>CP092879.1:4515284-4842139 GCA_030710605.1 Cordylochernes scorpioides
AACAATATTGAATGCGAAACAATATTGAATGCTGCGCTTAAATTTACAGCATCATCATGGTCAAGGGTCAAATAATATTGAATATATTACAGATATTGTATAAAAGATAAAGTCTTGATGTGTGAGATAACACAATTGGTATACATCTATCCCTCGATTTACATGGTAGATACGTTCCTGAGAAAAACGTGTAAATCGGGGGATAGGTGTAAATAGAAATAAAATGCATTGACAGATTAAAATATGTAGTCAGCACATAAGCTCGGGATTCCTTGTGAGATGTGTACACAGCTCATATGTTCAATCACAGTAGCATTTAGTATAGTGCGATAAAAACAAAAAAAACTTATTGTGTAAAAGCGAAAACGTGTAAAACAAGTACCGTGTAAATCGGGGGATAGGTGTATTTCAATCCATTGTGGTTCACTTAGTTTTTCTATTTCCATTGTTCTATTTTATTTTTCCTCTTGCCTACTCTCCCACATTGCCTTCTCTGACACGGCCATTCTGTTTTCTATTAATCTCAGGAAATACGGTTGCATAGTCTTCAAGAGACCACACATTATTATATTCCTCTCACCCTCCATAATTAACCTCTTCCATTAAATAATTCAGCCATTTCAACACCCCACCAAAGTATCAACTTTAATTCAGCAGGAATCACTTCTCTCTTGGGGTGTTGAATTAAAGAGGTTTAATTGTTTTTCTCCAACCATGCACAGTCCAATATACATCACTTGGGACCATGACCATTGTTATGGTTGTTATAACAATGGTTGTTAAGCAATTGGTACTTAAATCTTGTGACATTACAATTAGGAAGTTATACCAAAGTTGCTGTTATAAAAGAGGCTCCACTTTAGAAAGAAACATTTGATATTTCCCCACCAGATCATAACATACATGATTTGCCTACCATTCAAACGGGTTTGTTCCTAGGGTTAATAACATCTATGAACAGTTCGGATACTGGTTAGGAAACGTGTACCAATGGTATTAGTAGCCCTGTTTTCCTTACGCCGTCAGGTGAGTTCCAAAATGCCTGCCATTATTGTTGGCCCTTTTAACCTAACCCTCATTTTGTAACGTAGTACAATTTAAATATCATCCAGGACACAGAACTTTTGTTTGGATTTTTCCTGATTGTTTGTGATTGTGCCTAATTTTTCTTGAGCTCCCGTTCTTAATCTGATTCGACTATGTGGTCATCCATGCCTATTTGTGGCCTATACAGCTCTACTGATTGGTCTCAAAACATGACCTTGCAATGGTAGTCTGGTAGAATATCGACGCTGCACCATCTCTCCTTCACAGAGGGAACAATAGTTACATTCCTCTCCCCCACTTCAGTTAATTAAAGTGAGAGGATACCAAAGATTTGGATTAGGGATAAATTCACGATGTAACAAGACAACCAAATAAGTATCCTGTATGAAATGCTAAGCCTGAAGATAGTAGCAAACTGCACATACAAAATACTGATTTAAATTTGACCTTGTTAGCTTGTGAATTTTGATTAAAGGAAATTGTTTGTCAGGTAATATCCCTCTATATCCACATTCTCCCAAATTTAGCTAATGAAGGAATGCCACCTTGTATTTTGCTTCTAAATAAAAAAAAAATTGCTGCCTAACTTTTCTTTATTGGTTATTACCAAAACCTGCAATTCTCACAATTAATACATCCTATTCATTACAGTCAAAATCTTTGGTCCTATCCATAGGAAAATCCATTTAAAAATGATTGCTTTATTAAAGATTCAAACCTTGGTTCTATTAAATACCTTAATAAAGGTTTTTTTTTTACAATACAAGGGCGATTAAAATTACAGAAAAATAGTCTTAGATGTTCCTTTAAGTAACTGCTGCCTCCTCTTATTCCTTGACATTGTTGAACTTTAGACCTTTTGAGGAAATACCAGACAATAACACACTTGCTGCAAGGTCAGGGGAGCAAGGAGGATGTGAAAACAAATGTTCTGTAACCATGAACCAATGAGCATTATCAACAAATGTTCTGTAACCATGAACCAATGAGCATTATCAACAAATGTTCTGTAACCATGAACCAATGAGCATTATCAACAAATGTTCTGTAACAATGAACCAATGAGCATTTTATCAACAAATGTTCTGTAACAATTAACCAATGAGCATTATCAACAAATGTTCTGTAAAAATGAACCAATGAGCATTATCAACAAATATTCTGTAACAATGAACCAATGAGCATTATCAACAAATGTTCTGTAACAATGAACCAATGAGCATTATATCAACAAATGTTCTGCAACAATGAACCAATGAGCATTATCAACAAATGTTCTGTAACAATGAACCAATGAGCATTATCAACAGATTTTCTGTAACAATGAACCAATGAGGATTATCAACAAATGTTCTGCAACAATGAACCAAGGAGCATCACCATGGAGTAATCTTACTCATTTGGATAACAATCCTCTTTTTTTCGACTTTATTTCCAACTTCAAAGCATTTTTAAAGAATAGGACTCTACAGACATTTATTGTGACCTTCCATTAAGTATAGTCCTAAGGAATATTGTGGTCCTAACATGACTTTACCTTCTTTCTTTGATCTTAATGAATCAGGATGATGTCATTCTATTGATACTTTCAGGCTGAAAATGTTGAACCTAGCTTCCACCACTTCTGTGACTATTCTCTCTTAAATATAATTTTCATCTCTCTCCCATTTCTCAAATAATGCTTCCTATATGTTTTTACGAATATTATTTTGTTCCACAGTAAGATAGTAAGGGATCCATTTTGAATAAATCTTATCAAACTCTGACACATAAACAGAGCAATCCTACAGACACTGGAGTGATGCACTACAAGCTCCTGAACAACTCCAGGGAGGTGGGCAAAATTTTTCAGCGTAACTGACTAGGGTGGGGAGAACCATCAATTTAAATGAGGCCATTTCTATCTTGGTTAAAAATGAAGTCTCCGGATCAACAATTAGATTCTATTATATATTCTGGCAGTTTCTCATCATGAAGAAATCTGATGACGGATCGTAATGGTGCAATATTCTTGAGGCTTTTGTGAAACAAATAATGTTGCAGAATTCAAAATGAAATGCCCAATAACAGTGTAACCATAGCAGCAACATAATCATCATAATTCTAAAGTTTTAAATGAAATGTTAGTTCCAAGTAATGTTCTTATAGCGAAGTTGAACTCTATTTTGTAAATGAAGGATTGGATTTTTCAGTAATAAAAATAAAGGTTAAAAAAAAGTTAAAAGCAAAAATTATTCCAAGAGTGTTTCTTCCATTTGAATGCCCCTTGTCTAGAGGTGGCCAGCTGACATGCCATTAATTGAAGCTTGTTTGTTTGCTGAGAGTGATTAGTATTCTGCCGGGGAGTGTGCCTGCAGATGGCCGCTCCACTTATGAGACCACCAGTAGCTGAACTGTCTTCATTTAAATTCACTTCATTGCTGGCAGAAATTATCAGTAGTCCCCATGTTTACCTGTGATCCCATTTGTTGGTTGGGAGACATTTTTACTTTCTTCACTAATTAGAGTGGACTACATTTTTATAATTTGCATAATTCAAGGATGATTGCAAGAAACTCTAATGGCAAGAAACTTGCAGAGTTTCTTTATTAGCCAAGATGGCCTTTTATTTATATTATTTATATACTATGAATGCTCTATAATAATGATAAAATATTATATATCATATATCTTCATTGTGAAAACCTTCTTCTTCTTCTTCTTCTTTCTTATCTCCACTCAATCATATTAGAGTATCAAGTTGTGACCCTTGATGGTGTCTGTTTGACAACCATCATGACTGGGTGAAGTAAAATGCGTCTGCCTTTGTCATTAAGACTGGGAGCACTACTCAGTGGCAGGCCGACTTAGCTACAAAAGAAATGGCCACCTCTAACATGAGGAACAGACACCATGTACAGCCGCTCCTAACATGGAGTACAAACACTGCTCATCCTGTATCCCTGGATTAGGAGCCCTTACAGGGTACTATCAGCGGGGCCAGCTGAACCCAGGTTTTTTAGTGAGCTTGTTACTGCTCCCCCTCCTCCTTTTTCATCCGGGCTTGGGACCGGTAAAGGCGGAGTTTGAAGTGAAAACCTTTCTGCCTTTAATGAGGGAGCCTAAAGGTGTTTCTCTCACCTACACT
The DNA here is from genome assembly GCA_030710605.1 of Cordylochernes scorpioides. Lineage (NCBI taxonomy): Eukaryota > Metazoa > Arthropoda > Arachnida > Pseudoscorpiones > Chernetidae > Cordylochernes > Cordylochernes scorpioides. The sequence goes on from CP092879.1 coordinate 4,519,459, forward strand.
ATAATTGAAAGGTAAAATTTTTAGCGATGTTTCTTTTAAATTACCAATTACAGTTCATATACTATGATGAAACATTATCTTTGTTGTATCAACCTGCCCACATCTGCTCTGATGTTGTGTTAGGCAGATTTAGTTGTATCAATACCTACTTCAACCCCCAAACCTCAGCAAATTCAACCTTTCCTGCTGTGGTGCAGCATAGCAAAAATAAAGCTCTGATTGCTCTGAATACAGTTTCCTTTTATTATTGGTATCACGTGCTTCACTTCCATCAATAATTGACAATATGACCCAGAATAAGTATATTGCTACGGCGTTTTATGGTTTCCACAAGTTCATATCTCAGAAGAAGGCCAAGTGACACTCACTCCTCACTTTCTTACTGCTACTCTTTTTGGTTGTTTCTCTTTCTTGTTTTTTTTTTTCTTTTTCTTCTGTCTATATCGTTGTTTCCTTTGTCTCACTGCTTTGTTCTTATGCATACCTCTGGTGAATCCTGTATAGGGTCAGTGACCCTAAATAAAGGCTTTTTGTTGTTGTTTATTATTGGTATTACCAATATAGATGATAGTGAAGCCTGTTGACACAACATTTCTTTTAGAGATTTACCTAAATTCACTCTCATGAAAAGAGCAGAATGTGGGAAATTTCACTAGGAGCTATTGTCATAAAACTCACTTTGAAATTTTGGCTATAATTTTGAAGTTGACAAAAGTGGATTTACACACGCTTGCTTGTCCCACCTTTGGGAGATCTCTTCTGAAGAAGGAACAGAAATGAACTTAACCCAAAAATTCTGTAAAATATCAAAAATGTAAAACGATTTTTCTTCCTTTTGCCATACAAAGCAATATGCCAAGAATATTCTGAATTGCAATTGATCAATATATATCAATTGTGGTGGTGTCCTGTCCAAATATATATCAACTAGACGAATGGCCCGGGCAACGCCCGGGTTTTACCCGAGTGCGAATATATTTTTAAAAATGTTTTAATCTTCATCTAGATCTTCATCTTGTCTACACCTTGTATACATCTTGCTTCCTAGGGTAGCCTAAAGTGGCCGCTATAGACAGGGTGGTCTGTATAGACAGGTGGATGTATCACACAGCTGAAAACAGGGTTGCCTAGAGTGGCCGCTATAGACAGGGTGGTCTGTATAGACAGGTGGATGTATCACACAGCTGATAACAGGGTTGTCTAGAGTGGTCGCTATAGACAGGGTGGTCTGTATAGACAGGTGTATGTATCACACAGCTGATAACAGGGTTGTCTAGAGTGGCCGCTATAGACAGGGTGGTCTGTATAGACAGGTGGATGTATCACACAGCTGATAACAGGGTTGCCTAGAGTGGCCGCTATAGACAGGGTGGTCTGTATAGACAGGTGGATGTATCACACAGCTGATAACAGGGTTATCTAGAGTGGTCGCTATAGACAGGGTGGTCTGTATAGACAGGTGTATGTATCACACTGCTGATAACAGGTTTGCCTAAAGTGACCGCTATAGACAGGGTGGTCTGTATAGACAGGTGAATGTAACACACTGATGATAACAGGGTTGCCTAAAGTGACCGCTATAGACAGGGTGGTCTGTATAGACAGGTGGATGTATCACACAGCTGATAACAGGGTTGTCTAGAGTGGCCGCTATAGACAGGTGTATGTATCACACACCTGATAACAGGGTTATCTAGAATGGCCGCTATTTACAGGGTGGTCTGTATAGACAGGTGGATGTATCACACAGCTGATAACAGGGTTGTCTAGAGTGGTCGCTATAGACAGGGTGGTCTGTATAGACAGGTGTATGTATCACACAGCTGATAACAGGGTTGTCTAGAGTGGCCGCTATAGACAGGGTGGTCTGTATAGACAGGTGTATGTATCACACTGCTGATAACAGGGTTGCCTAAAGTGACCGCTATAGACAGGGTGGTCTGTATAGACAGGTGGATGTATCACACAGCTGATAACAGGGTTGTCTAGAGTGGCCGCTATATACAGGGTGGTCTGTATAGACAGGTGGATGTATCACACAGCTGATAACAGGGTTGTCTAGAGTGGTCGCTATAGACAGGGTGGTCTGTATAGACAGGTGGATGTAACACACTGCTGATTACAGGGTTGCCTAAAGTGACCGCTATAGACAGGGTGGTCTGTATAGACAGGTGGATGTAACACACTGCTGATTACAGGGTTGCCTAAAGTGACCGCTATAGACAGGGTGGTCTGTATAGACAGGTGGATGTAACACACTGCTGATAACAGGGTTGTCTAGAATGGCCGCTATAGACAGGTGTATGTATCACACAGCTGATAACAGGGTTGTCTAGAGGGGGGCAGGGAGATCACGTGTTCCCCGGCAGCCAATGGGCGCGCATTCTATCTGTGAGCTTCAGACAGACAAAATAAGGCAATTATATATATAGATTAATTTAGATGATGTGAAAATTCTATACTCTCCGCAATATAAGTCCCTTCAAATATTAAAAAAAAAATCATTTGCAACAGAGGAATATTTGCTGCTCAATCTGCCACTTGTAATAAAATGATATATTTTATAATACAATATAATACGGTTTGTGATTGTAAAACGACATTTGAAAATTATCCCGCATGTGTTTCTTTTCAACGAAAAATCAAAATTTATTTTAAGGAAAAATAACGATTATTTCTAACCTTAGGGATGAGGTATGAAAGGATGAATTGTGAAGAGTAATGATAAGCGGAAAATAAGTGTCCAGGGATGGGAATTGAACCCACAGTGTTCCGCTTACCGGGCAGATGCCATGTCCACTAGGCTACCCTGGACATATTTTTCCGTTCGTAAATAATACATAAAGTAATTTATAATACAATATAATACGGCTTGTGATTGTAAAACGACATTTGAAAATTATTCCGCATGAGTTTCTTTTCAACGAAAAATCAAAATTATGTATTATTTACGAACGGAAAAATATGTCTAGGGTAGCCTAGTGGACATGGCATCTGCCCGGTAAGCGGAACATTGTGGGTTCGATTCCCATCCCTGGACACTTTTATTTTTCCGTTTATCATTACTCTTCACAATTCATCCGTTCATACCTCATCCATAAGGTTAGAAATAATCGTTATTTCTCCTTAAAATAAATTTTGATTTTTTGTTGAAAAGAAACTCATGCGGGATAATTTTCAAATGTCGTTTTACAATGCTACCACAACACACAAATACTACTCTGGGTATTTTTTCTTAAAAAAAAAAAAAAATCCAACCAAAATTCGGAATCCTGTGATCTGTTCAAAAAAATAAAATGAGATCTCAAGTTTATCGTTTATTTATTTCAATTCAAAACGCCATGTCCCCCTAGGGACACTTGCACTAAATGTACATACAAATATAACAAAGAAAATATCCTACATGGAAAGATACATGGAAAGTAACTTAGAAAGATTCATAAATATTATTTACATATGGAGATATTTTTTGAATTTTATTTACAGTTACATCATTAAATTTAAAATATATACATATATACACACATATACACGCATACACCTATATATTGTTTACAACCATATAATATGTCCAATATTTCCTTGAGTTCGTTACATCAAAGACCATTTTTCTTAATGAAATCCAAAATATATTTACAAAGGAAATTAAATTTTATATATGTGTCCTTACTTGAAATTAAATCACTAGGGCCTAAAGCTATTAAATCGTTGTTGACTCTGTAATCTTGAAAGACAGGGCACTCTAGCAAGAGATGTATTGAAGTTTGTTCCCCCAATCCACAGAAACATGTGATACACCACCTTTGCTACAGCTCTCTGTGACAGTCAAGCACTTTGTACTAACATCAAAGTACATCAAACAAATCCCCACAGATATACACACTTCTCAAACCTTATTTCAGACAAATATTTACCCTTTAAATATTTTCAACACATTTGAGACATTTAGAAGTGAACACGTTATGGCCAGATGCTTAAGAAGACTAAATCACTGGAAAAATCAAATATTTCTTCTAATAAAATCAACCCTTAAGACAGGAAAACTCCTAAGACAGGTTTACTGTATTTTCCTAAATTTTGTTATATTCTGTTTATTTTTTTTATAATCTCCCAGGAGAATCTTATTTTAGGACTAAAATGTTTTAATAAAAGCTCTTGTGTGTGTGGATTAGGCCTATAATATTTAAAATTAGGAAATTCCTGATAAATATATTTAGAAAGAGAGATACACAGTGTAGATTCTTAGAGATTTCTCCTGTGGATTCTTCAAAATATGAAAAGCCATTTCATGTCACACCAATCCACTGCTGTGTTCCAGACCCTGGATGACCTGATTGTGGAGACGGAGACCTGTGAGGACCTGAGGCCTCTCAACGAACATGCCAACTCCTCCATATACAGGTGTTCTCTCCTCGCATTGTTTCATCACAAACCTCCTCCCTCTAACACCAGATCCAATGTGTCATTTAGATGTCCCCTTACCAGAGAGCAGCTAATTTATAAAATGGACCTTTGTATAGAGGTGTCCACTAGTGGGAGTGTTCACTTATGGAGGTTTACAATCTATAAATTTAAGCACACATTGATAAGGCACAATTTGGATTATAGATTATAAACACAAGGTAATAAGACCAAATCCAAATAAATAAATAGTGTGTGACATTTCGGTAACAACGCTGTTACCGAAACGTCACACACTATTTATTTATTTGGATTTGGTCTTATTACCTTGTGTTTAAGCACACATGTTTCTTTTATACACAAAACAAACTTCTACTGTCCTTACTGCGATGAAAAAATATTGAGAGGACTTGGCACATCAGTGGTAAACCCTCCCAGCAGTTTCACCAATTTAATCTACCAGACAGCTTCTTGGAGCTCTAATACGGATTCTAATATGGATCATTCTGCTTATATATGCTACACTGAAGGGTCGTCTTCTTCTTCTTTCTTATCTCCATTCAATCATATTAGGTTGTCAAGCTTGTAAAGCTTTTGATGGTGGAGATTTGACAACCATCATGACTGGGTGAAGTAGAATGCATCTGCCTTTGTCATTAAGATTGGGAGCACTACTCAGTGGCAAGCCGACTTAGCTCCAACAGAAATGGCCGCCTCTGACATGAGGAACAGACGCCATGTGCAGCCGCTCCTAACATGGAGTACAAACGCTGCTCATCCTGTATCCCTGGATTAGGAGCCCTTACAGGGTACTATCAGCCGGGCCAGCTGAACCCAGGTTTTTTAGAGAGCTTGTTACTGCTCCCCCTCCTCCTTTTTCATCCGGGCTTGGGACCGGCAAAGGCGGAGTCACACACTGAAGGGTGGAATCTCAGAAATGGCATTCAAGTAAACTATGGACATAAGCTTTTAGGACAGTAGAATTACATATGAATATTTGCATCGAGCAATGCTCTTCCGCAAACAAATTAGTACAAAGCAATAATGCTCCATCTATACACAGGAAATAAAATCATTCACACACACACACACACAAGCTCGAATGTTTATTTTATACACAAAACAAACTTCTATACTGTCCTTACTGCCATGGAATTTGCTGAGTAAGAAGACCAAATTCTCTGCCCAATGTGTCAGTTGTGTTATCATCAATATCATGCTGGGTATATCTTCTATATATATAAAAATCAATGTTTGTATGTTTGTTTGTTTGTATGTCCGGTATACAAATTCGCAGTAGTTCACTAATTCAAACCAAAATTTACATACATAGGTAAAAACATACGGGGAAGACGATAGGCTATTTTAAAAAATATATAAATCAATTATTAAAACTATATATTCAAATTATTCTACTTAGCTCATGAACAGCACCCTCTATCAAAGATTAGATTAAATTATGCTGATGCAAACAAATAGATAATGCTAATAACAAACAATTATAAAAAAAAAAATCTTATCTAAATATATATCACTCTGGTAGATATGCACACAGGTCAATCCCGGGGCGAAGCCCGGGTTACCCATCTAGTAAATAGATAAAACTGTACCTGATCACTTACAATCCATAGTGTATGTACCTAATTTATCTAATCCTACTTTTTCAGTCACTCTCAACTCACTCTAAGCTTATGATTCACATTGTATCCACTATCATTGTAAGAGGTTAAATAGCACAATTTTCACACGAGATAAAATTAAAGAGAGAGTCAACAAAACACAATTAATTACACTCAGGTGGTGTTCTGGTAGCAGCATTACATCAGAAAAATTTGTAGTATTAGATTTCAATGACTTATTGGATTGTGATGTTTCCTATTTTATAAACCTGGCATAATACAAGATAGTTGAGACATGAGATAACCATAATTCCTGAACAGAGAGAAGGAGGTGCTAGCACCTAGGCAGACTGCCAGCCATTGTTTGGAGATCCAGTTTTTGTGGGCAATTCTCCTTCCTCAATTGTTGCTAGTTCTTTGATCCGAACTTGCAGCTCCGTGTGCAGAGTCACATCAAATTATACATTTAAATATAAGCCTTTTGAAAATTGAAGGGCACAAGAGTTGAATCTCAAAAGAAAATGGCCGAAAAGCCTTGTCAAAATATTGACATTTAAATAAATACCATTGATCCAAGATTTATTATTATTAAATTGTATAACCTTAACAGTTATTCTAATTCAACCATTTTAAAATTCCCCAACCAACTTTAACTCACCTTAATTCAACAAGAAGCACCTTCTCCGTGGAGTATTGAGTTTGACTATAAGATAAAATAAGTTATTAAAATATTGATAGGGCACAATTTGGATTATAGATTATAAACACAAGGTAATAAGACCAAATCCAAATAAATAAATAGTGTGTGACGTTTTGGTAACAGCGTTGTTACCATCTTCAGACAATGATTATAGATTATAATAAAAGAAAATAAGACCTAATCCAAATAATTTATTAGTGTGTGACGTTTCCCCAACAACATTGTCAACATCATCAGACAAAAGAATAAATGAGAAAAAATATTACAGCAAGTTCTTATATAGTCCTGTTATCAAGTGTTTAAACAAGATAACAGATAAGGAAAATAGTTTTTTTTTAAGTCAACTTGAAATATTCTTCTAAGAATTAAAAATTGATTTTTTTTTTTTAAATATAATTAAAGGCATATCTGTAAATATCATTTATATTTCCTCTTTCTTCCATTCTATTAATTGAAGCACATGTCTTTTGGATGAAAAAGGCTTCTTTGAACTGTCTTTTGTAATAATTTTTCTCATTTATTCTTTTGTCTGATGATGGTGACAATGTTGTTGCCGAAACGTCGCACACTAATAAATTATTTGGATTAGGTCTTATTTTCTTTCCTTATAAAAATATAAATGAGAAAAATGTGAATTATTAGCTTTGATACTGTACTGTTGTTGATGGTGTTGTAGTTCACCATCACAATTACTTGTAACATATGGGCAGAGCTCCTGGAATGTCCAGACTGTGGAGTCTGTCATTGGCACATAGATAAATTTGTAAATAAAATATCAACCAAAGGTTATTTATAAGAAATAATTAACTTTTCTCCCAGGGTAAAGTGGTGTGGCATGTAGGTGCTCTTTACTCCAGTAGTTTATTGATGAACAGAACAAATTTAGACTTTTATAATAATAGATTCATTTAGAAAAATCTCCACTCACACGTAGCCTGGGTTATTTCTCTAGTATCTTCTTCTTCTTTCTTATCTCAACCATCATGACTGGGTGAAGTAGAATGCGTCTACCTTTGTCATTAAGACTGGGAGCACTACTCAGTGACAGGCCGATTTTGCTCCAAAAGAAATGGCCGCCTCTGAGATGAGGAACAGACGCCATGTGCAGCCGCTCCTAACATGGAGTACAAACGCTGCTCATCCTGTATCCCTGGATCAGGAGCCCTTACAGGGTACTATCAGCCGGGCCAGCTGAGCCCAGTTTTTTTTAGTGAGCTTGTTACTGCTCCCTCTCCTCCTTTTTCATCCGGGCTTGGGACCGGCATAGGCGGAGTTTTTCTCTAGTATAAAGTTGGTTTTCATTAAAACAATGCATTTTGCCCCCAGTACAGTCTCGTAGGATGTTATGGAAGCTGCCATGTGCTGATGTAGACCATAGCCTGAGACCTTGGTATATAGGTTGGCCTTTCTCTAAATTTGCCTTAACTAATGTTTGGCTCATTCTCCATTACCACCTCTACATTTTGAGATTACGCCCCAGGACTATAATAGAAAAACTGAGACAATGGAACCTAATGGAGATCGTTTAAACGACTTGAGGAATAAGCAACAACAACACATTTTGTACTGGGACGAAAAACAAAATGCATTATTTCAATGCTTATTTAAAGGGAAAGGTTCACTTTTGGTACAAATATGTAATATTGTTGCAAATGTCGCCGTATGGATAAACTGGCAGTCGTGTACGTGAGGCGAGTGTTGATGATCTTCCCACACGCGGACAACAAGAAGCAGAGGCAGGGCTAGTTAGCACATAGAGGGATCGGGGACAGCCCACGGGACAGAGGTAGAGGCCATGACGCCAACTTTGATGCTTATCACTGAGACATGGAGAGCGAGTGTGTGTGAGAGAGAAAGGCTGAAGCGGACTGCCGAGCAACACCTCTAGAACATCTGCTGACCCCCTGTCAAAACTTGTCTTGTTTTCAGGGGTCGTCTATAAAGAGTCCCTAGGGGCCGGCCCCACATGGGCGTTGGCATTTTCCTCCTCTCTCCCCAGCTGACCGCTCTTTGGATCTTTATTTGGACGTCAACATTTTTAGTTTTACATACAAATATGGGTTTCTACAGGTATACTCCGTATAAAATTAGTATAAAAGTATAACAAATCTAAAGTTTTGCGGAGGAGCCTCTTTATTATACATTTGCTAGCTTTCGAACGTTTCCGTTCTTCCACAGGCGTGGCTAGTATGACTATACTAACATGGTATAAGCGCGCTTGAGCCATTATATACAATATATAAATTTACATGCGGAGTGATATTTCAAACGTAATAAAATAGAAATAGGAACTATGACTATAAAAATAAAACTATGTAAATGAACTTATATATTTTTTTTTTTTTTTAATTTAGATGAAATTATGGCAAAAACTTTTAAATGCGATAAAAGTTAAGTAAAATAATGCTATTCACTGTATGTAAGCCGTGTGACACTTTAAAATTTCGTAACGTTTAAAACCAGTAAAATTCCAAAACATCTCAACACAGAAAACCAAGCTGGGGTCCACTCCAAGCAGGCAACAAACAAAGTTGTCATATTGGGTAAAGAAATACCAGTTCCCGCAATCCGCAGCCTATCCAAACAATTCATCTAATGGAATAGTCAACTTGTCCTCGATTCCCTTATCGGAAAAGGAGGAAAGAGTGTTAGCATTGGGGTTACATTACGTGCCTCCCGACAAGCCCGACATACCCAGGTTAATAGCAGGAGTGGAAGGTGCACTCAAAGACCTCAACCATATGGAAACCCTCAGGATTAGACACGCAGTTACCCAGGTCTTGCGCAGGCCCTATCACCCAGTACCATATGCCCGGGATCATCGCTCCCTCATCCAGAGGCTAAGAAAGACTAGTTCGCTGGTAATCACCAAAGCAGACAAGGGAAACCAGACGGTGTTGATGGATAGAGCTGATTACGAAGGAAAAATGATGAACATACTCGCTGACACATCCACATTTACGGTCATTTCAACATCTGCGAAAGACGCCTTGGTCAAGGGCTACAAGTCATCACTTAGGAACTTGATGAAGGCGAAGCAGATCACCAAGGCACAATTAACTCAGTTCACCGGTTCCCTCGCACGAGATGCGTACATATATGGTGCTCCTAAAATACACAAGCCTGGGGTACCACTCCGACCCATCATCGCATACCACCTCTCCCCGGCTCACACCTTAGCCAAATATCTGGCCCAACTATTGTCCCCTATCATGAAGAACAATCCTAACCAGTACAACATCACACACCCACCCAGTTTCGTTCAAGAGATTACGCAAATGCAGCTACCCGCACATCACGCTATGGTGTCATTTGATGTTACAGCGCTATACCTCTCCCTTCCACACTCCCTCATTTTAAACAAATTACAGTCATTTCTCAAGTCAGCAGGTATTCAAGATCAAACCATAACCCTGATAACCCAGCTAACGTCCTTATGTCTTTCCATTAGCACCTTCACGTTTAACCACCAGCATTATAAGCAGATCAGAGGCACCCCAATGGGCAGTCCTCTTTCATCCATAGTTGCCGAAGTCGTGATGGGGTCCTTGGACCAGTGGATCAATCAGATGCATTCTTCCGACATCCATTATTGGAGGAGGTATGTGGACGACATCTTCTGTGTAATCAAACCGAATGAGCTCCAACCTATTCTTAACACTCTACATTCCTTTCACGCAGACATCAAATTCACATACGAAACAGAAACAAACCTAGTATTGCCATTTCTGGACATCCTTATTATCCGCACTCCACACAGATTGCACACAGCAGTTTATTACAAAAAGAATATCCCACCCCTATACACCCATTTCTCCTCCAATAGCCCGGTATCCTATAAAGTAAACACAGTCAGGACTTTAACCAAAAGAATACATACGCATTGCTCATTGCCTATATTCAAAGCCATAGAAAAAAACAGAATTACCACCCTTCTAACCACTGCAGGATACCCAAGAAAATTCATAGATAGGCACGCGTTTGATCCCACTGCTCCGAGGACCTCCACGACTTATAGAGCAGTCTGCTATCTTCCATATTCCTCCTTCTCTGTTGCCATATCCAGAATCCTTCGCCCATATGGTATTCAGGTTTATTTTAACAGCCCTCCCAATCTTGCTGCCCTCCTCAGGAATCCTATCACCAAAGCAGACACACCCAACAATCCCATCCACTCCACCGGAGCAGTATACGCGGTTTCTTGCCAGGATTGCCCAGCCTCCTACGTGGGGGAGACTGGCAGAACCGCGTATATCAGAATCACCGAACACAAACGAAACATAAACAATAGAGACCCGAAATCACTTATATACCAACATATTTCAAACACAGGCCATAACTTCAACTTAGATCAACCTAAAATCCTATATCAGCACATAAACAATAAGCAGCACAGATTGGTACTGGAATCTATCATATCAACACAAACAAACAGCATAAATAGGAAAATAGATCTACCGGAAATATACCATATAATATCTCAATAGTTACACCGTGATACACTCGGGTGTGTGGTCGGGAGGAGTGGACCCCAGCTTGGTTTTCTGTGTTGAGATGTTTTGGAATTTTACTGGTTTTAAACGTTACGAAATTTTAAAGTGTCACACGGCTTACATACAGTGAATAGCATTATTTTACTTAACTTTTATCGCATTTAAAAGTTTTTGCCATAATTTCATCTAAATTTTAAAAATATATAAGTTCATTTACATAGTTTTATTTTTATAGTCATAGTTCCTATTTCTATTTTATTACGTTTGAAATATCACTCCGCATGTAAATTTATATATTGTATATAATGGCTCAAGCGCGCTTATACCATGTTAGTATAGTCATACTAGCCACGCCTGTGGAAGAACGGAAACGTTCGAAAGCTAGCAAATGTATAATAAAGAGGCTCCTCCGCAAAACTTTAGATTTGTTATACTTTTATACAAATATGGGTTTACAGGTATTATTAATAAGGATATAGCATATATACAAAATATGGAGGTGGTATCAAATAGAAACGGTGTACATTTTAATACAGTTTAAAATATACTATATATATGTACAGTAGAAACTCCATAAAAAAAAAAAAAAACACTCCAGATAGAGGACACCTCTCTATAAAGGACAGTTTTCATTGCCAAAATGGCCATTTTTACTATTTAGCAACTCTCTGGTAAGAGGACAGCTCTCTCAAAATGACACTTTGGCTCTGTGCAACTAGGTGTTTTTCACAGGGAAGTCCTGTATATAAACCAAAATTTAAATAATCATTTTATTTAATAGTTATTATTACTTTCAGTGATTTAATCACAATGTTCGATAGCCATTATTTGCCCCCACTTGTATATTTGAATTCTCTCAGGCTAGCAGAACAACCATCCCAATATGTTTTGCTACATATATGGCGAGTAAACAAACCTCAGCAGACAAAACCACATTGTGTGTTGTTGTACACGAGGGTAATAGAAGAAGCCTCAAGTTGCCGATGATTTGGGGAGAACAAAGAGATCACACCAACGACTGCTATTTCTGTATCTGCTACCTTCATGGTTGTCCAAACCTGCCTTCTACAATATTTCCACTTTCTTACTCCATACCTATGCCACTTTTCATGGACTTCCACAGCTCTCTGAAAATGATGATGAAGGTATTTCAAGTCATAATACAGAGGATGAAGACAGTGATTATGTGGTTCTTCTTTGAGTCCTCATCAATTTGACCAAAAGGAATTAGATGATTTCATTTGGGACCTCATAATTATATAAAGCTCTAGTTCATACTAATGATTTATTTTTATGAAATACCATCCACTCATTGTGCCACAAACAGCAGTGCTTATTTTCTCCATTTGATTATAAACACAAGGTAATAAGACCAAATCCAAATAAATAAATAGTGTGTGACGTTTCGGTAACAGCGTTGTTACCGAAACGTCACACACTATTTATTTATTTGGATTTGGTCTCATTCAGTACTTTTGTCTGAAGTTGGTAACAACGCTGTTACCGAAACGTCACACACTATTTATTTATTTGGATTTGGTCTTCATTCAGTACTTTTGTCTGAAGATGGTAACAACGCTGTTACCGAAACGTCACACACTATTTATTTATTTGGATTTGGTCTTCATTCAGTACTTTTGTCTGAAGATGGTAACAACGCTGTTACCGAAACGTCACACCTTATTTATTTATTTGGATTTGGTCTTATTACCTTGTGTTTATAATCTATAATCCAAATTGTGCCTTATCAATTCTCCATTTGATATATATTTATATGCAAATTCTATCCCAGCGGCCACCTAGAAGTCAAATATCTTGTACACTAGCTTGATTGTGTGTGCAAAATTTCTACGTGGTCTGGAAGTATATAAATATTGATCACAAAATTTGAAATTAAATACACCTATCCCCCGATTTACACTGTACTTGTTTTACACGTTTTCGCTTTTACATGGTTTTCCAAATAAGTTTTTTTAGTTTTTATCGCACTATACTAAAATGTGATATTCTACTCTATACTACCTATGTTGAAAAGAATATTGGGAGGCTCTGATTCATGAGGGGGCGAACACCTATTCAGATTTGACAGTTTAATATACACCTATCCCTCGATTTACACGTTTTTCTCAGGAACGTATCTACCGTGTAAATCGGGGGATAGGTGTATAGAAATTAAAACTAGTCCATTGCTGACCACCCAGAAGTCTCAATGTTGTCTTCATCACGTTTGAATGAGTGTACCAACTTCTAGTTGTGCTTGCAAGTATATTAAAATTAATCTCAAGATTTGTGAACAGACAGACATGGAAGCAAGTTAAATAAAAACTTTTAAAAAGGATAATGAAAATGTACTGATAATTTCTTGATTTAAGACTAAACCAGGAGTAGTGTCCCCTCTTAAATCTACTTTGGTTTATTTTGGTTAGTTTTCTTACTAGAATATCTTTTTGGGACAGAAAGATCTTAAAGATATAATTTGATATAGCACAATTTGAATTATAGATACAAGAAAATAAGACCTAATTCAAATAATTTAATAGTGTGTAACAATATTGTTATACCATCATCAGGCAAAAGAATAATAAGTAATAATAAATGAAGAATATTTATTTTTTGTCTGATGATGGTAACAATGCTGTTACCGAAATGTCACATACTTTTAAATTATTTGGATTAGGTCTTATTTTCTTCTATCTAAAAATATCTTTTTTTTTTTGCTTATCCCTAGTACACGGGGTACAGGCCATGATAATCATGGTGGGTAGTTAGCGACTGCTTTTACTGTAAGCCCACCACATGTCTACACATGTGAAAAGCAGTTTGACTTTGCACTTACAAATGTGCCAGAGCCCCATTTGGTTACTTGCACTCGCTGGTGGGGTTGGACTTTTGCAAGAATCGGGGGGACATTGGAGCATTTTTTTTTTTTTTTAAACAGAAAAAAGTGTCCAATGCGGGAATCGAACCCGGGTCGTAGTGGTTGAAAACCAAACGGTTTTGTTGTTTATGTTGTTCTTGTGTCTATTTGATCACGCAGAATGCAACTGAACTAAGTATTTATTTATTAACATATATTTTTATCACATGGTTATATATCTAAGAGTGTTTTCAAGTCGAGTCGGCAGTGTTGCCGGATCAATCATAACATGTTTCCTTTAAACAAAAATAAAAAGGATTGCAGTTCTCCTAGTCTCTATAACGCAAAGGTTTTCTCACTGTTCTACCACTGCGGGTTCGCACACTAGGAGAAGTGGATGATTCTTCACCTTTCTTGGCCACGTTCTCCCTTGGATCATATGCTCTTCTGTTTTCAGAAGTGGGTCTTCCGTGATCTTGTATGTTGTCATCCATGGCTGTCCCTGCTTGAGATCCAGGAATGCTTGGACTTTGACTTGTTGGGGCAGAGTCTTCTACACTGAACTTTCTCGGTCTAAGGTGAGACCTGTTCCTGCGGTATTCAGAACCACTTGGTGTTTTCACCATATATGAGCGTGGAGTTTCATGCTTTGCGGTCACTGTTGCCGGAACCCATTTTCTATGCCTTTCCTGCAACATGATGTTGTCTCCTACTTCCAAAGGTCTCAAAATTCTCTTTGGACTTCCTGCATACTTTTGTTGATGGTCTCTCAATTTTTGATAATTCTTTGTTGTGTCAAACAGTGGTTTCAACTGTTGTCGGGTGTATGTCGAAAGAGTTCTCACAGATCTTCCCATAAGCATTTGGGTCGGAGATGGCAAGTCATACTTAGGTGTGTTGTTGAACTCCATCAAAGCCAGATTGGGATCTCTTCCTGACTTCACAGCTTTAATTATCAGTCCTTTGATGGTTTGAATTGTCCTCTCAACTTGTCCATTAGATCTTGGATATCTGGGACTGGAGGTTTGGTGTTTGAATTCATATTTCTGAGCAAAATTTTTGAATCCAGTAGAGTTAAAAGGGGGTCCATTATCCGAAACTAGAGTTCTTGGAATTCCATGAGTCCTGAAAATGGTTTTCAACTGCATGATGGTTTCGGTTTCTCTTTTGCTTGATAATTTCCGGATTTCAACAAACTTTGAGTGGTAATCGACAACCAAGATGGAACTGGTTCCACTCACCTCCATGAAATCTACAGCAATTTTTTCCCATGGAAATTCAGGGATTTCATGAGCTATTCTTGACTCCTCAGGATTCTTTCTTGAATATTCCTGACATGTTCTGCACTTTTCCACTTCATTTTCTACTTGTGTTATCATGCCGGGCCAGTAAAATGCTGATCTTGCTTTTTCTTTGGAAGCTGCTATGCCCTGGTGTGATGAATGAACAACCTGCAGGATTTCTTTTCGAAGAGTCGATGGCACCATGATGCAATTTCCTTTGTAAACAATTCCGTCTCTCACATGAATTTCATCTTGAAATTGCCAGTAGGGTTTTGCTTCATCACAGACCTTAGTTTTATATTTCGGCCATCCATTCTTCGCATACTCTATTAGTTGTATCAAGGTGTGGTCCCCATGAGTTTCCTTTTGTAGTCTCTTTATTTTTTCATCTGTGGTAACCAGCAACATGTGCACTGATTCAGTTTGACCTTCTAAATAGCTTGTGTCCACCTCATCTTTTAATGGATCTCTAGACAGATGGTCAGCTACAAACATGTTTTTCCCTGGTGTAAACTTCAAAGATATTTGAAATCTCATGAGACGTAAGACCATTCTTTGCAGTCTTGGGGAAAGCTTTTCTAAAGGTTTCTTAACAATACTCAGGAGAGGTTTGTGGTCAGTTTCCACAATAACATCATTTCCCCAAATATAGTACTGGAAGCGTTCACATCCAAAGACTATAGCCAAAAGTTCTTTCTCTATCTGTGCATATTTTCTTTGAGTTGCATTCAAGCTGAAGGACGCATACTCAATTGCATGTCCCCCTTGCATGAGCACTGTACCAATACCATATTGGCTTGCATCAGATGAAATGGTGATTGGCTTGGTTGGGTCAAAAAATGTCAATATTGGAGCATTCGAAACCATATCCTTGAGTTTTTCAAAACAATCATTTTCTTCGCCTCCAAATTTCCATTCACTCTTGTTGCTTATCAATTTCCTTAGAGGTGCAGTCTTGTCAGAAAGATTAGGAATGAATTTGCCAAGGTACGTTACCATACCTAAGAATCTTTGGACTTCAGTCTTGTTCTCAGGTCTTTTCAACTTTTGTATTGCCTCTGCTCTTGAAGCTTGAATGGCTATTCCATCTCGACTGATTATATGGCCTAAGAAATTTACTTTGTCGACAGCTATCTGCTGCTTCTTAGCATTGAGCTTGACATTATTTTCTTCCAACCTTCGAAGAACTGTTTCAAGGTTTCGGTTGTGCTCTTCCATTGTGCTTCCATAGATCAAGATGTCATCCATATAGCAAGCAGTTCCCTGGAGACCTGAAAGAATATTATTTATGCATCGCTGGAATACCTCCGATGCACTGTTCAATCCATAGGGAAGTCGCTTGAACCGGAATCTTCCAAAGGGAGTCGCAATGGTGCACAGGTTGGTGCTTTCTTTGTCTAATGGGACTTGCCAGAAAGCTGATGATGCATCAAATACAGAGAAAACTGTGGCACCTTTCAGTTCAGAAAATATTGTTTCAGCTGTTGGCAGAATATAGCGCTCTCTCTGAACATATTTGTTCAGTTCCCTGGGGTCCATGCAAATTCTGACATCTCCAGAAGGTTTTTGTACCACTACAATAGGGTGTGTCCATTCGCTTGGTTCTTCAACTTTTTCAATAATGTCAAGTTTTTCCATCTGTTCCAATTCTGCTTTAACTTTTTCTCTAATGGAAAAAGGAATTTTTCTGCTTGGAGCAATAACTGGAGTTGTATTTTCATTTAGTCTAATCTTGTGTTCAATTGGCAGTCTTCCTATGCCTTCAAATATATTTTTGTGCCTGTTCAAAATTTCTTTTGCTGAATTGTTTTGCTGTATTTGGACAGCATCACATTTCTTAATTAGTGAAAGCTTTTCAATAGCTTCTATTCCTAAAATTGGTTGATAGTATCCATCAGCAATGAAAAATTCTAGACTTTCCGTCTTATTTTTAGTTTTGCAATCCACCGACCCCCTAAAAATATCTTAAATCTCTGGAATTGCTGCTGCTGTGGACAGGATGTGCCAAAGATAAGATAACTTGGATTAGCAAGCAGACAGGGGGAATATATCAAGTTGTTGTTACAAATGTAAATATTACCATGGGTGTTTGTTTCACTCCTTCCATACATTTGAACCAATGTATTTTCAGAAAAATTTTCAAGAGTTGTTTTGTTTTTATCCGAAGTATACAGTGTAAATTATGATAATCATGGTGTGGTTTGTTGATGCTTTTACGCATACACACATGTCACAGAATGTAGTTGTACTTTTTACAAGGTACCTGAGCCCACTTACTTGAATGCATTTGTGGGATTCCACTTCTGCAAGCCATTTAAAAATAAAAATATAGCTACTGGACACAGAATTGTAACCCAGGTTCTAGTTGTTGAAAATAAAATTGTTGTAATTTTTTCTATAGCAATAATAAAGTTTTATTCAATATAAAAATGAGTGATGAAATTAATTTCTAAATAATCTATAAAATATTCACAGGACTTGATATGGCACAATTTGGATTATAGATTATAAACACAAGGTATTGGATTTGGTCTTATTACCTTGTGTATATTCACAGGACAATTTATGTACAACCACCTTTGTAAAACCAAACAACCAGCCTCCAAAGAAACCTTCAGGAGCGACCAGGAATAACATTTCATTGTACATGTTGAAGGGCTTGACAGCCCGAAAGCTTGTCACGAATCCGTTCATTAAAGAAACGTTTTTCTCCTTTTTTTTTCATCTATTATAACCAATTCAGGAGAAATTTCTTATAAGTCTTTTCAGGAATATCTGTTTTTAATGAATTATCTCTCATGGCAGCTTGTATTGTATGAAATTAACCATATCACAGATCCAAGATATCCTGACAAACTTCCCACAGTCCAAACATATCTTCATTCAAGGCCATTATTTCCAGCTTATTTGTAGCCTTCTGTACTGTGTGGTTCTCTTCTCCAGCTCTTGTCAACATTTCATTGGCCCCATTTCCCACTTCTCTTTCTTCAGCTGCTTTTTATGATTTGGAACCTTCTAGTAATTATGATTTAGAAAGCACAGAAGAATATTCCTTTCTAATTGATTGATGTCAGTTTCTTCAACATTATTATTGATGTTATTTCTTCTAAATTTACCCATTGGTCAATTTTTATCTATTTGATGTATCACATCCTAAACATCTCATGCTTTAGTCAGCTAGTGAATTAAAGCCTGGGTAGGAAGCTACCATTACTTTGACATGTGTGGCCCAGTGGATCCCAGGGAAAGTACGGCTTCTCGGACCGGGTCATTGACGGCATGCTCATCCACATCAGCTCAGTCAACATCAACTTTAACTCTCCTCACTTCCAGGCTTCCCTCATGGTGAGTTTAACATTTAGCTGCAATGTTTTGTGTCTAATTATAGTTTCATTTGTATCAACTTCTTTTATTTAGCTTCAAAACAAGGCAAAGTTATCAGAGAGAATCCCTTTGATGTATTGTGGGCTATTCTAAGTTTTTTGTCCTTTTGGAGCAATGAAAGATGCACAAGGAAACTATATGTTTATATAAGTTACCTTATATTTATAATCCAATATAATGTCTAAATGATAAAGTGTTAAAGCCCAATTTGGATTATAGCTACAAGAAAATAAGACCTAATCCAAATAAATTAATAGTGTATGATGTTTCGGTAACAGCATTGTTAGTAGTGCAAGTTTGGCCTTAAATACACATTTCTTGATTTCTCAAGAAGCCTCTAGAACGCTGACAAGGGCCAACAGCCCGAAACGCCTTCGTGGTTGGCTTTTGTTAATTTATCAAGAATATGGGTTGGCCAAATATCAGGGAACAGGCTAAATCAACCTTTAATTGATTTCTGTTTCACTAGACGGCGCTCTGCCATCTAAAAAGGTTCATGTGAACATGGTCAGTATATACCTATTTTGATTTTAAAATATATATATGTCATAATATTTAGGTATAAATAAAATGGCTTGTGTGGGAGTATGAGGAAAGGGAAGATAAAATAGCCGAGTCAAAACAACCCTCTTGGTCACCACTGACTTCACCCCACTCCTCCTGGAGTAATTTATCTTGCTCAAAACTGCTTATAAGCAGCTGGAATCACGGGACAGTTCACACCGAGGTGGCCTTGACACCAGTTGATCCCCAGACGTTCTATCTTTCCTTTCCAATCTACTCCCCATGATCCTGTCTCCTGTTTGTTTTTACCACTTTTCACACAACTACCACGACTGCTTCACAAATCACCACACACACACACTCGAGCGGGCGGCCATGCCTTTCTCGAGCTCCACCGTTTTTCCGCCCTGGCAGGTGGATAACACTTGGCAGATATGCCGAATTTGGTACAGGCTGATAGCCCTTTAAAAGGTGAACAAGTACCTGAATGGTACGGCTTCGAACCTCAAACCTCTGCAGAGATATCTGCAAAAATCCATCTGCACAGAGTCAATTTTCAATTGATATGCAGGAAACTGCTAGTCATGCAAATCCGCCTGCTGGCAAATAATATGCAAAATATGCCACGTCACTCGACTTTGCGACCAAGACACTTTCAAGTGGCTCTCTTCAAATCCAAAAGAACTGGGCAGACTCAGTAGAGGATGAAGATCCTGAAATTGGGGACGGCTACACCGTCGTGCAAGGCAAGAAAAGACGCCGCGGCTCGGGAGAAGCACCTACAATGGCTGCACATTCCAACAGTGCCAGAGGCACCGAAGTTACTCGCCGACAGCAATCGTCGACAGGATGGGCACCACGAGTGCAGGAAGTCAAAACTACGAGGACACACATCGCAGAGGTTAGGGTGCGGCAGGCGTCCTCTACTGAGGAACAGTGCATCTACATAGAGCACTGCCCTGAACTTACGCCTTACCTCAGGGCGATTGATAGAATGGTCGGAGGGGCCAGGAACATCATCCAGCTCACTAGGATGAATAGCCACGTTCTGGTGGGCCTGGCCAACAAAAGTCTGGTGGAACGCCTGATTAACGAAGGCCTTGAGGTTGAGGGCATGCTCCTCAGGACCTTCCCCTTCCGCAAAAGGTCAGTAAAAATAACCATAGGGAACCTCCCTTTTTTCGTGGGGGATGCCTCTATCATTGACGCCCTTTCGCCTTATGGGCGCGTCACCTCCATCGTTCCTAAACAACTAAAAGCCGGCGAGTACGGCTACACCAACGGGCGCCAGGAGGCCTAGATTCTCCTCCACGATGGCATGAACATTGAGAGGCTCCCTACCCGCCTTGATTTAAGGATTAAAGGCGAAACCTGGCTGGCGTTCCTGACCTTCGGGATCAGGTGCTCCAGATGCCACAACCAAGGCCATCGCAGAGCCAACTGCCCCTTGCTTGCTAGGCAATCCACCGGCCCCAGACAAGCTTTATCACCCTCTCCCACCGATATCCCATCACCGACCGCTCCTGAGCTGCCTAGACAGCTATCGCCGCGCCTCCTGCACCAGCACCTTCTGATCCAGCTATGGAGGTCTCCACCATTCATCCTGCGGCCCGGGCTGCGCCCCATCGACCAGTTGCGCCTCGGCCTCCTGCACCAGCACCCCCAACTTCATCTGTGGAGGTGCTACCTCCTGCACCAGCGCCCCCTGCCCATCTCTGGAGGTGCCAAGTGATGGTCCCACGGCCCACACTCCGCCCCATCGGTTCACTGCGCCTCAGACTGCTGAACCAGCGCCGCCTACTCCCCATGAGGAGGAGTCAACTCCAGCTGTAGTGGCCCCACCGCCTCCAATATCTACCCTGACGACCCATGAGCTCCAGCCAGCTCCCTCACCTTTCGAGACTTCTTTCTTTATGCACACACCATTTAGGACGTGGTTGAATGTGGTATTCGCCTATATAAATGATGTAACTCTCCTGAGCCCCCTATTTAGGGGCAATATAACCAGGGAGGAGATCATGCACGTGATCACTTACCCACCTGATAGAGAGGATCTCATCAAGCAACTCTCGCCTGAGGACAGGATTATTCTCGCCGACTTTCTCAACCCTATCATCGAATATGCTGGGGACACCATGTGTGGTAGGTACCTGTATGAATTTAAGGAGACTTTAGGTTCCTGATAGGATCCAGGCGTCCCTTCACTGAGGGCCTCGTCTGATATTTCCTAAACTGTTCTTAACTATGTAAACTTTCTTTGACCATTGACTAGATGTCAATAAACTGTAAAATTGTCACGCACATACACATATATATATATATACACAGTGTTTATATGTTTAAATAATTCTGAATTACCATACTTAAGTCTGAATATCTTGATTCTATCAACAAATAGCCCTTTTTCATAATATGCAACTTTTCTAAGATGTCAGTGTTCCAGTTGAGCAGGCTGACAGTGGAGAGCCGGACTCCCTCCTGGAAACAGGGGGAACTGAGGCTCTGCAGGATCAAGGACACGGAGCGGGGAGAGATCCTCCTCTTCAAGCAGGTGGACTGGCAAGTGGTGAGGATTGAAGCCAAGGCCCGGACCCCGGACTCCAACCTCACCCCACTCCGCCTCATCACAAACCAGGCCTGCTGCCGCCTCACTATCAAGAAGCGACTCAAAGGTACTACTGAGTCAGCTTACATTTTGATCCTGTTTATTTAAACTTGTAGGGATTGTTCCAGTCAAGAGATGGCGTCTATTTTGACAGGAGAGATGATCTTAATATATCTACACCTCATTATTGCAACATTACTTGGGATTGAATGTACAGTCTCTCATGATTGACTCATCCCATGAGAGACCATCTCTAATGAGTGACCACATTGTAAGACCGAATCAATTTCCCTTGAAAGCCCACTATCGTGAGTCTCTCATGAACAACCGTCTCTGTTGAAAGACCAGCGACCACTAAAAATTGATTTTTAGGTCTCATGAGAGGCCATTAATGTACCCTATTTTACAGAATGATTCTCCTCAACCTTTTTAAAATACTTAATTCCAACATTTCACCTACCTGCTGTTATTCATATTAACTCTGCCTTTGCCGGTCCCAAGCCCGGATGAAAAAGGAGAAAGGAGAGCAGTAACAAGCTCTCTAAAAAAACCTGGGTTCAGCTGGCCCGGCTGATAGTACCTTGTAAGGGCTCCTAATCCAGGGATACAGGATGAGCAGCGTTTGTACTCCATGTTAGGAGCAGCTGCACATGGCGTCTGTTCCTCATGTCAGAGGCGGCCATTTCTGTTGGAGCTAAGTCGGCCTGTCACTGAGTAGTGCTCCCAGTCTTAATGACAAAGGCAGATGCATTCTACTTCACCCAGTCATGATGGTTGTCAAATCTCCACCATCAAAAGTCTCAAGCTTGACAACCTAATATGATTGAGTGGAGATAAGAAAGAAGAAGAAGAAGAAATTACATTTTGATGAAGAGCTTATTTGATGCCAAGTTTCGAATGGTCTGATTTTAAAAATATGTAGAGCACACAGCACATTGATAATCAAACTTTGGAATACAATATAAAAAGATAGAAGTAAATCATTTTAAACTATATTATAGAACCAACCTACAAAATAGTGTTTTCCATAGAAGGTTTACTTATTAAACCTATGTAGATTACATAAATGATAATGTAAAACACCAAATTTTGCATTGAAATAATCTAGCAAAACTGATCGTCACCTACATATCATGACTGAGTCTCTGATCAGAGAACTTCTCCTTGAGAGACGGGTCTGCTGTGTTTTTTGAGCAGTTTTTCATGGGAGACTCTACTGTATATGTATATTATATATTCTAAAATGCAAATATTTTATTTTTTTAAAAACATATATTTAATTTTCATTCATTGACTGTTCTATATTTTTCGACCATAGATTCAGAACATACCACTTTAATTATTATTGTTGTAAATATGTATAGTTAACCCTACCTATTTTTTAAAAAATCACGATTATAGAATTCATTCTATAAATTCTATATTGCTGTGATAAATAATTTTTATGTGTAAATTTACTTCCAAGTAATTCAAAATAAAAACTACTTGAAAGGTAAATAACTATCTTTCTTTTTCCACGACTGCACCTCTCTTTTTCAACAACAAAACAAAAAAATAATCATAACATGTATATGGTCTCATAAAATAATTGACCAATTGCTAACAAAATATAAAATGAAGATATTGACATAGTTTAGACTAATGTCACAATTAAACAATAGCATAAAAAGTGAAATTGTACTGAGATCAGGTGGTTAAATTGGGAATCTCCAGATCTTTTAACCGACCAGCTGTCAAATAGCAACTAACTCTGGCCTCATCATTGATACTAGGAGCTTGATGATTGGAACCATTTAGTGATCTCGATGGCTAAGGCTGGAGCTCTTGGCCTACCTGAAGCAAGAGAATCTACCACCCAACTAGACGAAAGAGACCTCCTCCGTACCATCAAAACCCAATGCCTGCAGGAATGGAAATCTGATTCTGCACATGACTGGTACAGAGCAGGAGGGACAAGCACCGGTTCTGTCCTCCCAAGAGAACAACAGTCTTTGATTTCCAGACTTAAGTCTGGTCATCTACAGACAATGACTTTCCAGAATGGTTGCAAGGTTTTCCCACTATGTACTAAGTGCAATTCTTAACCTGCAACCCCAAGACATATTATTGACTGTATTGACTCATCCATTGATGAGCTCTACTCATCCCCAGCAGACACCATCAAAAATCTCAAGCTTTACAAGCTTGATATCTTAGTGTGATTGAGTGGAGATAAGAAAGAAGAAGAAGTGATCTCGACATACTGTCCTTGCTGGGATATTTGGGAAGTCCTCACAAGTTTTGCCAGTAGGAGGTCGTTTTATTTGGGAAAGATAAAAATTGACACTCTCAATTATTCCACCTAGATGGTATGCTATCAATGGAACCTCGTTATATAACTGTGCATACAACTTGGTTATAACAAGGGTCCCACTCCAGGGATACGGAGGAGCTGCGTCTGTACTCATGTTAGAGTCGGCAGCAAAGGCTTCCATGTTAGGAACGGCCTCAAACTACAGGCAAAGTCAGACTTTCACCAAAGTGTGCCTGGATCATGGTGCCATGATCAACGAAAGCTGCACCCCTAAACCCCATTCCATGAGATCACTCATGGAATTCGTGTAATCTTTACACAAGGGGATAAGAAACAACAACAACAATAACTTGGTTATAACAATTTTAAAGCCACCACTGTGACTATAACAACAGCATAAAGTGATGTTGTTATAACAAGGTTGGAGTGGATCTAATTGATGTATAAAATATTGGTTCCTGACACACAATACTTGATGCATATACGTACTTATTTATATCTCTATTATGTCTCTTCCAGGACATATGTTGTTGGATACAAGTGCCACCTCCAGATCACACTACAATAGTAGAGTATTGAACTGGCTGACATTGTCCAGGTGTTGATTAAAACTTCCATTCTTCAAATCACAGCTCTGTGGTTAACAGTTTCCATTGATGAAATTGTAGGCATTTATTGTTGTAAGCAAAGGTTTATATTGATCCAGAGATTGACACCAAAGAATGTTGGCAGACTGCAGCCTGGTGGACTGGAAAGTGATGGTTGTGCTGGATGACCTGCTCTGGGTCCTGACGGACTCCCAGTTGCTGGCAGCTGTCCACTTCTCCTCCACCCTCAGCGAGCTCATCCGTCGCTCCACCGAGCAGGCTCACAAGGTCAAGGCCAAACACAAACTTGAGGTAGGTGTCTTTATATAACACAGCTCCACATGATGCTACACTTCCATACATATACACTTTAAATAGAGGTCAAAATTGATCTAGCTCTTTCTTTATTAATGAATTTGAATTAATGAATGACATTTGTTTAGTTGAGTTTTATGAATTATGGTGGAATCAGACATTCTTATAATGGCAACTTTGTTATCACATCTATTTCTAAGGTCCCAAGTTTTAAATTCTCATTGTTTTAGCCTTATATAAAGATATATTCAAATTACAAAACTATTCTAGACGCGTAATATTCTTTTTAAAATAAAACAATTTCTACTGCCCTTACTGCAATGGAAAAATTAAAGGGAGGGCCTGGCTCATCAGTGGTGAACCCTCTCAGCGGTTTCGCCAGTTTAATCTACCATACCGCTGTTATATTGCATTTTTTGGAACTTCCTTTTATAGTGATACTGATGCTTGACTCTTTGAATGAAAAAAAATAAAAGGAAGTTTCAAAAAATGCAATATAACAGCGGTATGGTAGATTAAACTGGCGAAACCGCTGGGAGGGTTCACCACTGATGAGCCAGGCCCTCCCTTTAATTTTTCCATTGCAGTAAGGGCAGTAGAAATTGTTTTATTTTAAAAAGAATATTACGCGTCTAGAATAGTTTTGTAATTTGATAACAGATGGCGCGCTAGTGCATCGTAAAGATATATTCATTATCAATTTTAGATTTGTATTTTGATTTTTTTTGCGTTTATAGTTTTATCTTTTATTTTACTTAGTTTTAGCTTAAATTTTGACTTTATCAATTTTATCTCAGTTTACTTTCTCTAATCTCTTTTCTCCCGAGTTTCTTCCGAGCAATGAAGGTCTCTGTCCAGCAGCAGCAGAACGAGGCCAGGCAGCAGAACAAGCCCGTCCCCCCCACCCAGCAGCACAAAGCTCAGGGCTCCGTTCCCCTCTCCTCCATCAGTCGCTTCTTCAACCACTACAACATCCACGAGACCTCCTACCACATCCTGTGTCACCGCATTGACCTGCACCTCTGTGATGAGCTCAACCCTACAGGTACTTTACTTCCTTTATAACAACAGCTTGTCACGACAGTGATAATCTTCTCGGTATTGTTTATGCGATGAAACAGAATAAGAGAAGAAAAGTTTCTTTATTAGACAAATTATAACGGTGCGAGCTTTCAAGTAAAAACCCCTTCTACAGGCATAGTAGACGTGACACTATAACATGTTATAGTGTCACGTCTACTATGCCTGTAGAAGGGGTTTTTACCCGAAAGCTCGCACCGTTATAATTTGTCTAATAAAGAAACTTTTCTTCTCTTATTCTGTTTCATCGCATAAACAGCTTGTCACTTGTTGAGAATTATTTTGTTTCCCTCTTGTGATATGGCATAAGAAACTTATTGGTAATCATCAAGCTTTTTTTTTTTTTTGAGGACATTTTTTTTCTTACTTCATATTCAAGAGACTTTGGTCAAAATATGAGGATCATCAAGATATTTAGTTAGATACCACACTCATGAAGATGATGTTTAAGGGAAATATTCCAAGTGAAAATTTAATTTGCCGTCATTTAGTTGTTTAAAGGAACACAAACATTTCCCTCTTAATGTCAGTTTGCTGTGTGAGAGAATTTTTATAACTGATAATGCCATTGACTTGATCTTATTTGATGTGTCAGTTATTTGAGATGTGTCCTCTTCTGTAGTGGGGAAAGAGAACAGGGGAACCTTTAGGAAATCTATATTGATCTTGTGTTTGTTAGAGATAGAATGGAACATGTAGACATTGACAACCGCTATACTGGAATAAAATCATTGCCGTACTGACCAGAAAGATTTGAGGCTTGTAGAGTTCATTTTGACTCTGTAGAGATTCAGTGATGGTCAATTGAGTGCAGTGCAACCTCCTACAAAGATGTAGAAAACCTTCCATTATGATAAACCTAAAGTATTCATCAAAATCAGTAATTACTTATAGTGAACCATGGGTATAGAAAATGTTACCATCCCCTTGTGTAAAGATTACACAGTATAGTGAATACATGGCTATAGTGAACTATGGGTATAGAAAATGTTACTATCCCCTTGTGTAAAGATTACACAGTATAGTGAAAACATGGCTAGAGTGAACCATGGGTATAGAAAATGTTACTATCCCCCTTGTGTAAAGATTACACAGTATAGTGAATACATGGCTATAGTGAACCATGGGTATAGAAAATGTTACTATCCCCCTTGTGTAAAGATTACACAGTATAGTGAATACATGGCTATAGTGAACCATGGGTATAGAAAATGTTACTATCCCTTGTGTAAAGATTACACAGTATAGTGAATACATGGCTATAGTGAACCATGGGTATAGAAAATGTTACTATCCCCTTGTGTAAAGATTACACAGTATAGTGAATATATGGCTAGAGTGAACCATGGGTATAGAAAATGTTACTATCCCCTTGTGTAAAGATTACACAGTATAGTGAATACATGGCTAGAGTGAACCATGGGTATAGAAAATGTTACTATCCCCTTGTGTAAAGATTACACACAGTATAGTGAATACATGGCTATAGTGAACCATGGGTATAGAAAATGTTACTATCCCCTTGTGTAAAGATTACACAGTATAGTGAATACATGGCTATAGTGAACCATGGGTATAAAAAATGTTACTATCCCCTTGTGTAAAGATTACACAGCATAGTGAATACATGGCTAGAGTGAACCATGGGTATAGAAAATGTTACTATCCCCTTGTGTAAAGATTACACAGTATAGTGAATACATGGCTATAGTGAACCATGGGTATAGAAAATGTTACTATCCCCCTTGTGTAAAGATTACACAGTATAGTGAATACATGGCTAGAGTGAACCATGGGTATAGAAAATGTTACTATCCCCCTTGTGTAAAGATTACACAGTATAGTGAAAATATGGCTAGAGTGAACCATGGGTATAGAAAATGTTACTATCCCCTTGTGTAAAGATTACACAGTATAGTGAATACATGGCTAGAGTGAACCATGGGTATAGAAAATGTTACTATCCCTTGTGTAAAGATTACATAGTATAGTGAATACATGGCTATAGTGAACCATGGGTATAGAAAATGTTACTATCCCTTGTGTAAAGATTACACAGTATAGTGAATACATGGCTAGAGTGAACCATGGGTATAGAAAATGTTACTATCCCCTTGTGTAAAGATTACACACAGTATAGTGAATACATGGCTATAGTGAACCATGGGTATAGAAAATGTTACTATCCCTTGTGTAAAGATTACACAGCATAGTGAAAACATGGCTAGAGTGAACCATGGGTATAGAAAATGTTACTATCCCCCTTGTGTAAAGATTACACAGTATAGTGAAAACATGGCTAGAGTGAACCATGGGTATAGAAAATGTTACTATCCCCTTGTGTAAAGATTACACAGTATAGTGAATACATGGCTATAGTGAACCATGGGTATAGAAAATGTTACCATCCCCTTGTGTAAAGATTACACAGTATAGTGAATACATGGCTAGAGTGAACCATGGGTATAGAAAATGTTACCATCCCCTTGTGTAAAGATTACACAGTATAGTGAATACATGGCTAGAGTGAACCATGGGTATAGAAAATGTTACTATCCCCTTGTGTAAAGATTACACAGTATAGTGAATACATGGCTAGAGTGAACCATGGGTATAGAAAATGTTACTATCCCCCTTGTGTAAAGATTACACAGTATAGTGAATACATGGCTAGAGTGAACCATGGGTATAGAAAATGTTACCATCCCCTTGTGTAAAGATTACACAGTATAGTGAATACATGGCTATAGTGAACCATGGGTATAGAAAATGTTACCATCCCCTTGTGTAAAGATTACACAGTATAGTGAAAACATGGCTATTGTGAACCATGGGTATAGAAAATGTTACCATCCCCTTGTGTAAAGATTACACAGTATAGTGAATACATGGCTAGAGTGAACCATGGGTATAGAAAATGTTACCATCCCCTTGTGTAAAGATTACACAGTATAGTGAATACATGGCTATAGTGAACCATGGGTATAGAAAATGTTACCATCCCCCTTGTGTAAAGATTACACAGTATAGTGAAAACATGGCTAGAGTGAACCATGGGTATAGAAAATGTTACCATCCCCTTGTGTAAAGATTACACAGTATAGTGAATACATGGCTAGAGTGAACCATGGGTATAGAAAATGTTACCATCCCCTTGTGTAAAGATTACACAGTATAGTGAATACATGGCTAGAGTGAACCATGGGTATAGAAAATGTTACCATCCCCTTGTGTAAAGATTACACAGTATAGTGAATACATGGCTATAGTGAACCATGGGTATAGAAAATGTTACTATCCCTTGTGTAAAGATTACACAGTATAGTGAATACATGGCTATAGTGAACCATGGGTATAGAAAATGTTACTATCCCCTTGTGTAAAGATTACACAGTATAGTGAATACATGGCTATAGTGAACCATGGGTATAGAAAATGTTACTATCCCCTTGTGTAAAGATTACACACAGTATAGTGAATACATGGCTATAGTGAACCATGGGTATAGAAAATGTTACTATCCCCTTGTGTAAAGATTACACAGCATAGTGAAAACATGGCTATAGTGAACCATGGGTATAGAAAATGTTACTATCCCTTGTGTAAAGATTACACAGTATAGTGAATACATGGCTAGAGTGAACCATGGGTATAGAAAATGTTACCATCCCCTTGTGTAAAGATTACACAGTATAGTGAATACATGGCTATAGTGAACCATGGGTATAGAAAATGTTACCATCCCCTTGTGTAAAGATTACACAGTATAGTGAATACATGGCTATAGTGAACCATGGGTATAAAAAATGTTACTATCCCTTGTGTAAAGATTACACAGTATAGTGAATACATGGCTATAGTGAACCATGGGTATAGAAAATGTTACTATCCCCTTGTGTAAAGATTACACAGTATAGTGAATACATGGCTATAGTGAACCATGGGTATAAAAATGTTACTATCCCTTGTGTAAAGATTACACAGTATAGTGAATACATGGCTATAGTGAACCATGGGTATAGAAAATGTTACCATCCCCTTGTGTAAAGATTACACAGTATAGTGAATACATGGCTATAGTGAACCATGGGTATAGAAAATGTTACTATCCCTTGTGTAAAGATTACACAGTATAGTGAATACATGGCTATAGTGAACCATGGGTATAGAAAATGTTACTATCCCCTTGTGTAAAGATTACACAGTATAGTGAATACATGGCTATAGTGAACCATGGGTATAAAAAATGTTACTATCCCCTTGTGTAAAGATTACACAGTATAGTGAATACATGGCTATAGTGAACCATGGGTATAGAAAATGTTACTATCCCCTTGTGTAAAGATTACACAGCATAGTGAATACATGGCTAGAGTGAACCATGGGTATAGAAAATGTTACTATCCCCTTGTGTAAAGATTACACAGTATAGTGAATACATGGCTATAGTGAACCATGGGTATAGAAAATGTTACTATCCCCCTTGTGTAAAGATTACACAGTATAGTGAATACATGGCTAGAGTGAACCATGGGTATAGAAAATGTTACTATCCCCCTTGTGTAAAGATTACACAGTATAGTGAAAATATGGCTAGAGTGAACCATGGGTATAGAAAATGTTACTATCCCCTTGTGTAAAGATTACACAGTATAGTGAATACATGGCTAGAGTGAACCATGGGTATAGAAAATGTTACTATCCCTTGTGTAAAGATTACATAGTATAGTGAATACATGGCTATAGTGAACCATGGGTATAGAAAATGTTACTATCCCTTGTGTAAAGATTACACAGTATAGTGAATACATGGCTAGAGTGAACCATGGGTATAGAAAATGTTACTATCCCCTTGTGTAAAGATTACACACAGTATAGTGAATACATGGCTATAGTGAACCATGGGTATAGAAAATTGTTACTATCCCTTGTGTAAAGATTACACAGCATAGTGAAAACATGGCTAGAGTGAACCATGGGTATAGAAAATGTTACTATCCCCCTTGTGTAAAGATTACACAGTATAGTGAATACATGGCTAGAGTGAACCATGGGTATAGAAAATGTTACTATCCCCTTGTGTAAAGATTACACAGTATAGTGAATACATGGCTATAGTGAACCATGGGTATAGAAAATGTTACCATCCCCTTGTGTAAAGATTACACAGTATAGTGAATACATGGCTAGAGTGAACCATGGGTATAGAAAATGTTACCATCCCCCTTGTGTAAAGATTACACAGTATAGTGAATACATGGCTAGAGTGAACCATGGGTATAGAAAATGTTACTATCCCCTTGTGTAAAGATTACACAGTATAGTGAATACATGGCTAGAGTGAACCATGGGTATAGAAAATGTTACTATCCCCCTTGTGTAAAGATTACACAGTATAGTGAATACATGGCTAGAGTGAACCATGGGTATAGAAAATGTTACCATCCCCTTGTGTAAAGATTACACAGTATAGTGAATACATGGCTATAGTGAACCATGGGTATAGAAAATGTTACCATCCCCTTGTGTAAAGATTACACAGTATAGTGAAAACATGGCTATTGTGAACCATGGGTATAGAAAATGTTACCATCCCCTTGTGTAAAGATTACACAGTATAGTGAATACATGGCTAGAGTGAACCATGGGTATAGAAAATGTTACCATCCCCTTGTGTAAAGATTACACAGTATAGTGAATACATGGCTATAGTGAACCATGGGTATAGAAAATGTTACTATCCCCCTTGTGTAAAGATTACACAGTATAGTGAAAACATGGCTAGAGTGAACCATGGGTATAGAAAATGTTACCATCCCCTTGTGTAAAGATTACACAGTATAGTGAATACATGGCTAGAGTGAACCATGGGTATAGAAAATGTTACCATCCCCTTGTGTAAAGATTACACAGTATAGTGAATACATGGCTAGAGTGAACCATGGGTATAGAAAATGTTACTATCCCCTTGTGTAAAGATTACAACAGTATAGTGAATACATGGCTATAGTGAACCATGGGTATAGAAAATGTTACCATCCCCTTGTGTAAAGATTACACAGTATAGTGAATACATGGCTATAGTGAACCATGGGTATAGAAAATGTTACCATCCCCCTTGTGTAAAGATTACACAGTATAGTGAATACATGGCTATAGTGAACCATGGGTATAGAAAATGTTACCATCCCCTTGTGTAAAGATTACACAGTATAGTGAATACATGGCTATAGTGAACCATGGGTATAGAAAATGTTACCATCCCCTTGTGTAAAGATTACACAGTATAGTGAATACATGGCTATAGTGAACCATGGGTATAGAAAATGTTACCATCCCCTTGTGTAAAGATTACACAGTATAGTGAATACATGGCTAGAGTGAACCATGGGTATAGAAAATGTTACATCCCCTTGTGTAAAGATTACACAGTATAGTGAATACATGGCTATAGTGAACCATGGGTATAGAAAATGTTACTATCCCCCTTGTGTAAAGATTACACAGTATAGTGAAAACATGGCTAGAGTGAACCATGGGTATAGAAAATGTTACCATCCCCTTGTGTAAAGATTACACAGTATAGTGAATACATGGCTAGAGTGAACCATGGGTATAGAAAATGTTACCATCCCCTTGTGTAAAGATTACACAGTATAGTGAATACATGGCTAGAGTGAACCATGGGTATAGAAAATGTTACTATCCCCTTGTGTAAAGATTACAACAGTATAGTGAATACATGGCTATAGTGAACCATGGGTATAGAAAATGTTACCATCCCCCTTGTGTAAAGATTACACAGTATAGTGAATACATGGCTATAGTGAACCATGGGTATAGAAAATGTTACCATCCCCCTTGTGTAAAGATTACACAGTATAGTGAATACATGGCTATAGTGAACCATGGGTATAGAAAATGTTACCATCCCCTTGTGTAAAGATTACACAGTATAGTGAATACATGGCTATAGTGAACCATGGGTATAGAAAATGTTACCATCCCCCTTGTGTAAAGATTACACAGTATAGTGAATACATGGCTATAGTGAACCATGGGTATAGAAAATGTTACCATCCCCTTGTGTAAAGATTACACAGTATAGTGAATACATGGCTAGAGTGAACCATGGGTATAGAAAATGTTACCATCCCCTTGTGTAAAGATTACACAGTATAGTGAATACATGGCTAGAGTGAACCATGGGTATAGAAAATGTTACTATCCCCTTGTGTAAAGATTACACAGTATAGTGAAAACATGGATAGAGTGAACTATGGGTATAGAAAATGTTACTATCCCCTTGTGTAAAGATTACACAGTATAGTGAAAACATGGCTATAGTGAACCATGGGTATAGAAAATGTTACTATCCCCTTGTGTAAAGATTACACAGTATAGTGAATACATGGCTAGAGTGAACCATGGGTATAGAAAATGTTACCATCCCCTTGTGTAAAGATTACACAGTATAGTGAATACATGGCTAGAGTGAACCATGGGTATAGAAAATGTTACTATCCCCTTGTGTAAAGATTACACAGTATAGTGAATACATGGCTATAGTGAACCATGGGTATAGAAAATGTTACTATCCCCCTTGTGTAAAGATTACACAGTATAGTGAATACATGGCTAGAGTGACCCATGGGTATAGAAAATGTTACCATCCCCTTGTGTAAAGATTACAACAGTATAGTGAATACATGGCTAGAGTGAACCATGGGTATAGAAAATGTTACTATCCCCTTGTGTAAAGATTACAACAGTATAGTGAATACATGGCTAGAGTGAACCATGGGTATAGAAAATGTTACTATCCCCTTGTGTAAAGATTACACACAGTATAATGAATACATGGCTATAGTGAACCATGGGTATAGAAAATGTTACTATCCCTTGTGTAAAGATTACACAGTATAGTGAATACATGGCTATAGTGAACCATGGGTATAGAAAATGTTACTATCCCCTTGTGTAAAGATTACACAGTATAGTGAATACATGGCTATAGTGAACCATGGGTATAGAAAATGTTACTATCCCCTTGTGTAAAGATTACACAGTATAGTGAATACATGGCTATAGTGAACTATGGGTATAGAAAATGTTACTATCCCCTTGTGTAAAGATTACACAGTATAGTGAATACATGGCTATAGTGAACTATGGGTATAGAAAATGTTACTATCCCCTTGTGTAAAGATTACACGGTATAGTGAATACATGGCTATAGTGAACCATGGGTATAGAAAATGTTACCATCCCCTTGTGTAAAGATTACACAGTATAGTGAATACATGGCTATAGTGAACCATGGGTATAGAAAATGTTACTATCCCCTTGTGTAAAGATTACACAGTATAGTGAATACATGGCTAGAGTGAACCATGGGTATAGAAAATGTTACCATCCCCTTGTGTAAAGATTACACAGTATAGTGAATACATGGCTAGAGTGAACCATGGGTATAGAAAATGTTACTATCCCCTTGTGTAAAGATTACACAGTATAATGAATACATGGCTATAGTGAACCATGGGTATAGAAAATGTTACTATCCCTTGTGTAAAGATTACACAGTATAGTGAATACATGGCTATAGTGAACCATGGGTATAGAAAATGTTACTATCCCCTTGTGTAAAGATTACACAGTATAGTGAATACATGGCTATAGTGAACCATGGGTATAGAAAATGTTACTATCCCCTTGTGTAAAGATTACACAGTATAGTGAATACATGGCTATAGTGAACTATGGGTATAGAAAATGTTACTATCCCCTTGTGTAAAGATTACACAGTATAGTGAATACATGGCTATAGTGAACTATGGGTATAGAAAATGTTACTATCCCCTTGTGTAAAGATTACACAGTATAGTGAATACATGGCTATAGTGAACCATGGGTATAGAAAATGTTACCATCCCCTTGTGTAAAGATTACACAGTATAGTGAATACATGGCTATAGTGAACCATGGGTATAGAAAATGTTACTATCCCCTTGTGTAAAGATTACACAGTATAGTGAATACATGGCTAGAGTGACAATGGGTATAGAAAATGTTACCATCCCCTTGTGTAAAGATTACACAGTATAGTGAATACATGGCTAGAGTGAACCATGGGTATAGAAAATGTTACTATCCCCTTGTGTAAAGATTACACACAGTATAATGAATACATGGCTATAGTGAACCATGGGTATAGAAAATGTTACTATCCCTTGTGTAAAGATTACACAGTATAGTGAATACATGGCTATAGTGAACCATGGGTATAGAAAATGTTACCATCCCCTTGTGTAAAGATTACACAGTATAGTGAATACATGGCTAGAGTGAACCATGAGTATAGAAAATGTTACTATCCCCTTGTGTAAAGATTACACACAGTATAATGAATACATGGCTATAGTGAACCATGGGTATAGAAAATGTTACTATCCCTTGTGTAAAGATTACACAGTATAGTGAATACATGGCTATAGTGAACCATGGGTATAGAAAATGTTACTATCCCCTTGTGTAAAGATTACACAGTATAGTGAATACATGGCTATAGTGAACCATGGGTATAGAAAATGTTACTATCCCCTTGTGTAAAGATTACTCAGTATAGTGAATACATGGCTATAGTGAACTATGGGTATAGAAAATGTTACTATCCCCTTGTGTAAAGATTACTCAGTATAGTGAATACATGGCTAGAGTGAACCATGGGTATAGAAAATGTTACTATCCCCTTGTGTAAAGATTACACAGTATAGTGAATACATGGCTATAGTGAACCATGGGTATAGAAAATGTTACTATCCCCTTGTGTAAAGATTACACAGTATAGTGAATACATGGCTAGAGTGACCCATGGGTATAGAAAATGTTACCATCCCCTTGTGTAAAGATTACACAGTATAGTGAATACGTGGCTAGAGTGAACCATGGGTATAGAAAATGTTACTATCCCCTTGTGTAAAGATTACACACAGTATAATGAATACATGGCTATAGTGAACCATGGGTATAGAAAATGTTACTATCCCTTGTGTAAAGATTACACAGTATAGTGAATACATGGCTATAGTGAACCATGGGTATAGAAAATGTTACCATCCCCTTGTGTAAAGATTACACTGTATAGTGAATACATGGCTATAGTGAACTATGGGTATAGAAAATGTTACTATTCCCTTGTGTAAAGATTACACAGTATAGTGAATACATGGCTAGAGTGAACCATGGGTATAGAAAATGTTACTATCCCCTTGTGTAAAGATTACAACAGTATAGTGAATACATGGCTATAGTGAACCATGGGTATAGAAAATGTTACTATCCCCTTGTGTAAAGATTACACAGTATAGTGAATACATGGCTAGAGTGAACCATGGGTATAGAAAATGTTACCATCCCCTTGTGTAAAGATTACACAGTATAGTGAATACATGGCTATAGTGAACTATGGGTATAGAAAATGTTACCATCCCCTTGTGTAAAGATTACACAGTATAGTGAATACATGGCTATAGTGAACCATGGGTATAGAAAATGTTACTATCCCCTTGTGTAAAGATTATAACAGTATAGTGAATACATGGCTATAGTGAACCATGGGTATAGAAAATGTTACTATCCCCTTGTGTAAAGATTACACAGTATAGTGAATACATGGCTAGAGTGAACCATGGGTATAGAAAATGTTACTATCCCCTTGTGTAAAGATTACACAGTATAGTGAATACATGGCTATAGTGAACCGTGGGTATAGAAAATGTTACCATCCCCTTGTGTAAAGATTATACAGTATAGTGAATACATGGCTATAGTGAACCATGGGTATAGAAAATGTTACCATCCCCTTGTGTAAAGATTACACAGTATAGTGAATACATGGCTATAGTGAACCATGGGTATAGAAAATGTTACCATCCCCTTGTGTAAAGATTACAACAGTATAGTGAATACATGGCTATAGTGAACCATGGGTATAGAAAATGTTACCATCCCCTTGTGTAAAGATTATACAGTATAGTGAATACATGGCTATAGTGAACCGTGGGTATAGAAAATGTTACCATCCCCTTGTGTAAAGATTACACAGTATAGTGAATACATGGCTATAGTGAACCATGGGTATAGAAAATGTTACCATCCCCTTGTGTAAAGATTACACAGTATAGTGAATACATGGCTATAGTGAACCGTGGGTATAGAAAATGTTACCATCCCCTTGTGTAAAGATTACACAGTATAGTGAATACATGGCTATAGTGAACCGTGGGTATAGAAAATGTTACCATCCCCTTGTGTAAAGATTACACAGTATAGTGAATACATGGCTATAGTAAACCAAAAGTTTATTCCTTCAGGGTTTGCTATGGAGATGTTTTATTATATATTCCACTAGCGGATGTACCCGGCTTCGCCCGGGTTTTACCCGAGTAAAAGTTTGTCTAACAAATCTCTCGATAAAGTGAACATTTTTTCCCTGTCCCATGAAAAATACTCGATAAGTTTAATAAAATCAATATTAATTGGTTCCCTCGGTAATTGGAAGTTAAAGGAATAGTATCTTGCCTTGGAATTGTATCATTATTCTTGTCTCAAATAAATTGCCGTGTCATCCTGAATTTTTTCTTTCCTAATTTTCTACATTACAAAATTATCGTATCATCATGATAATATTTAGAGCAGATTGTTGAATTATAACAGATAAATTAGAATATTTATCCTGATTATTTTTAGGCGAAAAGTTATTTCAAAAATTTTATTTACTAGAAACCTTCCCAGTACTATACTACATAACTTCCCAAAGTTTCATGGCGTTCCAATGAGTGGTTTGGTCAGGCATAAAGGACAGACAGACACACATACATTCATTTATATATATATATATAGATACAGCAGGTTATATTCCATAGAGAGCAGGTGTGTATTCCACAGCATGTGTATATTCCACAGCAGGTATGTTGCAGAAGGAAGATCAGGCTATGAAGGCCTACAGAAAGGTGGAGCGTTCCTGCTCTCTCTGCGCAAGTTTGAGGTGGACTACTACCCCTACCACCAGGCATGTAAGTTCCATCCATCCCCTTACTGAACTGTCTTATTGGGTTAAGTATTTTGGTTTTGTTTGTTGGTGGGTTCATTTAAAGTGGCATTAAAAATAACATTTTGTAGTGGTTCGCATGGAGAAATTTTTTCTGCTAAATAATTTTTTTCCCCTTTATATTTTAAAAATCCATTTCTTTTGACCAGATGGAGAGGGCCATCTTTTTTGAGTCTTATATTGGATTCCTAATTAATTATGTAATTGGAAGTTCTGTGTTTGTTTCCATAACTCTTGATTTTGTTTATATATTTTGGCAGATTGTAGCTTCTTCTATCCTTTAAGGGCATAATGTCTGCCTCGTAAAGTACAATATCATTAGGGCAGGTATTTCGAAGACCTGTAATAATTCTAGCTGCACTTAGTTGTATCCTTTCCAGTGATTTTAGATTTGTTTCAGATGCTGTACCATAGATTTGAAATCCATATTCCAGGATAGGTCTAATTAGAGATGTATAAGTTAATATTAGTGTGTGGCTTATGTCTTGATTGGTTTATAGTTATCACAGGGCCTTGGTCTTCTGAGTTTAAATTTCAAAGCAATTCCATGATACTTTTAAGAGCCCTAGAAATTGTTTCTAGACTGTTCCCTATTTTCACAAACAGGCCTTGAGGAGCTTCTAAGTAAACTCTTTTCAACTACTAAAGGAGGTGTTAGTAACAGTGGTAAATATGTTTTGGACTATGGATAAGGTAGCACAATCTGATAAGTAATACAAGTATGACACTAGGGTAACAGCATTGTTTCCAATACATTGTGAATGACCTAGTTGGCCATGTTCCTGTGACTGACAGGTTGGCTGAGACAGGGTTTGTGTCAGTCAGCAGCCGAGACCACTGGGTGCGGTACACGGAGCCCTCATCTGGCCGTGCAGCCTGGGTCCAGCAGCTTGTCACCTCCTTCCACGACCAGCAGGTGGGAGGGCCGCGCAAGACCCCCCACTCTCCCACCCTCTTCTGCCAGGTTCATTTCCTTACATTACCTCCAACCTGGAACATTGACTCAAAGTAAAATTTGGTAGAGTGGAATCTCTCAGCCTCTTTTATAATACTAACTTGGTTAGGACCTCATAATTCTGAAGTCCCAATTGCTCTATAACTGTTTGTTAGACAACAACGTGGCTATAAAACATAAAATCTTGTGGTTTCAAGTAATTTTGTAATAATGAGAGATTCAACTGTTTTGTACTTTCTAGAAGTCTCTGGCAAACTGTGCCATATAGCAACAAGCAGGATTTAGTAACCTGAGGTATTCTGTTTAAACAAACCTCTTTTGAAGATTACATAAATAATTGGTGTTTCTGCCATTGAGCTTTTTGATTATTGGCTTTTGCTTACAACTTAAAACTAAGTTTTAGATATTCTCCTCATACTCACAGAATTAAATAAAATTTAAAATAGTTCTCTCCTCTAGCAAAGTATAGAACCTTGCTCTATCCTAAGATGGTGTGAAGCAGGAATCACCTTCCAATCCAGAAGAGGAAGTTCAGAGCTCGCGGCGCACCAGCCTGCTCCAGAAGAGGCTGAAGTACCTGATGAGTAGCTGCATTGTGATCCGGCTGGATGAATACCAGGCCTTCAAGGTGTCCACAGCCCAGTCATGCCGTAGGGGGCCCGCTGGAGCCAAGCAAGACAGGTTCCTGTCCTCAGACCTCCACTCCATCTCCCTGCCACCAGAGACTAAGGCCCTACACCTGGAGCTCACCTCATACTACTACCCAGGGGAGATGTCCTGCCCAGGTAGGTGGCTGATGTGTCCTGGCCCAGTTGACATGGCTCTGGTGGCAGCTCCTCCCCCCAACCTGTACGCCTACCTGGGCCCCCTCGTCCTCACCTATGACATCACCACTATCCTCTGGCTCAACACCTTCTTCATGAACCTGCAGAACTCCCTGGTGAGTCATGGGTTAGCTGCTCAAGTCAACACTTCATTAACTCAGTCCTAAATCTCATATTTTCTGAATATACTGAATTGTTGACGCCAAAAGTTCTTGCTATTTATGGCATTGTATTGGAGTAGCAAATGTCAATAAATAAATAACTCCTCACAGGCTGTGCTGCAATTGACCCGGGGAATGGGATCTTCATTCTTTTATTTTGTCATCACGGTGGTCCTAGCTCTGAGAACTAGAGATGAAAGTGTCATTAGAGGTGGTTGTTGTGTGACTTTAATGTGGGCTACACCCTGCTGAACACATAACCTTTGGAGCTCTCACCACAAACTGGTTCCACAAGTTAAACTTAAGTTACTGGGTTTATTTCTCTAAGTAATGCCCCCATCATGGCCTGGTACAGCATGACAAAGGCAGCCATAGAACAGGACCAAGCATGTGATGAGCTTACCACATGCTTCCAAGTTTCTGAAGAAATAATCACTTGCTCTGCATGGAGAAGTATTTCAAGCTGAGCAAGTGTGTACCCCACAGACTGTCAACAAGTGGGTCCTTGGCATTGGTCAGGTACTTGCCACCAGTAGTTGGGGCACTTCCAAACATTGGTTTCCATCATGTATCGGTTTCCATCATGTATCTTGCACTGCAATACACCTGGTGGACAAGTGAGTTGCTACCACAGGCCCATCACTACAGTTGTACTTGCAGTAACTTGTGCTAAAACAGAAAGAGCCATCAGCTTCATCACGGTAATGTAAAACCACAAGAGTGGCCACACTCCCCAGACCTTGTAACAACAGATTCCCTGGGAAATCCTTCGTAAATGAGGCAGACTGATGATAATCTTTGCTTTCAAGGACCCACCCCCATTTTACCACAGCAAAAGGAACAAAAGGTTCTTATGTAAATTATTTTAAATTTTAATTGAGGCTGACCTTTGTTGTAAAGTGGTTGTTTTTGATTATCCAAAATATTAAGAATTAAAAAAAAAAAAAACTTTGTACTCTCCATGAGTCGGCTCTCCTGGTAGCAGACACTCTACATGCCACCAATATTTATCTTTAGGTGTATTGAATTCTTTGATTTTGTTTTATTGAGATCTAACATGTGACATCACTGCCCTTTATTTCCCCCCCATATTAATTTCATATTTTTACAAATGATAGGCACAATTTAGATGATCTCTATATATACACCTATCCCCCGATTTACACGGTACTTGTTTTACACGTTTTCGCTTTTACACGGTTTTCCAAATAAGTTTTTTTTTTTTTTTTTTTATCGCACTATACTAAATGCTACTGTGATTGAACACATGCGCTGTGTACACATCTCACGAGGAATCCCGAGCTTATGTGCTGACTACATATTTTAACCCGTCAATGCATTTTATTTTTATTTCTGTGTACACCTATCCCCCGATTTACACATTTTTCTCAGGAACGTATCTACCGTGTAAATCGGGGAATAGGTGTATGACAAATAAACGTCAGTGTATATATACAGTAAAACCCCGCTAATACGAACCCCAGATATAGAGAACCTTCCCTTATAACGTACCTAAGGCAATTCCCAATTCCATTCCATTGAAAATACCATCGTTATAACGAACTTTGCGATTTTTAATATAGCGAACTACCTCTATAACAAACCTATTTTCAATCCCAAAATAATAAAATCTACTTAAAATACTAGGCTTATAACGAATTTAAAATTGTATTTAAAAAAAATTTAAAACAACAAAATTTTGAGCATGCTTCATCTCACGAATCGTGATTTCAAAACAATACATTTAGCAGCATTGTTTGTTTTCATTTACATTCTATTTTTGCTGTATGTGGTACAAATTTTTACACATTATACTTTTTATTAAATATTTGCAACCATCAAATTTGAAATAGAAAAAATGCAAATGACTTCCAAAAAAAAAGAAAAAAGAAAACAAAGGCATTCTAAAATAAAAATAAAAACGTTATTTCTTTAAAAAAAAGAGACTATTTTCAAAATAAAATAAAACAGGCAAGATGTTAATAACATTAAAATAAGAAAATATAACTTTCTAAACTGGCGAAACCGCTGAGAGGGTTCACCACTGATGAGCCAGGCCCTCTCATTAATTTTTCCATTGCAGTAAGGGCAGTAGAAATTGTTTAATATCAAAAAGAATCTTAAGGCTTTAAAAATAGTTTTGAATTTTGATAACAGATGGCCCGCTAGTGCATCATAACTTTCTATAATGAAATATAAAATAGAAGGCTATTAAAAATTGTTACAAAGAGGAATCAACCTAACTTTTGCCGCAATCGTACATGTTAGGACTAAAAAAAATATACAAATAAACGGGCCCATGATACAACAAAAATTATTTTTATGCCATGAACTATTGTGATTTTAAAGTCAACAATGGTTTGCATGACAGGTTCAAAACAAAGTGAAATCTAAGGAAGAATATGTGGAAATGGAAGAAAATACTTTTAACTTTATTTGAGAGAGGCAATACTTGAAGAGTGTTTTCAAGCAACAAGGTATTAGAGCCATTCTTTCAAGTAAACATTGTATTATATAATGTGATAAAGATGGTTTAAAATGATTTTATATCTTTGAATATATAATTAATAAAACTTTGCCTAGGATTTGCCAATTTTAAATTAGACATAGAGGTACATGTATGAAAAGAAGAACCTATCATCAAATAATTTCTTTTATTATTCAGTATTAATGTAAGGAAATTGGTCAATTAAGGGAATTAAAACAAAGTGATCACTATTAGATGGCAGCCTCTTCCAGTGTCTACGGCTGTCCTTTAATTATATGGTCTAAAAATTTTGAAAAGAAGAAAAAAAAAAGAAGCCAAATCGTGGCTATAGTGAACCAAAAGCTCTGTCCCTTTGGGGTTCACTATAGAGGGGTTTTACTGTATATATATATATATACACCTATCCCCCGATTTACACGGTACTTGTTTTACACGTTTTCGCTTTTACACGGTTTTCCAAATAAGTTTTTTTTTTTGTTTTTATCGCACTATACTAAAATGCGATATTCTACTCTATACTACCTATGTTGAAAAGAATATTGGGAGGCTCTGATTCATGAGGGGGCGAACACCTATTCAGATTTGACAGTTTAATATACACCTATCCCTCGATTTACACGTTTTTCTCAGGAACATATCTACCGTGTAAATCGGGGGATAGGTGTATATATATATATACACACATTTGTATATATGTTTGTCAGTACCTATAATCTGGCATCTATGCATATGACATCATCATATGGAATACAAGCACACACATAAGAAACATAGAATCTTAATTCCTCTTTAAAAGGTTTAGAATGTTGGGCCAACAAGCAGCTATTCAACCCTAAAAAAACAAAAGTTAGCACCTTCACTACAGACAGGAAAAACAGAAGCAAAATCATACCCAAATTATTTATAAACGAAAAATTACGTGAGATGACAAATAACCCAAAATTCCTTGGAGTAACTTTAGATCCAGAAATCTGTTTTACAAAACATATCACAGAAACCTCCTATTGAGCACAAAACAAGACTAATGGAACACCTTTGCAGCAGCAAATGGGGATCAAAAGCCCAAACTCTCAGGACCACCTACACCAGTATAGTCAGGCCTAGATTAAAATATACCTCTCCAATCTGGAGCCACTCTTCAAACTCAGCCAGAGAAAAAACTAAACCAAGTCCAAGATAAAGCCGCAAAACTAATCATAGGCGCAGTCTCCTCAACAAACAACTCGAAAGCAGAAAAAGAAAGTGTACTTCAAGATATGGAAGAAAGAAGACAACTTTCAGCCATAAAATTTACTAACAAAATCAGAAGCTGCAATAAAAACCACATCTCACGGCAAACATTTAAGTCATGGAA
The DNA here is from genome assembly GCA_030710605.1 of Cordylochernes scorpioides. Lineage (NCBI taxonomy): Eukaryota > Metazoa > Arthropoda > Arachnida > Pseudoscorpiones > Chernetidae > Cordylochernes > Cordylochernes scorpioides. Next base: position 4,563,474 of record CP092879.1, read on the forward strand.
CAATAAAAACCACATCTCACGGCAAACATTTAAGTCATGGAACAATAAAAACCACATCTCACGGCAAACATTTAAGTCATGGAACAATAAAAACCACATCTCACGGCAAACATTTAAGTCATGGAACAATAAAAACCACATCTCACGGCAAACATTTAAGTCATGGAACAATAAAAACCACATCTCACGGCAAACATTTAAGTCATGGAACAATAAAAACCACATCTCACGGCAAACATTTAAGTCATGGAACAATATAAATAGGCTACATCACTCCTCACCACTACAACAAGACAAAGAGATAAGAAGTCTAATCGGTTTAGAGCACCTAAACACAACCTACTATGAACAGCAGGAAACGACATCATCAACAACAAACAACAACAACAAAGCCTTTATTTAGGGCCTCTCGCCCTATACAGGATTCGCCAGTTCACAAGGGATGGGGAGAACACTGTGTGGCCTTTTTCCGGGATATAATCTTGTGGAATCCAAATATCGCCATTGCTATATACCTATTCTTTGATATTTCATTAATTAGTGCCGGAAATGAAGGACAAAGTTGCCCCGTTTTATCATTTAGTTTTTGTCTTTCCTCAGACAGAGCAGCACAGTCAAATAAGTAGTGCAACATCTCCGTTGTTATAGGAAACAACATCAATTTTGCCTCCAAATACCATTATATCCCTACATCTCATCGAAACTTGCACAAAAGAAAGACCCACTTAACAACCTAAAATAAAAATCTTTAAGAACAATAAACCTATTGAAAAAAGAAGATCACGCCATAGCCTACACAGATGGCTCCTCTGACGAAACTTTAAATAATGGAGGAGGAGGCATGGTACTACAATTACCAGATAATACCGAAATAACCAGAAATATCAGTACAGGAATAATATCTTCAAACTATACTGCTGAATTATTGGCCATCAAAGCAAGTCTGAATCTCTATATTTCCTCAGAAGAAGATAAAACCCGAGGAATAATCATCTTAATCATCTCTACAGGCAATAGAGAAGGGGAAAATAGACCTAACCCACCAAATACATGAAATCCTAAGCCATCTTGACACAATGGGCAAAAGATGTACCATGCAATGGATACCAGCCCATGTTGGAATAGAGGGCAATGAACAGGTTGATGGCCTAGCGAAGAAAGGACGAAAACAGACACTGGAAACCAGTTCAATCACACTGAAAGACGCAAATACAATAGCAAAAGAAAAACTCATTACAAAAACCAAAATACCCCAGCCCATATGAAACCTCAACATTAACAGAGAATTAACGACAACAATTTCAAGAATAGAACAGGACATTTTAAAGGAATGAAGATTAACCCAGAATGACTAGATCCTACAGGAACTGCAATAACTGTCACAACACCCAACTCACTCCGGACCATACAGTAAAACCTCTCTATAGTGAACCCCAATGGGACCGAGCTTTTGGTTCACTATAGCCACTGTTTGGCCATTTTTAAAAAACTTTTCTAAATTTTTAGACCTTATAATTAAAAAACAGCCATACAAACAGAAAAAGGCAGCCACTTAATAATGGTCACTTTGTTTTAATTCCATAAATTGACCTATTTCTTTACAGTAATGCTGAATATCAAAAGAAGTCATTTGATAATAGGTTCTTCTTATCATTAGCATACATGTTTATATATAAACCTATGTATTATTTAAAAATTAAGCCAAATCCCCTAGGCAAAAAATGATTAATTATATATTTGAAAGGTATAAGAGTATTTCAGAACATTTTTCTAAAATAATATAATACTATATTTATTTGAAAAAATGCCTCTAATACCTTGTTGTTTGGAAGTGAAAAGTGAAATTTGGAAATCAGAATTGTCTTAAAATATCGTTATTTCCATCAAAGGAATAAAGCTCCGTGTATTCTGAATCAATTGAGGATGAATCAAAAGTATCCAATTCAGAAAAATCGGACACGAAACATGTTGATACGATAACGCGATTGGTAAAATTGCGAATAAAAAATGCCAATTTGCAAACACAAAATCAGTGGTAAAACCGCCGGCCAGGGGGAATATCCGCGAACTGTAGTGGTAGTTTTTGAGAATTTATAAGTCGATTTGTTTGTGGCTCATGAGACACGGGGAATTTGGGGGAACTGTTTTTTTTTTTTTTTTTTTTTTTTTCCTTCTTTCAATTCCAGTTTCCACATATTGTATATTAAATTTTGTTTTGACCTGTTATTCAAACCATTTCTGGCTTTAAAATTATTTGGAATTATGTTTTAGCCTAGATTAAACTTGATATAGAACTATTCTAAAAGGGCTTGCTGCCACTGTTTTTTTTTTTTTTTTTTAAGAACGCCACTCTTTGTTTCTTTTCTTTATTTTGGAAGCCATTTGTATTTTTATTCTATTTCAAAATTGTCGAATGCAAAGATATTCTATTAAATAAAAGTATAATGTGTAAAAATTTATACAACGTACAGCAAAAATTGAATGGAAAAGAAAACAAACAATGCTGCTAATTTTTTTGTTTTAAAATCGCGATCCGTGAGCTGAAACATGCTCAAAATTTTGTTGTTTAAATTTTTTTTTTAATCACAATTTTAAGTTCGTTATAAGCATAGTATTTTTAATAGATTTTATCATTTTGGGACCGAAAATAGGTTCGTTATAGGGGTAGTTTGTTATTTTAAAAATCGCAAAGTTCGTTATAACGATGGTATTTTCAATGGAATGGAATTGGGAATCGCCGTGAGCTTGTTATAAGGGAAGGTTCGCTATATCCAGGGTTCGTATTAGCGGAGTTTTACTGTATATATAGTTGCCCGGCCATCCTTGCAGCCCTCTATATGGCAGACATCAATCCAGAAGAGGAGATCCATACGGACAAGGCACCTCAGTTGGCCAGTATTGTGATTAAAGCACAGCATATTTACAAAATCCCTAATTATTATAAATATAAGGAGTAGTGAGAATTAAGCAATCAAAGAAAGCACATTAAAAATTCCCACTTGTTGTCTGGCAGACGCAGCTGTTGTCCAAAGTTCCCCAGAACACCACTGCCAGCCGCCCCCTGTTGGTGAAGGTGGAGGCCCTGATGTTGCAGGTGAGACAAACAGACAGACAGACAGACACCATGTGACACGAGCTATGTACCAGCTGGAGTACCACGCTGACACCACCAACCCCAGCCACCCTGACAGGCCCAAGGCCATGAAGCTGCAGTCTTCCCGCATGGTGGCCACTAACTGCCGGCTGGGGGACCATGCCACCCGCAGCCACCTCAGCCAGTGCCTGGAGACCCTCAGCCAGAGCTCCCTCATCTACCACACCAACCTCTTCCCCTGGGAGCCCCAGGACTTCCAGCCCATCTCTGACACCTTCATCTCACATTCCCTGGGTGAGTGACTCTCACACCTTTGTATTTTGACCAAGTAGCTAATCTCTGCTAAGAGGACTTTCTAAAAGACACATTAGCTCTGCAATCAAATCCTGCAGTGAGCATCTGCTTCGATGGCCTCTGATTCTTTCACAAGTCTAACCCCATCACTAGTAACCTAATGGCACCGTGGTGGTTAAGCAATTACACTCACATAAATAATTTCTTGCAAAATCAAGCCTTTTATTAGAATCACTATGGCTACACCGCTATGGCTATTTTGTTCAGGCAACCAACAGAATGAGAGGCAGAATAACAATAATAATTCAATCAAATAGGAAAATATATATATAAATTAGACAATAAAAATTTTGCATATTTGCAACAAACAAATATGATTTTTTTTTAAAAACAATTAAAATTTACATAACACAGAAATACCAAAGAATAATTTACATGTCCACTACAGCACCATGTTGTTGCAAAAATTGAACGGCCTTCTACCTGTATAGCCATATAGGACATTTTAGTAAAAGGTAGTTGCTCATCATGATCATCATGGCTGTTCGTGGCTTGAATGTTCAGTAAAAGATACTAAGAAGCACTTTGCCACTTGTCTTGAATTATTTTATTGTCTTTGGGTTTTAGAGTTAGGAGTAGCTACCACATGATTTTAGAATACATGAATTTGACTTAGATTTTGATACTAGTGGTAGAGAGAGAGAGAGAAAACAAAAAAGCTAATAACTAACCAAACTAGAAATTTACATACATGTTGATTGCTTTAAAATTTACATATTAAAGATTTATATTGTACAATTGAATTTAGAATATTTTGGCTTAATTTTCATATATAAAATTGAATTTAAGGAAATTATTAACTATAGGATCCAACAATGGCCTTTACCACTTGTAGTTTAGAATAAGTCTGGCAGGATAACCAGCTATTTAACCTCGGCCAATAAGTGAGTCAACACCAGTAGCCAACACACATATTCTTTTCAGAATACTTTGATAATGCTGTGTTGATTTTACAAACTAAATATATAATAAAGGAAATAAGACCTAATCCAAATAATTTATTAGTGTGTGACGGCAACAACATTGTCACCATCATCAGACAAAAGAATAAATGAGAAAAAATATTACAGCAGGTTCTTTTATAGTACTGTTATCAAGTGTTTATACAAGATAACAGATAAAAAAAAAACACTTGATAGCAGTACTATATAAGAACTTGCTGTAATATTTTTTCTCATTTATTCTTTTGTCTGATGATGATGACAATGTTGTTGCCGAAACGTCACACACTAATAAATTATTTGAATTAGGTCTTATTTCTTTTATTATAATCTATAATCCAAATTGTGCTTTATCAAACTAAATATAGTAGAGTCTATAGTAGAGTTTAAAAATAATAATGATAACAAAATCTACCCCACTCGCCCAAATTGTAACTTGGCAGGTTCTGAACACTTAATGGCTTGCATTAGATGCACTAAACAGGACCTTTGGGAGAGGCCGCTGCTTATCATCAAACAGCTCAGAATTTGTGTAGCTTTTTAAAAGGGAATAAGGAACAACAAGATGATTTATTTCAACCTTTTTTTAAAATACATTAGTCCAACATTTTGGTGACATGCTGTTTTCCTTTTCAAGGAATTCTATTTTGATAACACTTATTAATTCTAAGCTTTGAATGGTCTGATATATAAAGCACTAGACGGGTGACCCGGGCTTCGCCCCGGGATTGACCCGTGTGCATATCTACCCGAGTGATATATATTTTGATAAGATTTTTTTAAATAATTGTTTGTTATTAGCATTATCTATTTGTTTGCATCAGCATAATTTAATCTAATCTTTGTTAGAGGGCGCTGTTCGTGAGCTAAGTAGAATAATTTGAATATATAGTTTAATAATCTATATATATAAAATTGAATGTCTGTCTGTTTGTCTGTACTCTATAGATTCAAAAACCATACATCCAATCGCCGTGAAATTTTGGGATATTATTAGGTATATCACCGGGAAGGTTTTTGAAAAATAATTTCATGAATATCTTGAATATCCTTAGAGTTATTTGCAGATTTGTAGATTTTACTCGCAAGCAGCGCCCCCATTGTGACGATGATAACAAGTTTTCTTATCACTAAGTTTGTTATCTTAAATATTATTTATCAAAAGTAAGATTATCTCAGGATGACACGGCAATGTGACATGGGAAAAAATGTTCACTAGATAAAACTATGATTTTCTAATGTAGAAAATTAGGAAAGACAAAATTCAGGATGACACGGCACACAGGGACCGGGAAAAAATGTTCACTTTATCGAGAGATTCAAATTTACGAGTTTCAAATTATCAAAATATATCTTTCTTTTTTTTTTAATAAGTTTTTAGAGAATTGTTTTAACAAATGTTCGCTAGACAAACCTTTACTCGGGTAAAACCCCGGGCGAAGCCGAGTACGTTTTATAAGTTTATAGAGAATTGTTTTAACAAATGTTCGTTAGACAAACATTCACTCGGGTAAAACCCGGGCGAAGCTGGGCACATCTCCGCTAGTTGATTTATATATTTTAAAAATAGCCTATCGTCTTCCCCGTATTTTTTACCTATGTATGGAAATTTTGGTTTGAATTAGTGAACTACTGCGAATTTGTACACCGGACATACAAACATACAAACATTCATTTTTATATATATAGAAGATGTAGAGAACACAGAGCATCCATAATGAAACTTTGGAATAAAGTATTAATTGGTGTTTTCCATAGAATGTTTACTTTGAACTATATGTAGATTACATAAAGTAAAACACTTATGTTTGGGTTGACTTATCCTGAAATGTGACAGCGTCTACGATGAGAGAGACCAGGGTTGCTGTGTTTTGGGTCTTTCATGGGAGATACTACTGAATTTTGAATACTAATATTGAATAACCTTTTGATATTCATGTTTCAGGTGCTTTTTATAATTGCCTGGTTTTGGAAAAATGTCAGATTTGAGTGAATTTTCAAAAGATTATTTTCTAGTTTGATGGTTTATAGAAGTGTGTATTTACATATTAACAAAAAATATATTTTCATGTTGCCTTGTCTTGGCTTGCAGAATTCTCAAAAGAAAAAAAAAAAAGAATAATTGTATTTAATATTTTAAAATAAGAAAGTTTTTCAAAAATTATTATAAGCCTTTTTGTTCCCCCCTAAATTCCAGTTAATAGTGGTTTTACTCTATTCCAGGTTATAAATGGTTATTTGTGCTATAGTTCTTTGTGTAGAGTATGTTTTTTGTTTTCTCTTCTAATTGAGCACATACAATCTCCTAACATTTGTTCTGCGGATTTATATGCAGATGCATACAATAGATGGGGCAGTGAAGTCACAGTTCTTTGTAAAAATGCCATTTTAGAGGAATGGCAACTTGGTGTTTCAAACAAATGGCTGTGTCCAGAGGCAGAGAACCAGGTGTTTGGAGATGGCATCTGGAACATCCACTTTGACCCGGTGTGGGTGGAGTTCCTGGGCTGTGAGCCGGGCCGACACAGGCCGCAGACATTTGTGGAGCCGCTGCCAGTGACTGTGTGGCTGTCCTGGGCCCAGCCTGCACCGGAGAAATGTTCGGAACTCTCTGTGCTGGTCCACTTCCACTCCATGCTGAATGTGCAGCTCACCCACCACCAGTACCTGTTCTTGCTCCGTTTCATGGATGCGTACTCCCTGCTCTCGGCCCATATCACCCTGGACACCAAGGCCATCCTGAAGGAGACCCAGCCCCTCACCATTGGCCTTACCACCTGGCTGTCCCAGGTGGAGGTGTCCCTCATCCTCCGCTCCCTCAACCAGCTCTCGGCCACCTCCGACTCCATGGAGCCCCTCTCCTTGCAGGAAGACTGCTCCAGCAATGAGAACCTCAAAACTACCAAGAATCTAGTCATGCAGAACTCCTTCTCCTCCCACGAGACTGACAACTTCCCTCCCACCTCTCCTCCGCTCTCCTCTCCGCAGCAGCCAGCCAATGGGATCAGTCCCCAGCACAGTGACTCCTCCTTCAACAGCCTCCTGCCTTCTGACAAGTCGGCTGTCCCCACCCCCCAGTCTGCTGAGACTCCGCCCCAGCCAACCCCTCCTCCCCCACGGCCGGCTTCAGACTCTCTCCAGCGCGGCTTCCATTCTGCCACCTCTGCCATGAAGAAAGGCCTTTACCAAATAATGCCCAGCATGGAAGCCATCCTACCCCCCACTAATGACACCACAGCCCCCCATGACAATGATGACGCCACTTCTCTCCGCAGCGACCTTTCTTCAGACAGTGATCAGTTTGTCATCCAGGGGCTGGAGACCAGTCTGGTGGGAGGGGATGATGACATCTTCCGGTCATCTTCCCCAGCGGAGGTGGAGCTGGCCTCGGAGGTGAAGGAGGATACCTTCAGCAATGCCACCACCAACCTCAGCGAGAGGAAGAGAGAACTGGTGAGTTCTTTCTTTCTCACTCTAACAATGGATTCCATGGATTCTTGTTTAATGACACCAAACAACACCAAAGATGCTAAGCATCAATACTCGCTGAAAACAGCAACACCAAACAACGACCAAGATGCTAAGTGAAGCATCAATACTTGCTGAAAACAGCAACACCAACCAACACCAAAGATGCTAAGTGAAGCATCAATACTTGTTGAAAACAGCAACACCAAACAACACCAAAGATGCTAAGTGAAACATCAATACTTGCTGAAAACAGCAACACCAAACAACACCAAAGATGCTAAGTGAAACATCAATACTTGCTGAAAACAGCAACACCAAACAACACCAAAGATGCTAAGTGAAGCATCAATACTTGCTGAAAACAGCAACACCAAACAACACCAAAGATGCTAAGTGAAGCATCAATACTTGCTGAAAACAGCAACACCAAACAACACCAAAGATGCTAAGTGAAACATCAATACTTGCTGAAAACAGCAACACCAAACAACACCAAAGATGCTAAGTGAAGCATCAATACTTGCTGAAAACAGCAACACCAAACAACACCAAAGATGCTAAGTGAAACATCAATACTTGCTGAAAACAGCAACACCAAACAACACCAAAGATGCTAAGTGAAGCATCAATACTTGCTGAAAACAGCAACACCAAACAACACCAAAGATGCTAAGTGAAACATCAATACTTGCTGAAAACAGCAACACCAAACAACACCAAAGATGCTAAGTGAAGCCTCAATACTTGCTGAAAACAGCAACACCAAACAACGACCAAGATGCTAAGTGAAGCATCAATACTTGCTGAAAACAGCAACACCAAACAACACCAAAGATGCTAAGTGAAGCATCAATACTTGCTGAAAACAGCAACACCAAACAACACCAAAGATGCTAAGTGAAACATCAATACTTGCTGAAAACAGCAACACCAAACAACACCAAAGATGCTAAGTGAAGCATCAATACTTGCTGAAAACAGCAACACCAAACAACACCAAAGATGCTAAGTGAAACATCAATACTTGCTGAAAACAGCAACACCAAACAACACCAAAGATGCTAAGTGAAGCATCAATACTTGCTGAAAACAGCAACACCAAACAACACCAAAGATGCTAAGTGAAACATCAATACTTGCTGAAAACAGCAACACCAAACAACACCAAAGATGCTAAGTGAAGCATCAATACTTGCTGAAAACAGCAACACCAAACAACACCAAAGATGCTAAGTGAAGCATCAATACTTGCTGAAAACAGCAACACCAAACAACAAAATTGACCAAGATGCTAAGTGAAGCATCAATACTTGCTGAAAACAGCAACACCAAACAACAAAATTGACCAAGATGCTAAGTGAAGCATCAATACTTGCTGAAAACAGCAACACCAAACAACAAAATTGACCAAGATGCTAAGTGAAGCATCAATACTTGCTGAAAACAGCAACACCAAACAACAAAATTGACCAAGATGCTAAGTGAAGCATCAATACTTGCTGAAAACAGCAATACCAAACAACAAAATTGACCAAGATGCTAAGTGAAGCATCAATACTTGCTGAAAACAGCAATACCAAACAACAAAATTGACCAAGATGCTAAGTGAAGCATCAATACTTGCTGAAAACAGCAATACCAAACAACAAAATTGACCAAGATGCTAAGTGAAGCATCAATACTTGCTGAAAACAGCAATACCAAACAACAAAATTGACCAAGATGCTAAGTGAAACATCAATACTTGCTGAAAACAGCAACACCAAACAACAAAATTGACCAAGATGCTAAGTGAAGCATCAATACTTTCTGAAAACAGCAACACCAAACAACAAAATTGACCAAGATGCTAAGTGAAACATCAATACTTGCTGAAAACAGCAACACCAAACAACAAAATTGACCAAGATGCTAAGTGAAGCATCAATACTTGCTGAAAACAGCAACACCTTTCAACTGTGGATAGACTTTGATTAAAAAAAAAAATTGGAAGTAAACAATATAGAGTGCATTTTCTATGTTGAGGATTTAATACTATTTATTTTTAAAATGAAGGACATATTTCTACATAAAGAATTAGGAAGGCTTGGCCTATCACTGATGAACCTTTCCAACGACTATATTTGACCATATCAATACAATTATTGTATTTTCATGATTCTCTCAAGTTAAATTGTGAAAGGTAAGGGAAATCTTTATCATTTTACAAATATTGTATGTTGATTTTTTGCTTAGTGTCTGCACTTAAAAGTTCATTTTGGTGATAAGGTACAATTTAGATTATAGATTAAGAAACAAAAGGTATAACAATACCAAATTATTGAAATCTTCATGATGGTGTTTAACAAAACTATGTAAAGAGGCATCTGTAATCATAGAAATATAATTGCTTCTTCCACTTGACTCAACAACGCTTGTTCGGCGGTACATATACTAAAATTGGAACGATACAGAGAAGATTAGCATGGCCCCTGCGCAAGGATGACACGCAAAATCGTGAAGCGTTCCACTTGACTCAACAAGCCTGTTTACGTAACACCAAGAATCAGGTGTAGATGACTATATAAGCAGCATCAACATACAATTGTTGTATTGGTCTGGTAACTTGAATTGATAGAATTGCTGGGGAGAGTCACCACTGATGAACCAAGCACTCCCAAATCTTTCTTCAGCCTACAAATTGTATCAATCTGTTCTGTATTTTGAAAAGAAATAGTGTTGAATAAATACATTATCTCTATCTGATGGTTTCAGGGTCATTGCCTCTCCTTAGTTGGATTCTTGCCATTATATATAAATCCATCTTTGACATTTGGGAAAATGATTAAATATGGCTTCAGATATTTTGGGTGAATGGGATATTCTCACTTGCCAGTCCCAAGCCAAGAGTTTACTAAACACTTGTATTCAGCTGGCCCAGCAGATAGTATCCTGTATAGGATCTAGAATCTGTACTTCAAATTAGGATTCAGTGGTGTCTTTTCCTCATGTCATAGGTAGCCATTTCAATATTGGAGTTTAGTTGATCTGAGGAGTGCTTTCAGTCTTAACAACTAAAGAAGAGGCATTTCTCTCTCTCTCTTGACTTCCTAAGATCCACAGATTTAAGACATTGATTGTCATAATAATAATAAGACTCTCTATACACTAGCATCTTGGTTTGTTATGTTTTCATCTGGCCTCTTCATAAATATACTCTACTAGCCGAATGACCCGGGCAACTCCCGTGTTTTACCCGATTGAATGTTTTGATTCAAATACTATTTGTTACAATTATAAATTGGCGCCTTATATAAATGCATATATTAGTAGAGTATATAGTATTATATCTACATTTATGTAGATGTGACATATATATCCCTAATGATAATAGTACTTACATATGTACATAAGTATGTGTATATATATATATACACCTTAATAGTACAAAAGCTACATACCTATACTTTCGATATTTGCGGAACCTATAATGAGGTATTGTTAACAATAGATTATTTAAGGAGCGACCCGCTCCAACACAATAGTTACAAAAACCAAAAAGCGAGTGGGGGGGGCAAAGGTGGCGTGATCGTAGCCAACCAATAGGAGAGCGCCATTCCAAAAAAAAAAACAAACGGTGACAGAGATGAAGAATTATTAAGAACGCTCGTAACTCTATATAGAATAAACTTCTCCACAATTGTATCAGAAGTTTTCGTCAGAACTCACCAATGCTCTTTAGTACAATACACAGTGGCACTTCTGTGTTATAACAGCAACATGGTTATAACATCCTTAAATCTTGGTCCCAAGTGTCATAGCAATGTTCAACTGTAGTTTAGAAAGAAGCTTACTGAATGTTGTGTGACAGATCTCTACACTGGTGGTGAGCCTCTCCCAAGTGGAGGTGGTGGTCCAGAGCAGGACGGATGGGGCCTACATGATGGCTCAGTGCCACCGCATCTCCACCGTGGAGCAGCCCAGCATCTCCTGGGATAACTTCCAGAGTTCCTTCTCCTCCAGTCAGTCTTTGTCACAATTCCTCCTAAAACTGAACATAATTACTAGGGATAGGATTTCCTGGTATAGCAGAGAAATGGTTAATGCTATCCATCGATAATATACACAGATTTTTTTTACTATCAAGTTTAGAGGCAAGATCAATTATTCTCTGTGCACCTTATGCAACGGTGAATTTAGTCTCAATTTTCCACACTACATGTTCTACTGTACGGCAATGGAAGAAGAAAGAGAAATTCTTCGTCAAGAGACCGGCTATAATAGCAATTCTCCTTATGTTTTAATGGCAAAAGTAATAAAATCCAGACCCTTTGCATTCGCTTTTTATAAATACTGGAAATCAGTCAATCAAAATATTTAGCACAGACACCGGATCCAACTCGATAATTGGTCGAGGTCAATACCCAATATTTGTATATAACTATGATGCTAATTTGTTATTTATTTATTTTGTCCTACCGGGAGAATCCTGTTTGGCACGTGTGCCCAATAAAGGCAATTATTCTCTGTTAGAAAAGAAGAAGATTTCTTACTCTCCCTGCTGTGAGGATACAGCTTAGCCTGACTCATCAGCCCCCCAGTTTAATCAGATTTCTCATTGCAGTAGGGTGGTACTATTTTTTGTAGAAAAAAAAAAAAGATAGAATTAATATAATATCAATTTTTAATTATAACGTACCTTATACTGCATAATTACCTTATTCTGTATTATGCAAAATCAATTGAATTCTGTGAAATTGATAATACACACTAATCATGAATCAGGATTTAGTTCTTACCATTTGCCATATCAGCACCATACATACCTATCTACATATATATAGTGTAATCTCTTTGATTCTGACATCTAGAATTCAACACACTCTTATTTCAAGTGTTTTCCAAATCATTTCTTTAATTTGACTGTAATTCAACCAAAATTTTGATCTTTGTGGTTTGTTGGAGACTGAGTTAAGTATTCAGAGTGTAAATAAGTATTCTCTTCTCTTCTTCTTCTTTCTTATCTCCACTCAATCATATTAGGGTATCAAGTTTGTAAAGCTTGAGATCATGACTGGGTGAAGTAGAATGTCTTTGTTATTAAGACTGGGAGCACTACTCAGTGGCAGGCCGACTTCGCTCCAAAATAAATGGCCGCCTCTGACATGAGGAACAGACGCCATGTGCAGCCTCTCCTAACATGGAGTACAAACGCTGCTCATCCTGTATCCCTGGATTAGGAGCCCTTACAGGGTACTATCAGCCGGGCCAGCTGAACCCAGGTTTTTTTAGTGAGCTTGTTACTGCTCCTCCTCCTCCTTTTTCATCCGGGCTTGGGACCGGCAAAGGCGGAGTTTTATATAAGTATTCTCTATGTATCATTATTAGAAGTTATTAGCAACTTACTAGAGTCATGGATACTGCTTCATCTCTACTCATTTGGTTCTTATCTCTAATCTAACAGCTGAACCTCGTTATACCAGCAACTTGGTTATAACATTTGAATCCCCCCTATGTCATATCTTCATTTTAAACCTTGGTTATAACATGTAGAAGTTATATAGCAAGGTGTGAATACAGCTGAGCCACTTTAATTCAACACCCCAAGTTGGTTAAATTAAGTTTTGTTGGTTCAATTAATGAGGTCATTCTGATATGGCACAATTTGGATTATAGATTATACACACAAGGTAATAAGACCAAATCTGGTCTGATTTGGTCTTATTACCTTGTGTGAGGTTATTCTTTACATATATGGAGAGTTCTCTTTATAATCCTGACTTGTGGATTGAATGGAGCTCACACACACATATGGAGTTTAAAAAATACTGAATAATATTCCTCTCTCTATAGAAAGTAACTCCCCACACAACTTGTACAGCACCACCTATGTCTCCCTAATGTATAATTTGTCCCAGGTATATAGTTTCACTAAGATTTGCTAGGCTGACCAGGTACTGTGCAGGGTCCCGAGGCCGACAGACTCCTGTCCCAGGCAGCCAGAGCTCACCCCAAGGCTGTCTCCAGTACCGCCTGCACATGCCCCCAGTGAAGAATGCGGACCCCCCACCCCCCTCCCCATTCCTGCAGCTCCGGTGTCAGAATGTCCCCCTCACCCTGCTCAAGAGCTCCCTCACAGCCCTTTCAGACTTTCTGGAGGATGAGGTCTCCTACCCCATCACTCCCTTCCACGTCCTCATCCGCAACCTCACCCTCACTGTTGTGGTCAGTTTCTTCCTCACTTGACATGTGCCCTTTCAAGGAGATTTTCTGTCTTTCTTAATGATGATATGTGGACAGAAATAAATATTTAGTTTGGATAATGTAGAAGTCACAGCCGGAGTTATTTAGGGCTTTGCCACTAGTGAATAAACACCACCAGGTTGGGCTGACAGATGTGGTGAAACAGGATCATCCAAAATAAGTGTAAAGGACAGATTTTTTTTCTATCAGCAGGTGATTGTAGCAAGTTTACTGGGTTTGAACAAATAAGTGAAAATATAATAAATTAATTGACCCATGTGTCAAATCGTAAACTGATTTGTGTTCTGATCTAATTCATTCCTTACTGATCACAGCCACTTCCAGGAGAGACCGCAGACTTTGTATTAAGAGTCTCTCCTATTGTTTTTTTTTTTGCTTATCCCTAGTACACGTGGTACAGGCCATAATAATCATGGTGGGTAGTTAGCGACTGCTTTTTACTGTAAGTGCACCACATGTGAAAGCAGTTCGACTTTGCACTTACAAATGTGCCAGAGCCCCGTTTGGTTACTTGCACTCGCTGGTGGGGTTGGACTTTTGCAAGAATCGGGGGGCCATTGGAGCATTTTTTTTTTTAAACAGAAAAAGTGTCCAATGCGGGGATTGAACCCGGGTCGTAGTGGTCGTAAACCAAACGGTTTAACCAGCCTTCCACCGACCCCCTCTCCTATTGTTAGATCCCTAGAATATCCCAAATATGTAAACTTGATGAGAACAAATGGTTTATAAAAGACATTGATGTTGGGAAAAATTGGCAGAAGCAAGGAGCTCACTGGGTCAAGAAAGCTACAGGAAGGTCACTAGATGAGCTGGGGATGATGCTCACTAACAGATAAATTGGAGAATATCTGTCCATGTAGTCACCCAAAGGTTGATGGATGCTAACAACACTTCTCATGGGGAGGCTGTATTTCTGTAATTTACAATGTGGAAGGCTGGTTAAACCGTTTGGTTTTCGACCACTACGACCCGGGTTCGATTCCCGCATTGGACACTTTTTTCTGTTTAAAAAAAAAATGCTCCAATGGTCCCCGATTCTTGCAAAAGTCCAACCCCACCAGCGAGTGCAAGTAACCAAATGGGGCTCTGGCACATTTGTAAGTGCAAAGTCAAACTGCTTTTCACATGTGTAGACATGTGGTGCACTTACAGTAAAAGCAGTCGCTAACTACCCACCATGATTATCATGGCCTGTACCACGTGTACTAGGGATAAGCAAAAAAAAAAAAAGATAAGTTATGATCAATTCTTTCAACGCCAAAAATAGTTGTTTTAGTTTATCATCAACCTACCTAGGTTCAATAAGCAAACATTCTATGAAAAAAAAACATTTTGTAGATTGCCTCTACAATATAGTTAAAAATTATTTACTTCAACCTTTTTTTTTTTATTATAAACCTCATTTCAAAGTTTCATTATGGATAGTCTACATTATTTAAATATCAGACAAAACTTGGTATCAAATAAGCTTGAATACAAATTCTCAAGACATATCAGGTCACTGAAATGTTGGAATCAAGTTTTTAAAATGTTGAAGTAAATCATTTCTAACTCAACATTGTATTCGAAACTATTTTAAAGGTGTAAGATTCTTTTTGATATTAAACAATTTCTACTGCCCTTACTGCAATGGAAAAATTAATGAGAGGGCCTGGCTCATCAGTGGTGAACCCTCTCAGCGGTTTCGCCAGTTTAATCTACCATACTGCTTCAAACTGGCGAAACCACTGAGAGGGTTCACCACTGATGAGCCAGGCCCTCTCATTAATTTTTCCATTGCAGTAAGGGCAGTAGAAATTGTTTAATATCAAAAAGAATCTTACGCCTTTAAAATAGTTTTGAATTTTGATAACAGATGGCGCGCTAGTGCATCAACATTGTATATTATTAAATATGTGAGAATGAAATTTTTTTTTTTTTTTGCTTATCCCTAGTACACGTGGTACAGGCCATGATAATCATGGTGGGTAGTTAGCGACTGCTTTTTACTGTAAGTGCACCACATGTCTACACATTTCACTTTGCACTTACAAATGTGCCAGAGCCCCGTTTGGTTACTTGCACTCGCTGGTAGGGTTGGACTTTTGCAAGAATCGGGGGGCCATTGGAGCATTTTTTTTTTAAAACAGAAAAAAGTGTCCAATGCGGGAATCGGACCTGGGTCGTAGTGGTCGAAAACCAAATGGTTTAACCAGCCTTCCACCGACCCCCCGGGAAATGAAAATAAAAAACATAATCTATTAGTTATATAGAGCCTATAGTAGGCTTACATTATTTGTGCTATACAGGGGTGGATCACACCTCTACTGTATATCCCTATAAAGAAACTTACCCCCTGGATGGTGTGTTCCAGGAAGAGAAGAGTGTTCTCACCTCAGTGCCTATGAAGCTCGTGCTGCCATCTTGTTGCCTGGAGCGCTCGGAGGATGGAACCATCAAGCTGGTGCCTGGAGGGGAAGGTATTCATTGTTTATTTTCAACTTTACTACACATTGGTTATTTGAAGGACAGAAATTAATTCTTGTTTTAATCCCCCAAATTGATCTAATTTCCACATATTAAACCTATGTATATTTGATTATATGCAAAACACCAATTTTTGTATTGTAAGAATCTACCATAACTTATCAAAACTGATGGTCTCTAATGAGAGACCATTTCCTTGAGAGACTGAGTTTTCTGTGTTTTTTGGTCTTTCTTGGGAGACTCTACTGTGTAACATGTGGCAAAAATAGAATGTAAATTTAAACAAACAATTCTGCCAAATTGATCATTTTTCAAGTGGTAACTATAAGAGCTAAAATATTCCCATAATTTTTCTGTTTTAAAAATGGATCAAGTTAAAATTTAAAGTTTGTATTATAAGCCTAGTATTAAACACAAGGTAATAAGACCAAATCCAAATAAATAAATAGTGTGTGACGTTTCGGTAACAGCGTTGTTACCATCTTCATACCTAACAACTGGTCTGAAGATGGTAACAACGCTGTTACCGAAACGTCACACACTATTTATTTATTTGGATTTGGTCTTATTACCTTGTGTTTATAATCTATAATCCAAATTGTGCCTTATCAAACCTAGTATTATAAATTGAATTTATTGTTTTGGGACTTAGTTTCATTATAGGAGTAGTTTGGTACATTAATATATATATTTTAAATCTCACCGTTTCATTATATAACAATGATATTTTACGACCCGGGTTCGATTCCCGCATTGGACACTTTTTTTTGTTAAAAAAAAAATGCTCCAATGGCCCCCGATTCTTGC
Source organism: Cordylochernes scorpioides (assembly GCA_030710605.1). Taxonomy (NCBI): domain Eukaryota; kingdom Metazoa; phylum Arthropoda; class Arachnida; order Pseudoscorpiones; family Chernetidae; genus Cordylochernes; species Cordylochernes scorpioides. The sequence goes on from CP092879.1 coordinate 4,580,850, forward strand.
AAAAGTCCAACCCCACCAGCGAGTGCAAGTAACCAAACGGGGCTCTGGAACATTTGTAAGTGCAAAGTCGAACTGCTTTTCACATGTGTAGACATGTGGTGCGCTTACAGAAAAAGCAGTCGCTAACTACCCACCATGATTATCATGGCCTGTACCACCACGTGTACTAGGGATAAGCAAAAAATAAAAAAAAGAACAATGATATTTTCAATGGAATAGAATTCCATAAGGAAAGCCTCCCTATATCCCAGGTTTATTTTAGTGGGGTTTTACCATTGCTTCCATTTTTGAACAGAAACAAAGGGACTGAGCTACAAGATGAGGCTAAATTCACAATTTTGTGGATCTCACAGCTTTAAAGTGCTGATTGATCTCTTTAACCTAATAGCTTTGTTATGGTTACAAGTGCTTGTAGGTATTTATTTATCTTTGGGGTGAACACGTATGGTTTGGCATGTACCTCATCTGTCATGTATCTTCCTTCTTCTTCTTTCTTATCTACACTCAATCAAATTAGGGTATCAAGCTTGTAAAGCTTGAAACTTTTGATGGTGTCTGTTGACAACCATCAGGACAGGGTGAAATAGAATAAGTCTGCCTTTGTACATTAAGACTGGGAGCACTACTCAGTGGCAGGCCGACTTAGCTCCAAAATAAATGGCCGCCTCTGACATGAGGAACAGACGCCATATGCAGCTGCTCCTAACATGGAGTACAAATGCTGCTTATCCTGTATCCCTGGATTAGGTGCCCTTACAGGGTACTATCAGCCGGGCCAACTGAGCCCAGGTTTTTTAGCGAGCTTGTTACTGTCATGTATACTTCATTAAAAATGGTTATACACACGCATAGCTATGTACCAAATGAGGCACCTCTCCCTTTAATAATTGTTTACTAGCGATGATAAAGAAGGAAACACACCAGTTTTGGCAAATTCAGACAGAAGGACAACAACCAGTATACCATGGGCTCTGGCCCTAATCAGTACAGGGGGTACTTCATATATACAGTGGTACCTCGACATACGAGCGCCCCAACATACGAGTTTTTCAAGATACGAGCCGACGAGCAAGTGATTTTTTGCTTTTAGTTACGAGCGAAATTCGAGATACAAGTTCGGTTCGGTAGTAACACGCAGTCGCGCCATCACGATCAGTGGAGGAGGTTATTTCTACAAGTGAGATAAAGGAGATCTTAGGAATGTGGGAGAGAGTTTCACAGTTCGTGGAAAAAAAAACACCCAGAAAAAGTTGCAACAGGTCGTGCATCTGACCTTTTTTATTGACACTTGCCTAATTCATTTCCTGAACATTCTGAGAGGGAGGAAGAAACAAACCTCCTTGGACATGTTTTTTTTTTCTAAACGGCCTACAGGTGAAAGCGAGAAAAATGTAGCGAAAAAGGCAAAGACCAGTGAGGATATCTAATTTATTTCTTTACATTCTCTTTTTTGTTTTTGTGCAATAAATATTTGATATTTATAAATACGTTTTTATTATTTAAAACCACGTAACAAAAATAACTGGGGTGACATTTTGGAGGTTGGAACGGATTAATGGTAGTTCAATTGTTTTGTATGGGGAAATTTGCTTCGAGATACGAGTAATTCAAGATACGAGCAAGGTTGCGGAACAAATTAAACTCGTATGTCGAGGTATCACTGTATATTATACTTATTTGATTCTTTTTTTATTATTTTATTTTTAAACTTTTTTTTTTTCCAATTTTGACCCATTACAAAGTTGTTTCCATGTGATCTACAAGAATTTGACAATGTTACTTTTTAAGTTTTTTTGTATAACAAATTGATAAAAAAAAAGAGGGAGCAATCCTTCAAAATATTCAGAAAAAAAATTTTTTTTCTTTCATAGATCCAGGTTTGCCCTTTTATATATTGGGAGTATAAATAAGTTGGTGAGGTTTTGATAAAGATGACGCTACTAGTTTATTATTCCACTGTTTCATCTGGCAACATCATCATTTTGAAGCATCATCATGAAGGTTCCTTTTTCAGTAACCGTCATTTCTCTGAAGTGTAAACAACCTAGTTTCTGTTTGCTCCCAAAATGTCAACTTTTGTACCAAATAATGTGCTTTTGCGGGGAGTTTTACTTCATTACTTTAACATGAAGAAAAAAGCTGCTGAGAGTCATCGTATTTTAGTGGAAGTTTATAGTGACCATACTCTAGCTGAACGAATAGGTCAGAAGTGGTTTGCACAGTTTAAAAGTGATCATTTTGATTTGGAAGATGAAGAAAGACCCGAAACTCCACCAAAGTTTGAGAATGAAGAATTAGAGTCAAGGCTCGATAAAGATCCGACACAAACGCAAAAGGAACTCACAAAAACACTTGGAATCACTCAACCAGCCGTTTTTCATCACTTAAAAGAAATGGGAATGATCCAAAAGGTAGGAAATTGGGTGCAGTATGAACTAAAACCAAGAGAGGTCGAACGCCGTTTTTTCAGGTGTGAACAACTGCTCCAACATCAAAAAAGAAAGAGGTTTTTACATCGAATTGTAACTGCCGATGAAAAGTAGGTCCATTATGAATCCAAAACGTTGGGCAACGTATGGATACCCTGGCCGTACCTCATCATCGACGGCCAAGCCGAATATTCATGGCGAGAAGATTATGCTGTGTATTTGGTGAAAAAAATAGCTGCAATACTCTAATAGACATGACAAAGTGATAACAGATGATGAATAAAGAGAATAAAGCTCGGCCACATGCTGCAGCACCTGTTAAAATGCACTTAGAAACACTCAAATAGGAAGTCCTTCCCCACCCGCCATATAGCTCAGACATTGCTCTTTCAGATTATTATCTCTTCAGATCAATGCAACATGGCCTGGCTGACCAGCACTTCTTCAACTACGATGAAGTCAAAAAATGGATCAATGAATGGATAGTAGCCAAAGAGCCGTCCTTTTTCCGTGATAGGATCCGTCAATTGTCAGAAAGATTAAAAAAGTAGTGGCTAGCGATGGACAATACTTTGAACATTTATTGCCTAACCAATTTTTCACAATAAAGCTCCAATTTTCGAAAAACACACAAACTTATTTATACTCCTAATATAATGGTAATAATTTGTTGCCAAAATAATTAGCTCACTTTACAAACATCTGCTGCTCTATTGATGACAATCCTTCTATACAAATTGTCAATTTGGAGTTTCACACATTTTGAACATTCTCAAAAATTAAATTAAAACATAAGATTCAAGTAAAGCTCTGGCATATCCTCAGATTATCTTTTGACTGTACTGGAGGAATCATTCTAGAAGAATGAAGGGGGGAGAGCCAAGGATCATACAGAATGGGGGCTGGGCTACACAGAAGTGAGGACCTGGATTGGCTGACGGCACACAATGTTGTTTGTCTACAGTCATGATGACCTAACAGATTCTTTAGGAATTTGAAATTCAAGTTGTGCTAAGTCTTTGCTTTGATATCTGTTGTTCTCTTTTGGAAAGATGCTCAATATAGATTTAGTGTGTGAACCTTGGTGTTCCTATGATGCTATTAGGACATTTAAAAGTTGGCCTCTACTACCCTGTGATAGCAGTGCTAGTTCCCAGGTGTTTTGAGAAAGTTTGAAATATCAAGCAGAAGGTATTTTTGCTTATTCCTAGTACACGTGGTACAGGCCATGATAATCATGGTGGGTAGTTAGCGACTGCTTTTTAATGTAAGCGCACCACATGTCTACACATGTGAAAAGCAGTTCGACTTTGCACTTACAAATGTGCCAGAGCCCCGTTTGGTTACTTGCACTCGCTGGTGGGGTTGGACTTTTGCAAGAATCGGGGGCCATTGGAGCATTTTTTTTTTTTCTAAACAGAAAAAAGTGTCCAATGCGGGAATCGAACCCGGGTCGTAGTGGGCGAAAACCAAACGGTTTAACCAGCCTTCCACCGACCCCCCAGAAAGTATTTAAAATGATGAAAAAGGCATGTGTCCTGATAGCTCAAATTAGCAAGATAGTAGCGCAACATTTATTGGAATAAATATCAACTTAATATTGAGTTATTCCTGAGGATGAGCCAAATTCCCTTTCATCAAGAATAGATAACTAAACACGTAGGCACTTCAGGTCATTAACCTTTGCTCTGCCATCTTTAAATGCTCATTTGAGTGGTCAGGAAAAATGCCCTTTCCACAAATTAGAGTGAGTTAGGGCTGAGGTTGTGGGCTTGCAGAGAAGCCAGCAGAAGTACCAGCTGAGGTTGACACAGAGGAGAGCCTGAAGAAGCAGGTGGAGCAGCTGCGGAAGGAGAATGAGCACCTGAGGAAAGAAGTACAATTCCTGCACCGACTGCGGCCAGCAGAGCGGGAGCCAGCAGTTAGCTGCAGCGGGGGAAACCTGTGGGAGCCCTCCCCCGCCCCCTCGCCCCCTCCTGACACCACCTGATATACAGCCTGCTGTTTACTGATGGGCTGTTGCTGCTGTTGCTGTCACCAGCCCTCCTAGCTCTACATCAAAGTCTCTGTCTTCTCCATGTCTGTCTGTCTTGTTGTTGCCCCTTTCCCCCAAAATTACCCCTGGGACCCTCTCTCTAGCTTTGTATAACATACTTAACAAAGAAAAAAAACTGATAAACTCTAGTATTATAATACTATTTTATATTTGACAATAAAGTACATGTTATAAATACATATCTGATATATATATATATATGTGTGTGTACTACATATATTTTGAATGTTGCTGTTTTTAAGAAAATTCTTACCTCTCTCTCTTTCTCTCTCTCCCCCCACACCTCATTGTTGCCAAAAACCTCTAAATGTCTAAACTGAATGCAATATTTGATTCTATTAACTTGTTGTGGGAAGCCCAATGCTGTCTGTGAAAGACGGTGTCATATCACAGTTGTATTAATCAAAGATTTCTCCAAGCTATTGTGATGATGCAATGTGTCCTAACTTTTTCCTTTTTTTTTTTAAATATTAAATCATCGAAAAATATAATTGTTAAATTATATTGTAAATATATATATTGTTTTTATTTTAAAAGCTTTATTTTATTTTTACTTCCATCCATTTAGAGATTTGGAGATGTATTTTGTTTTTTTTATATTGATTTTTAATTTAAAAAAAAAAGTTGTATAAATTATTTATTTAAAATATTTAAAAAGTAAATATAATAAAGTCTTTTTTTTTTTTCTATGTGTTCTGTGTGTGTGCTCTTTCTTTCTCTTCTCTGTTATCTTTGTTATCTTTGGGGGGTAACACAGGATAGTGAAGATACTTCTTTGTTATCTTTGGGGGGTAACACAGGATAGTGAAGATACTTCTTTGTTATCTTTGGGGGGTAACACAGGATAGTGAAGATACTTCTTTGTTATCTTTGGGGGGTAACACAGGATAGTGAAGATACTTCTTTGTTATCTTTGGGGGGTAACACAGGATAGTGAAGATACTTCTTTGTTATCTTTGGGGGGTAACACAGGATAGTGAAGATACTTCTTTGTTATCTTTGGGGGTAACACAGGATAGTGAAGATACTTCTTTGTTATCTTTGGGGGGTAACACAGGATAGTGAAGATACTTCTTTGTTATCTTTGGGGGGTAACACAGGATAGTGAAGATACTTCTTTGTTATCTTTGGGGGGTAACACAGGATAGTGAAGATACTTCTTTGTTATCTTTGGGGGGTAACACAGGATAGTGAAGATACTTCTTTGTTATCTTTGGGGGGTAACACAGGATAGTGAAGATACTTCTTTGTTATCTTTGGGGGGTAACACGGGATAGTGAAGATACCTCTTTGTTATCTTTGGGGGGTAACACGGGATGGTGAAGATACCTCTTTGTTATCTTTGGGGGGTAACACAGGATAGTGAAGATACTTCTTTGTTATCTTTGGGGGGTAACACAGGATAGTGAAGATACTTCTTTGTTATCTTTGGGGGGTAACACGGGATAGTGAAGATACCTCTTTGTTATCTTTGGGGGGTAACACGGGATAGTGAAGATACTTCTTTGTTATCTTTGGGGGGTAACACGGGATAGTGAAGATACTTCTTTGTTATCTTTGGGGGGTAACACGGGATAGTGAAGATACTTCTTTGTTATCTTTGGGGGGTAACACGGGATAGTGAAGATACTTCTTTGTTATCTTTGGGGGGTAACACGGGATAGTGAAGATACTTCTTTGTTATCTTTGGGGGGTAACACGGGATAGTGAAGATACTTCTTTGTTATCTTTGGGGGGTAACACGGGATAGTGAAGATACCTCTTTGTTATCTTTGGGGGGTAACACAGGATAGTGAAGATACTTCTTTGTTATCTTTGGGGGGTAACACAGGATAGTGAAGATACCTCTTTGTTATCTTTGGGGGGTAACACAGGATAGTGAAGATACTTCTTTGTTATCTTTGGGGGGTAACACAGGATAGTGAAGATACCTCTTTGTTATCTTTGGGGGGTAACACAGGATAGTGAAGATACCTCTTTGTTATCTTTGGGGGGTAACACAGGATAGTGAAGATTACTTATTTACAAACACTGTAAGCTGTAAGGTCCAGGCAGACAGCATATGGAATTTCTGATGGCCCAACTGTTAGACTCCTGTGTACTGTTGTTCTCTACCATTTGGTTCAAATCACATAAATAGGTACAGCTCAGCAAGAGCAACCTAGTTCATGATAATTGAACAATGAATAATATGTGAAGGGGTTATTCACATATTATACAAATTTTAACGTGGGATTTAATCCCGGTTCATGACTGTCGGGAATCGAGCGTGTTACCCTCTCATCCACAGACTTATTGTCGGGAATCGAGCGTGTTACCCTCTCATCCACCGACTTATTGTCAGGAATCGAGCGTGTTACCCTCTCATCCACTGACTTATTGTCGGGAATCAAGCGTGTTACCCTCTCATCCACCGACTTATTGTCGGGAATCGAGCGTGTTACCCTCTCATCCACCGACTTTTTTTTTTGTTCTCTACCAATGGTGAAATCATGAGAAACCTCCACTGAATAACCTTCACTGAATGAGTGTTTTGGGCAAATAGGTTTCTTTGTGGGCATGTAAGTTGTGTTTGAGTTCTATATGTGGAGTTAGTTGTGTAGTGCCATTCCACTGGGGTGGGTATCAGCACTGAAGTGCCTGCAAACTTTATTCATGTGGAGTTTGAAATTAAGGCTCTGTTCACAAGATATATGGAATAGATGGAATTCATCATTAACTGTGAGAGTCACCATGTTGGTGTTGATCAGGCTTTGGCTGACAGATGTTAGTTTTCTAGGTTAGAAATTATGGAGTTTTAAAAAAATAATATTAATGATTTTTTCTCAAGGGCAATAATGTTAATGACATGTAAGAATATTTTGTTCCTGAAAGGTGTCATGTATGTACCCAAGTTGAAGTGTTTAGTATTCATGGTAATTCTGAAGTGTTTAGTATTAGTGTGTTGGAAAGAGCTCTCTCTGTAGTATCAACAGAGTAGGCTTCACTAACCTAAGTTGTGTCCAACTCACTCTTCTTTCCTCCTCTTCTTCTTTCTTATCTCTGAAGTAGAAGCCGTCTGCTCTTGTCATTAAGACTGGAAGCACTACTCAGTTGCAGGCAGACTTAGCTCCTATATGAAATGGCCGCCTCTGACATGAGGAACAGACACCATGTTCAGCCGCTCCTAACATGGAGTACAGACTCATCCTGTATCCGTGGATCAGGAGCCCTTACAGGGTTCTATCAGCAGGACCAGCTGAGCCCAGGTTTTATAGCGAGCTTTTTACTGCTCCCCCTCCTCCTTTTTTCATCTGGGCTTGGAACTGGCAAAGGCGGAGTTATCTTCTTTCCATAAAAGATAAAATAATAAGACCCATCCAAAATAATTCCTTGTGTTTCTAGTATTCAATCTTATCCGTGAAAGTGTTTCCAACATGTCTGACCTAATATTTGAGGACTTTGCTGAGTAGGAAATTAAGACTTTTCTATTTAACCCTGTTCTGTGTACAAAGCAGAGCCGAGTTCAATGGCCCCTAAAAATGAATTTGTGGCCTTATCTAAAATCAGCCTGTGTTAGAAGTAAAACAGGTTCAGGAATGAGGAAATTTCTGCCAGTATATAGCTTGAGTAGTTTATGGGCAGAGAGTTGAGAAGTGAGAAAATATACAGGCGAAATTATTTTCCAGAATCTGAACATATTCCAGGTTTTGCCAAGATATTATAGCCAATTTTGGGATATTTGGCCATTCATTAGAATGTGCAGAACCAATCAGTTGTTTTCGACCAAGATGCTTCAATAAGTGTTGATGTGTCCTGTGGCTCCCAGACAGCATTGAGAGAATGCCCTCACACCAGTGTGGGTGACCTAACAGCTGTGTCTTGTTTACTGGATATTTGACTTCTAGCAAGTATCCCAATTTATTACAAGCCTCTCACAACTTTATTTTGAAAACACCATCTAAATTATTCATTCATGGTTTTCTAAAAAGAAATGAAATTTTCCAATCTTTTCAGGTAATTATATCACCATAAAATAGAAGCATAAATGTTTTATGTAAACCAAGATTTGAATGAAACTTCCCCATCTTTGTTCTGTATCTTGTTCGGTAAAAACACAAAGTACAAAATGTGACCTCACCCTGATTTATGACCCTATAATATTCTAATTAGTGATCTAATTTGTATAAGCTTTTATTATTAGTCTATCTCTATGCTGAACTATAACTTCACACACTACATGTGAAGTTTCTTAATGATTGATTCAAATTATCCAACCACCATTGGCTGACAGATCCTGCCACATCTCTGGTTTATCACTGTGCAGGGCTATTTGGGAACTTTTAGCCCATTGGGTTTCCACAAAGTGTGGCTAAAAGACCAACAATGTGTTTGATGAAGTCAGTTGTTGTTGTTTCTTATCCCCTTGTGTAAAGATTACACGAATTCCATGAGTTCATGCTCCTCGAGCTGTTTTATGATGAGCAGCGGCCTCTCCCAAAGGTCGATGAAGTCAGTGTGAACATAGAATGACAGATGATGCCCAGAAGGAATATGATAACGTATGTATCAAAATAATGTTCTCCGTACATATTTTAAAATTCTACTTGAGGTTAATACACACAAATTAATGATGATGAAGTTATTTTAAACCCAGAATTTTTACCTTTTACTCAATAGGATGCCACATAACCCTCCTGGAGGATTGTAACATGGACAGAGGTGAAATTTCATTTACACAAAAGGTAACGGTTCCAAAAATAGAGCAATCCATATTTTTATTATCTAATACTTATAACAGTTTGAGTCAAAAGGCGTTCCATTAATTAAGATTATAAAAAAAGGGGGTACCTGGATCTGTCAAAAACAAAAAAATAGTTTTTTTTTTCTTTACAGATCCAGGTACGCCTTTTTTTATAAACTTATAACAGTGTAACTTATATATTTCATTGAGAGATTGTTGCTTTAAAGGAAAAGCAGCCATTAATGATATTATATCTGTTCTCATGGAAAACATGGATGAGCAAACAAAATATGCTTATGAAGACCATTCTGACAAAATATGCTAAGTCTTAGTAAAACATATTATTATCACCCCTTTTTTTGAGCATACTTTTTAAAATATAAAATGCCGTAAATATATATAAAGAAAACTTTAATATTTTATTGCCAAATATACTGATATATATATTTTGGAAAACACAAGAAATTAAACATAAGCAAAAGGGATTTCTTTATTGAAAATAACAAAGTGAAACAATTACATACTTTAATGAAATAGGTTTTAAAAGTAATTTTAGAGGAGTCTTTTAGCCAGTAAGACACTTGTGGGTTGGTTTATCTGAGGTCTGGTAGCCTTTTCTTGTACCTCATTTCTTTCAATTCGATGCACCCGTTGAATCATGTCCTAAAGATAAAGAATGTTTACTGAATAAAAGAAACACTTCGCCTCCACGTTGTGACTCGAGGTATACCAACCACATCTGTCAAAGCAGCGCCATCTATTGACTGTCACAGCAATCTAGCAGATCGGGTCAAGGACAAAGCTGCAACACCAGGAATATGCCCGCCTAGAAAATATGATTCAATCCTTTGTGGTTCTGATTTAATAAATTGCACAAGGGATTCTTGGAATCATCTGACTATAGAGGGGCTTTAGCTGGTAACTGAGCCACTTCTGTGGCTGAAATATAGATGCAGGGGGTAATCACAGAATGTCACTAACCAGGCATGAAGAGCGATAGGTGTTTTAACAGGATACCTTTCTGAATGATTTAATGATTACTGAATGAGTACTAAATACAATTGGAAATCACTGTAATACTACTACTATACTAGTCCGGGCACTAGTTTTCTCAGTGGCTACTTATGCTTCAGAGTCTTGGAATATAACATCATAGCTAGAGAAGAAAATCGATGTGTTCGATATGTATTGTTGGCAAAGAATGCTTCGAATACCTTGGACAGCGCGTAGGTCATCGATACTACCACAACTATCGATTTCGGAAGATGACCAATTTATGCGGCGTGTACAACGGAATTGTTTGAGATTCTTCGGTCACATCGCGCGATGCAGGTAATGGAGTACATCATACTGACCAAAAGGACGTCTGGGCGACACATACCTGGACGCCCGCCAACACGCTTCGTGGACCAATTAAAGGAACTCTCTAGCTTAACAGTCGCCTAGATGGTACATCAAGCTCAAGACAGAGATGGCTGGTGTCACATCGTCTTTGGGATGTAATACTTACAGTGGACCACAACATTCAATCGTGAACCGCTTTAGGACAGGACAGGGAAGGTGTGCAGAGCTGATGAAGTTATGGGGCTACACCAAAGATCCAAATTGTGCCTGCAACGTCCCACAATCAATGTCCCATATACTAGACGACTGCCCGCTGTACAAATTTAATGGAGGAATCTCCAATCTCCACTCTGTCACCCCGGAAGCCCTGAACTGGCTGAAGGCCTTGCCTCTCAGACTTTAATGACCGATATGTCCTCACTTCTTTTTTCTAGATTTGGTTCATTTTGTCTCCTCTCTAATTGTAAAGATGTTGCTGTATCACCTCATAAGCATAAATAAATTCAATTGTGAATAAAATGATTTATTATCATTATGGAGTAATATATCAACTCTGGATTAAAATAAATATCACTAGGTGATATATTTCAGACCTAAATACCCCCTTTATATACGTACAGTAACCCCCCATTCCTTAGATAGTCAGTTCATTAGATGCCAGATAGCAGACAGCTCGTTAGTAAGTGGATGGCCCGCCGGCCGCTACTTGGTCTCTGCCTTCCCTCTCTCTGATGCCTCGGATTCCCCTGTGATTCGTCTCTGTGTGCTTTACCACTCACCACCCCCATTCCTTAGGTATCTTCGGGGTCGGATTACTCGAACCATGGTTCGATGACATTTAGTTTGTCAGAGAGAGGGAACTCTATTTATTGAATGTTTCGAAGAACGGTGACACATTTATTAACATGAGGCATTTGAAAGTAAAAACATAGAGTAAAGTTATTAAACCGTAAATTGAATGGTTGAAATATACAGTTTTATTTCATTTTGTGAATAGAAATTTTACTTAGCAAAATATAACGATGATTGAAGAGGAATGTACACTGTATAAGACACTCGTCCCGTTATATTTTACTATATTTATAACTCCGCCTTTGCTGGTCCCAAGCCCGGATGAAAAAGGAGGAGTGGGAGCAGTAACAAGCTCGCTAAAAAACCTGGGCTCAGCTGGCCCGGCTGATAGTACCCTGTGAGGGCTCCTAATCTAGGAATACAGGATGAGCAGCGTTTATACTCCATGTTAGGAGCGGCTGCACATGGCGTCTGTTCCTCATGTCAGAGGCGGCCATTTCTTTTGGAGCTAAGTCGGCCTGCCACTGAGTAGTGCTCCCAGTCTTAATGACAAAGGCAGACGCATTCTACTTCACCCAGTCATGATGGTTGTCAAATACCCTCAAGGGTCACAACTTGATATCCTAATGATTGAGTGGAGATGAGAAAGAAGAAGAAGACTATTTTTATTTGAAGAGTTCAATTTAGTAGAAATTTTAATTACACTGGCGACTTTTTTACAAACTTTAAAACGACTCCTCAAAAAGATTACTGAATATACACTGGGGATTTATTTAGCATGTGGGAGTCCTCTAGATGATGAAGATGCCGACTGATTGAGACATCAGCTAAAACTGAAATTTAAAAAAGGCAAAACGAGACTTCCTTCACTCTTGGGATCAACTAAAAACCCCAAACAACTAAAATCTTCAATCTATATTAATAAAATGCAAATTTCATAAGTGTTGTTCGCTAAAAACTTTCGTTACAATGCATCAATTTCGACCAAATTTTCAACATTTATGTAAAACGAGATGGAGCAGGTTTTGCTTAACATCAAAATATTTTTCCTAACATTAACATGCGTAACTTCGCTGTTATCGATTAAATAAAAAAAAATCAACAGAGTTAATTTTATTTATATATAAATACAAAAAAAAAAAAAAAAAATTCAACAGAGTTAATTTTTTTACATACTAGCTAATAATCTCAATCTAAAAAATATTCAAAACAAGCAATTTTAAGATAACACCATATGTAAAACAGTCGGCCAAGAAAACAACAACGATATTACATCTTTCTCACATATTCACACACAATCTTGATTAATAATTAAAAATAATCTTTAACATTGCTTATTATACTTCAACTTTTATTTCTACATTTGTTTTTAAATACCCAATTGTTTTATCATGTTTCTAATTTCTCCTAACAAATATACAAATTTATAGTGACCAACATATGCAAATTTTATCTTTGTTTTTATTTAACTTGATATCGTAAACATAACATCCATTGTAAGCATTTTTCTGTTCACCTTCCGTGGTTTCTCTTTTCTCTGATAGTTTTTAGGTGTAGTATATTTTCTTATTACTAGACTACAAACATTCCCTCGAGAAAAACCTGGGCGAAGCCGGGTACATCCGCTAGTTAAATATAAAAGAGTCTACACAGCCAGATCAGACCATCGCGTTCATTGGTCTCTAGAGAAGAAGCAGATATTTATCTTAGGTGCACAGAATGCAAAACTGAAGAGACCATACCCAGCATGTACTGACATTAATGAATATTTGGGCCTTCAAAAATGTGTATTTTGAGTTTTAAAATGTTAAGTGTGAAGTTTATGAACATAAGGCGTCCTCTATATTAAGGAAATGGAACTGTTAAGAACGAATTCAGAAAGATTATCCTCGAGTATGTTCCCTTAACTGACAATATCCCACTACGAATTTTCTCTCCTAAATATTCTTTTCGTTTGAACTTACAAGCGAACACATTTTATTCGTAAAATAGACGCACAAGTTGTATCTGTCCTGATCGTCCCTGAGCTAGCCTCAATCGATAAAGGCGCCACATCAGGAGAATACGGCCGGGCGATGGATCCAATCAGCCACCTCGGTTCATGGGAACTTGAGTGGAGCTCCATGAAATCTTTCAATTCTAGTGATGATACTTCGCCAAATACCCGGCAACGTTACGTAAGTCCTGATGGCGTTCTCCTCTGACTGGTACCAGCTAGGGGATGATGGCTAAAGTCATCTCGTACTTGACAGAGGCTAGTGGAAGTCTGAGTGAACACACATGTCCAGCGGCCTCAGAGTGCTGTTAGACCATCCCAGGCAGCTAGGCCATCTAGAAGTTAGCTAACCAATGCCCCTCGACCAACTCTGCAGCACAAAGGCAATTCTGCAGTCGGACATATTGCTGGATTAGGTAAACCATCATCAATATGGCAATATTCTATAACTAATTACTTCGCAATTCTTCGAATGCCTATTTTATTACTTCTTGTTGATTATCGTTGAAAATAAAAAACTTCTAAAGAATTTCCTATTACAAAGAAGGTGTTACTTTTAAGAGTCGCAAAAATTGATGAAATAACTTAATTTTATCTGTTTTCTGGTTATATTAATTTTTTTAAAGATATATTTTACTACCTTCCCCGAATATAAATTGCCATTATTTTATAACACTTAAACCTGGTTCAAATCACATTAATAGGTACCGCTCAGCAAGAGCAACCTAGTTCATGATAATTGAACAATGAATAATATGTGAAGGTTATTCACATATTAAACAATTTTTAACGCGGGATTCAATCCCGGTTCATGACTGTCGGGAATCGAGCGTGTTACCCACTCGTCCACCGACTTTTATGTTATAACACTTAAATATTTTAAATATTGGTTATATACAATTTTTAAATATATAGATAAGTATTTTTGAACTATTTTTGATGCGTATGATTCTTTTTAAAAATAAATCAATTTTTACTGCCTTTACTGTAATGATAAAATGATGGGAGGGCCTGGCTCATCATTGGTGAATCCTCCCAGTGGTTTCGCCAGTTTAATCTACCATACCGCAGGAATATTGCATTTTTCGGTTTTGCTTTTATACAGATACTGAAGTTAGACTCTTGGAAAGGGCAGTAGGAAATTGATTTATTAAGAATATATACGAAGTAAGGATCAGACATGACGTGGCCACGCAATAATATTAGAAACGAAGGCAATAAAAACGTGGTAATTTTCTTTTATTGATAAAATACAAGCTTTCAGGCAAGAATGCCCTTCCTCAGGTTACAACTGGGCAGGAAACAAAAGTGCCAATTTTATAAGCGAAAGAAGTAAAATAAATTTACATGCTATGAAGAAGTATGGGAAATTTACATACTATTAAAAAGTAAAAAGCAAGGATTTACATATTTACAGATGAATGGAGAATATTTTAAAAAACTTTTGTCCCAACGACCGCAAATCTCTCTTATGCCAACACATCACAGAATTCCGCCACTCGTTTAATTTGGACAGCGCGGTATGCGTTTACAAGGGCGTCGGGAACAAGTATCAGTGCTTGGTCCTTGAATCTTTGGTTTCTCACTGCACGCCCAGTTTTAACCGTAAAATCGACCTCCCACCCCAGTACTCCGTGTTTTACCCCGCCATTCCCCCCAGCTGAACTTTTTACCTACTGTATCTTTTAGTCTTTTATCCCGCTCTACCGTGTTCTCGTGCTTTGCGTTCCTTTCGTCCCTTTTTCTCTTTTTATTCTTCTGGTGCTCCTTGCGGTATGAGCTATTTTTCATGTCCATAGTTTTTTAAAATATTCTCCATTCATCTGTAAATATGTAAATCCTTTGCTTTTTACTTTTTAATAGTAAAGAAAGTTGAAATCCTCTATAGAATGTAATTAATAGATTTGAAGCGTTCGAGGATGCGTTTCTTTATAAGTTTTAATAAAGGCGAGCTTTCGGGTCAATAACCCTTCTACAGGACATCATATCTAAATAACCTTGCATTTTATATACATATCCATATTGAGATAAATTAGCATATATACAAGAAAAATAATAAACGTATTAGTAAATTGGTGAGAAAAGCAATAGTAAGAAAATATCCGCGTGTCTTGAGCACGCTAAGTGGGAAATCAAAAGGAGCTCCACGATGCGATTCAATTTAAGGCTGCTTGAGTAAAACAAACCAAAATAAAACGTACTAGCTTTGGTCACCTAAGGTACATTATGGCAATATTGCTTTATATATATCAGGAATGTCTATGTGTCTATTAATACTATTATGTTTTAAAGAGAGCAACGCCTCGACGACCAATCTTTTGTATTTGCTCTTGATTCCTGAGTAATATGCCTGTGGGTGAGAGGTATCAAAAGAATGTCCTGTTTGTCTAATGTGTTGTACTATGAGAGATCTAGGTTCACTGTTTCTGATGTTTCTGTGGTGTTCGTCTATCCTATCCTTAATTCTTCGGCCTGTCTCTCCTATATACAAACTGTTGCAATCTGAGCATTTTAAGGAATACACGGAGTTTGTAAGATATGGCAGGGTAATGGGAAAACTGTTTCTGGTGATGGGGTTTCTAACTATTGTTTCTAATTTAGGAGTATTGGTATAATAGGTGCGGATTCCGTACTTGTTTTTTAAGAGTCTAGAGATGTTAATACTATGGGAAGAATATGGGATGATGCAAGTTGATCTATAAGTCTGACTGTTTAGCTGCTGTTGGGGATTGTGAAAGTGTCGGAGAATGAAGTTTCTGGGGTAACCTGAGTTCATTAGGTGATTAACCACATTTTGGGTTTCTGTTTGTTTAAATTCAGACGTTGAGCAGTGAGTAAAAATACGTTTCAAGAGGGTTTTGACAGTATTAATTTTATGGCTGAGGGGGCAGTATGAGGAATAGTGTATATAGGAGGGATGAAAGGTGGGTTTATAGTGTACGTTGGTGATATACCTGCCATTTTGTTTTGTAATCATGATATCTAAGAAAGCTAAGGAACAATTGTTTTCTTTCTCTACTGTGAATTGGATGTCCGGAAATAGTGAATTTAATTTGGTATGAACACTGTCCAAGGATTCTGTTTTAATTATACTGAAAATATCGTCTATGTATCTAAACCAAGTATGAATATCTGCTGGGAAATGACCTGTAATTAAACTATCTACTTTTCGCATAACTAGTTTTCCCATTACCCTGCCATATCTTACAAACTCCGTGTATTCCTTAAAATGCTCAGATTGCAACAGTTTGTATATAGAAGAGACAGGCCGAAGAATCAAGGATAGGATAGACGAACACCACAGAAACATCAGAAACAGTGAACCTAGATCTCTCATAGTACAACACATTAGACAAACAGGACATTCTTTTGATACCTCTCACCCACAGGCATATTACTCAGGAATCAAGAGCAAATACAAAAGATTGGTCGTCGAGGCGTTGCTCTCTTTAAAACATAATAGTATTAATAGACACATAGACATTCCTGATATATATAAAGCAATATTGCCATAATGTACCTTAGGTGACCAAAGCTAGTACGTTTTATTTTGGTTTGTTTTACTCAAGCAGCCTTAAATTGAATCGCATCGTGGAGCTCCTTTTGATTTCCCACTTAGCGTGCTCAAGACACGCGGATATTTTCTTACTATTGCTTTTCTCACCAATTTACTAATACGTTTATTATTTTTCTTGTATATATGCTAATTTATCTCAATATGGATATGTATATAAAATGCAAGGTTATTTAGATATGATGTCCTGTAGAAGGGTTATTGACCCGAAAGCTCGCCTTTATTAAAACTTATAAAGAAACGCATCCTCGAACGCTTCAAATCTATTAATTACTTTTTAATAGTATGTAAATTTCCCATACTTCTTCATAGCATGTAAATTTATTTTACTTCTTTCGCTTATAAAATTGGCACTTTTGTTTCCTGCCCAGTTGTAACCTGAGGAAGGGCATTCTTGCCTGAAAGCTTGTATTTTATCAATAAAAGAAAATTACAACGTTTTTATCGCCTTCATTTCTAAATATATATATATCATACGCGGCCAAAATAGTTCATATTTTTCATAACAGATGGCGCGCTAATGCATCATAAAAAAAGAAATCTATTAATGTAAAGTGCTTAGAGAGAAAACGATGGAAGTTGACAAAATGGTGGAATCAATACATCATGGAATCATTTAAAATACTCTTCCCTAACTTTAGTAACAGTATAAAAGGAAAACCGAAAAATGAAATATTTACAGTGCTATGGTAGATTAAACTGGTGAAACTGCTGGGAGGGTTCACCACAGATGAGCCAGGCCCTTCCATTATTTCTCTAATCGCAGTAAGGGCAGTATAAAATTGATTTATTTTAAAAAAGAATCCGTCAAAAACAGTTCAATTTTCTTGTAACAGATGGCGCGTTAATCTATCATGTAAATAAGTACACTGAAATGTACAATATCCCCTTATTTACACGGTACTTTATTTACACGTTTTCGCTTTTACACGGTTTTCCAAATAAAGTTTTTTTGTTTTTATCGCACTATACTAAATGCTACTGTGATTGAATACATGCGCTGTGTACACATCTCACGAGGAATCCCGAGCTTATGTGCTGACTACATATTTTAACCTGTCAATGCATTTTTATTTCTGTGTACACCTATTCCCCGTTTTACACGTTTTTTTTTCAGGAACGTATCTACCGTGTAAATCGGTGGATAGGTGTATTAAACATGTAGTTCTCGGCACTTATAATTTGTGCTAAATAAATAAAGACTCTTTAGAAATTTTTAATCTAAATAATAAGGGCTGGTTGTCTAGCATCCGAGATAATGAGGATCATGAGAGTTGATGGTCTCAGAATGACATTAATCCCCATTGTGATAAGAAATAATAGAAAGAAGACAAATAATCTTGCGAGATATCATGGCAACTATGATAGATAATGATGGATCAGCTCGCCAAGTCATCTGTCTTGGATGGAATCAATATCTGGGATCGAGAAGTTTGCCATTAGAGAACATCAAGTGTAGGATTCCTATTTAAGGAAGTTTGACACTTCTCACAAAGATCCTTCAAATCAAGAACGTTTTTAAAACTCAAGTTTATTCTCAATCTGTATATTCGTGAATATTTAAGGTATCAAAAATAACCCCGAGGATTGATTCATGGAAGCTGTCGTCTGATTCCAAACTGAATCAATATTCGAGACGGTCACCGTTTCATCTGTCTCGGTCAAAACTTTGGAATCCAATAAGATTGATCTATTCGAAGCAACAAATCAGTTCAGTATCAAAATATTGAAAAGGAAAGTTGACGACATCTTCAATATAATATTGTGATAATATACACCTATCCCCCGATTTACACGGTACTTGTTTTACACGTTTTCGCTTTTACACGGTTTTCCAAATAAGTTTTTGTTTTTATCGTACTATACTAAATGCTACTGTGATTGAACACATGCGCTGTGTACACATCTCACGAGGAATCCCGAGCTTATGTGCTGACTATATATTTTAACCTGTCAATGCATTTTATTTTTATTTCTGTGTACACCTATCCCCCGATTTACACGTTTTTCTCAGGAACGTATCTACCGTGTAAATCGGGGGATAGGTGTATTTATTAAAAATCTCTTAAAATTTCAAACGTCCCAGAAATGACTTAGCATCTCAGGAACGCTCTACAGTACGCTCCAGTTTGCAGCAGTAGTGGCAACTCTATCAATCTCAACAATAATTTCTCTTATGAGAAATCTAAACTATTTTAGACGCGTATTCTTCTTTTTATATATATGCAATAAAACAATTATCTACCGCTCTTACTGAAATGATAAATTAATGGGAGGGCCTGGCTCATCAGTGGTGAATCCTCAATGGTAGATTAAACTGGCGAAACGCTGGGAGAGTTCGCCACCGATGAGCCAGGCCTTCCTATTGTTATATAATTGCAAGTAAGGGCAGTAGAAAATTGTTTTATTTTTAAAAGAAACGTCAAAAATAGTTTATATTTACTCTAACAGAGGGCGCGCTAATGCATCTCGTTAATAATTTCTCTCTCTGGAGGTGCGAGATTACACGGACCCCAACATTGATGGCTTGAAACATTTCAACCGCTTCCGAAGAGGTTTTGATAGAAAATTTTCATTTTTATGGGGGATTCCCTACCCCTCGAATGGTATTGGCTGAAAGCCATTTGCCATCCGTAACTGTTGATGCAATCAGCACGTCTCCGGCAACGGAAGGGACGGCGACTAATCGACTGCCTGGAACACCATCGACGATCTCGTCGACCGGGAGAACCAACCCCCTATGGAGGAAGACAACGTTGGCTTCACCAAAGTTGAACCAAGGTTGCCTGTAGACTCCGAGGTGGCAGGCCGGAAAGCCAAAATGGGCTGCGTCAAGGCAGCGGCCGTGAAGCCAACCATCGTCCAACACCAAAGTCCAAGGTACAGGAATGTACTCGGCAGAGGCAGATCGCATTCAGAGCCGGGTCGGTGGCGGGCAAGGTAGAGCAATGTGTCTATCTTGAATTAAGCCCAGACCTCAGCCAGGCCTAGTACTTTCTGACAAAAATGGAGGGACATATCCTGGTCGGCCTCTTCAGCGTGCAGCTTGCCGACAAGATGATAGAAGAAGGCCTCAACATCGAGGACACCACCCTGCGGGCCTTCCCCTAAGAAAAAGGGCCAAGCGAATAGTGCTGGCCAATGTGATATTCTTCGTGGAGGACGCCGACCTTGTCGCTGCGCTGCGGCCTTGCGGACTGGTCACGTCCATCATTCAGAAGATGATGCAGCTCGAGGATTCTTGCTGGGCTGATGCTCGTCAGGAAGTTTTAATCAATCTGCGAGACGGAGTAAAACTCTCCCAGATCACTGCTTGGCTGGATGTCAAGGCCAAGGGAGCGGTTACACACGCCTATGTGACCTACGGCATCAAGTGCTCTCTGTGCTATAAGCAGGGACACAAACTCGCGAATTGTCCTCACAAGACTGGTCTTCAGGAGAACAAGCTGATGCTCCCCGTGAATGCTCCTGCTGAAAGCACAAAATCCTGGACTAAGCCGCCCTCCATTTTCCAAGCGCCTCTCCTGTTGCATAATCACCATCGGCTGTTACTGTCGTCGCAGATCCTCTTCCCAGCGACACGTGAGAACAGATAGGGTGGTCGACCTGATTCCTCCTTCACCCGAAAATCAGGGCGAACCTAAAGTGCCTGAATCTTCCCAAAAACGGCGCACCAGGTTGGAAATTCAGATGGACCTTAAGAGCGAAAATGTGTCTGTAATCATAGATCGGGCTTAGAAGCAGGGCCTGGGCTGGGCAGACCTGGAGCGAGAAAATGTCCTCCAGGCCTTTACGCACAACGGGAAGATGGACAGTCTTCTCCCTCAATCAAGCGCCGAACAGAGAAAGACAATTGCCAACCTGGCCAGAGGGCTAATGGATATTACAGTGGGAAAACAGGCAGTACCCTGTACAAGAGGCTATCGCGCGCCAGGAACTCTGCTCGAAAGTCTAAATAAACTTCCGAATTTCAACTCTGAACACGCGCGGCATCGCCGCTCTTCTCCGGAGAATCCAGCTCTGCTGTTTTCTCAAGATGCATGAGATTGACATCTGCTTCCTGCAGGAGATGGACGTCGTGTCTCTGGACGAGGTAGGAGACCTCTGCCACGGTTACAGCGCCGTCGTTGCACCCGCAACAACCACCGTGGGATCAGTCCTCGCCTGCGTTTTCACGCCTTGGGGTTGTTGCTCGTCGGCAGCAGATCCTATGGCCTGGCAAGATTGCTGTTATCTCTCATGTTCCCGAAGAGCGATACCGCCAGCTCCAGATCATCGCAGCTTTGGCTTGTGAAGAAGGTTCGTGGGTCCTCGGTGAGCTGAACATCTCCGAGATGTCGAGGAAGGACCTGGCATCCGGTTCAGCAAAAGCCCTCGCGGAGCTCCTGGACCAAGCTGACCTGGAGCACAACCAGAGTTGCCGCTATAGGAAGCCGTGTCGATGCGCGTCGTCTAGACAGAATCCTACTTCCATCAGACTTCTACGACCGTGCCACCCAATATCAAACTATAGACTACCTCTACTCGGACCACCGTGCCGTCCTGATCCAAGTGGGAAAACCAACTTCTACAAGACTTCCCTGTATCGACAAACTGCTATGGTCAGACCTGTTCGTCATTCGAATGGAAACATTCATCGATGAAATATCGGAAGACTTTGCAAATATGTCATCCTCGATGTTATGAAAACAATGGACCAGGATCAAGGCAAATCTGGTCGCGGAGATACAGTCACTCGCGCCTGCCGTCGCCGAGTCCGGCGGTGGATACATCGAGAAAGCACGCCTCTTCCTGAGGCGGAAACTGGAGAACGACACTGCGCGCTCACTATCCTTCCTTGTCAGACCTCGGGCGTTTCTTTCGGCCAGCAGCTGCTCTTTTCCCACCTACATCGAAGACGACGGCAACGTCATCTCCGCATCATCTAAGGCGTTTCCTTCGAGAACGCTTGGGTAATCGCTTTGCCCAGGCTCCTTGTTCAGCTGAAGCCATCACCGACTTCCTCTTTGAAGTTCGACGAGTGGAACCAGCTCTTTCTCGCCGAAATCTCCCGAGACCAGATAGCGGCAGCCATCCACCCCATGCCAAACAGCCGTGCCTCTGGATGGGATGAATTACCCTGCGAGTTTGTCAAGGCCTTTGAAGATTTATTCGCCGAAGTTATTTGGCAAGTCTTTGAGGTCTCTCGGCTCCGCGAGGCATTGCTCCCATCTTCGCGACGCAGCAATTTTATCCTTCTGCCAAAACCGCACGGTGGTCCGGATCTAAAGGTATTCCGTCTAATCAGTCAACCAACAACCAACTACAGGGTCTTCAGAGGCGTATTCATGGGCCGTGTGTGTCGTCATCTGCCAGATATCGAGCCTGAATGTTAGACCTACGGCGTTCCAGGACGATCATCCTGCGCTAGTGTCCGACGAAGCCGCCGGGGCATCCAGACTTGACACGCTGCTGGCTGTTATCTCTTCGGATTTGAAGTCAGCGTTCGGCAGTCTCATAAGGAGATACCCGTTCACCCTATTGGAGAAGCTGGGCTTTCCTTCTGCCTTCCTCGGTGGGTTTCTGTCCTCTACAGAGAAGCATTTACCGCCATCTGGACCGGAACATGTCCACACCAGGGCCTTTCCACTTCTCAAAGGGGTGAGGCAGGGCTACCGTCTCAGCGCCACTTTCTTCATCATCGGAGTTTGGGCCATGGATCTACAGGTCTGGCTCTTCGGCGTCAGCCTCCACCCCGAGGCAATGACAAGTGTGGCGAAGACTCCCACCTACAAGTACCATTTTAGTCTTGAGTTGGGCAATGCCAGCCATCACATCGACCTTTCCACTTTGTGAGAAAGAATTCTCGTTGTCCATCGGTGACGGAGTCTTTCCCGCGGTGGGCGCCACCAATGAAATCTTTGTATATATTTTATGACGAGGGCCAACAGCCCGAAACGCGTTCGTGGTTGGCTTTTCTATCTTTATAAAAAAAAAAAAAAGAAAAAAAATGGGTTGGCCAAATATCAGGAAACAGGCTAAATCAACGTTTAGTTGATTTCTGTTCCACTAGATGGCGCTCTGCCATCTAAAAAGCTCATGTGCTCGTGATCAAGATATTCCTTTTTTGATTTTAATATATATGTCGTATACCCGGGTAAGCCAACAAGTGAGTTGGAAGCAGTCGGGGTTGAGTGGCAAGGCGTGCAGAGTGGGAAGACCGCACGGGGCAGTAAGGACAAAGTTTGGGATCAAAAGACGCTCTCCTAGTACGTCTCACATGGCACCAGGACCAGGGGAAAGTTGAGGATTAACTGAGGAAAACTCGGCGTCCTGCATGAAGTCGCGGGGGCAGAGAGGAACCAAAACGACGGCCACGAGGGCCGCCGTGAGATGACAACGGACCTAGACTATATAGCTGGCCTGTCCGAAAATATCCACTGTAACCTAACTAACTGTCAACATCCGGACCAACGACCTTTTAGTCCCTCCCTGGATCCCTCGAGTGTCCGGTGGCAAGCTGGTGTCACTTTGAGACGACTAGAAAAGACGTCATACTTTATTACTTACATATCACATTGTTTAAATTACGATATGTATATAAATTTATCAATTTTATATATATTTACATATTCATTTATATTCATACTTACATACATATATTCCTATTTGTATATAATCTTATTTATTAATATTTATTCAATTCTGTATTTAATCATATATAACCCTATATGGCCATTGAATAAAATAGTTTCAATCTCTCGACTGTACTCCGTATTTATATTGCCACGTGACAAGACAATTTATTTTGATCAAAACATTTACCAACTTGCTAAAATCAAATTATATTGAGAAGTAATTAAAATAAAAATATATTCCGAGAAGCAGATTTTTTATCAAAATTAATAATATGCTAATTAAAAAAAAAGTTATGTTACAATATATTTAAAAACAGTAAATTAATAAAAATGTCTAAAAATGATCAAAACATTTAAAATCTGTATTCTCTCGAGGAAAAGCCGAACAAGGCGAACACACAAGAAGTTACAGTTAGTTCCCCTACTGTCTAGTTCCAAATGAGAGGACAATTTACTCCAGCGCAGGTAGGCCTTTGAATTCTATAGGGCTCCAGAACAACTTAGCTACTCTCTGTCTGAACACTAAACAAATATATTCTAAATAGATTACCAAAAATGATTTATTTTTTTATTCTTAGGAATATAACGTAGACATTTTTAAGATAGAATAAATAAGAGGGGTGTCCCATAAGTCGGTGGCCCGACATATAAAGAAAATGACTAATAAACTAATGATTTATTTTTCAACATAATCCCCTTTAAGGTCTATACACTTTTCCAGCGATGTTCTAATGCTTTTATGCCCTACAAAAAGAAGGATGTTTCAAGTGACAAAAAATGAGGTTACAGCATCAATTACCTCTTCATCTGACCTAAAATGAATGCCAGAAAGTGAATTTTTCAAATGAGGAAATAGGTGGAAGACAGACGGAGCTAGATCTGGTGAATAGGATGCATGTGGTAAAATTTCAAAACCAGAATCATAAATAGTAGCCATGGCTTGCAGCGGCCGATGACTCGGAGCATTGTCTTGATGGTAAACAATCTTCCTGGACAACTTTCCTCTTCTCTTTTCTTTAATAGCTTCTCGTAGTTGCTTCACAAGATTTGCATAATATTGCCAGTGATGGTTTGACCCTTATTCAGAAAGTCTAGAAGAAGTACACCCTCGGAATCCCAAAAGACAGACAACATAACCTTCCCTGCTGATGGAACTGTCTTGAATTTCTTGGGGGGAGGGGAACCGGAGTGTCTCCATTGCATGGATTGTTGCTTGGACTCTGGTGTAAAGTGATGGGTCCAAGTCTCATCCATGGTAACAAATATATTAACAAATTCTTCTGGATTGGCTTCAAATAACGCAAGATTGTCCGAAGATAACTTTCTCCTTACAGCCTTTTGATCGGATGTCAAAAGTTTGGGAACCCAACGGCCAGAAAGCTTCCTGAGTCCCAAGTGTCCTCTCATGAACCGATCCACTGTTGTTTTTGGAATACCCAAGGTCTCTTCTATCTGACGAACTGTCATTCTTCTGTACAACATAACCAAATCATGTATTATATCTTGTCGATGTTTTCTTGAGTAACTGACTCAACAGGTCTTCCTGGTCGATGTTCGTCTTCGGTGCTGGTCCTCCCTAATTTAAACGCAGCTACCCATTTTTTTACTGTGCTATAGGAAGGAGAATCTTCCCTCAATGTGTCCACCATATCCACATAGATTTCCTTCGGCGACATTCCTTTCTTACAAAGATATTTTATTACAGCACGAATCTCGTTTGTCTCCATTTTAGATGATTCTTGTTTCTTGTCCTCTTTCAGAACCTATAAAAAAACGGTTAGTTGTAGAAACTTAAAAAATTACATATCTTTATACCAGGCTTTAAGGTATATATGGTAAAATTTATTAGTTTCTAATATTTCGTTCTCATGGTCGGGCCACGGACTTATGGGACACCCCTCGTATTTACCTGTATGAGAATTGAGAATATGGCTGTAATAGATTCATTCTTAATCGAAAAGTACACTTTTGCAGACAGCTAATAATTATCACATTTGTGGAAAACGCGCGCAAAAATATTGATGAAAGAATTTGCCACAATGCCAGTTTTGTCAGATTTAGAAAAAAGCCAACCTGTCTACCATGGTTTCAGGCTATGGTCTTCATTAGTACTGGGGCGGATTCGATTCCTAAACTTCCTCTCAGTAGCCTGGAAATCCTGGAGCGGGCAAAACTGACCAAGTTTGTCTCAACGTATTTCTAGCTGTGGCGGTGAACATCAGATGTCGCCATGCTGAGTTGAGAACTTGGAAAGGTTCATCCAATTATTTTGGGGTAAAAATACTGGTGTCAACATGGCGGACGTGGGAGTTGAAGGTCGACGTGGGAATTGAAGGCAGACGTGGGAGTTGAAGGTCGACGTGGAAGTTGAAGGCGTACGTGGGAGTTGAAGGTCAACGTGGAAGTTGAAGACAAACGTGGGAGTTGAAGGCAGACATGGGAGTTAAAGGTCGACGTGGGAGTTGAAGGTCAACGTGGGAGCTGAAGGTCAAGGTGGGAGTTGAAGGCGTACGTGGGAGTTGAAGGTCGACGTAGAGTTGAAGGCAGACGTGGGAGTTGAAGGCAGACATGAGAGTTGAAGGCAGACATGGGAGTTGAAGGCAGACGTGGGAGTTGAAGGCAGACGTGGGAGTTGAAGGCAGACGTGGGAGTTGAAGGCAGACATGGGAGTTGAAGGCAGACGTGGGAGTTGAAGGCAGACGTGGGAGTTGAAGGCAGACATGAGAGTTGAATGTTAACGTGGGAGTTGAAGGCGTACGTGGGAGTTGAAGGCAGACTTGTGTTTGAATGTGGATATGGAGGTTGAAGGTGGACGTGGGAGTGAAGGGTGGATGTGGAAATGGAGGTGGAGCTGGGAGAAGAGGTGGAAGTTGGGGGTGGGCGAGAAAGTTTAATGCTGACGTGGGAAAGGGTGGACATGGGCAGCCGTAGAGGTAGAGGCAAGGGGAAGATCGATGGAAATGCGCATGCCCGAGATCTTGTGGAGGACATCCCTCGACCAAGTAGGTGCTACGTGCTACGTGCTACGTCGTGTAGTTTTCTGAAGTTAAGACCACTTGTAATGTAGTGTCCTGTAGCTAAGACCACTTGTAATGTAGTGTCGTGTAGCTAAGACCACTTGTAATGTAGTGTCCTGTAGCTAAGACCACTTGTAATGTAGTGTCCTGTAGCTAAGACCACTTGTAATGTAGTGTCCTGTAGCTAAGACCACTTGTAATGTAGTGTCCTGTAGCTAAGACCACTTGTAATGTAGTGTCCTGTAGCTAAGACCACTTGTAATGTAGTGTCCTGTAGTATAAACGTCTTGTAATTTAGTATCAGGTAGTATAAACGTCTTGTAATTTAGTGTCATGTAGTATAGACGTCTTGTATTGTAGTGTCCTGTAGAATAGACACGTCTCTATAATGTAGTGTCCTGAAGTAAGCACGTCTCTATAATGTAGTGTCCTGAAGTAAGCACGTCTCTATAACGTAGTGTTCTGAAGTAAGCACGTCTCTATAATGTAGTGCAACGTAATATAGCATAGTGCAATTATGACTATATATATATGCTATTGACTCCAGGCTGTAATTGTGTTTATTTCTCTGTCGCTCAAATGGTGTGCGATCGCTCTGGTAACTTGTGATCTTTGTTTTATTCATTCGTTAATTGATCTGATACCGTAAATTCTATATTTGTGTTACTATTTATATTTGTGATGTTTATATAATGTTTGTATAAACTGGAGGTAAGCATGACCGACGCTGTAATAAATCAGGTAACACTAGATTTTCACTTCTAAGGTACAATGAAATAAACACCTTTTTTCTGATGTCCCTCATTGTGGTGGAATAACCTATTTACGACTTTTCTAAAAGGCGGAATATTTCATACGTTCGTAAACCAGATAAATGTATGTTCTAAAGTGATACGGTTCAAACATTTACAGTAGTATATCTCTATCCCTCACGAGACTACAGTCCAAGCTACAGAAGTGGAGTATTGATTCCATCCAATTCCCCCGGAAGGTGGCGCAATGCAGGGCTCGAGTTGATCGCGCGCAGCTTCCAATTCAATCAGAAGCCCTCGGATCCTTCTCTTTAATTTGCGCTCCTGGTGAATTAACAGAGAACGCTTCACGATTTTGCGTGTCATCCTTGCGCAGGGGCCATGCTAATCCTCTCTGTATCGCTCTAATCCCAGTACATGCACCGCCGAACAAGCGTGAATTTACAGAGAGAGAGAGAGTTATGCCGCAATTGGTTGATAAATGTAACTAATAGATTTAAAATATCAGGCCATTCTATCATTGACTGGGTTCTATCTGTGTCATGACATTTGGGCAAGTGGTCTGTCTATCTAGACCAAGGGCTGTGTGCCATGTGACAAAGTTCCTCAAACATTTGGTCGGTGCGCTATATAGATTGGGTTCCTTGCATTTTGTGCCTGCCTCATTGGTGAAGGATTCCCCATAAAGATTGTTGTCTGAGTAAAATGACAATATTTCTATGGTGTGGTCTTTCAACTTTCCTTAGTTTGCATAAAAAAGTGAATGGCTCTAATAAAGACGCAAATGTTCTGTATTGTGGATTCAGCTAGAGTTTATTCCGCACTATTTGAATAAGTTTAAATAATTAATAAGTAAAAATAAATTTAAAACATATTTTATTTAAATGAACTAGAAAGGAAAATAATTGAGCAATTAGATGTATCTGAGTGAAATAAAAGCGGCGGGAGACGATCATTATGAATTTCGAACCTAATGTGATCTAATATGTGGAAACTGATAAGCGATTTTCATAAGTGTTTGCTATATTTTTACCTCTTCTCTTTATGATCGTCCCGCGCCGCTTTTATTTTACTCAGATACATCTAATTGCTCAATAATCTAATTTGGTTCAATAAGGTAACTAATTCCAAAGAATATAGACTACAATCAATTATTGAAGAAACTAACCTATACATTCATAACCTAAAAATCAACAGTTGTCTGGAATGAACAAATTTTTATATTTCTTTTTAAAAGCTTTTATTTAACTTGCTTCCTTGTCTGGCTGTCTATCCATAAATCTTGTAATGTAAGCTCAACAGCTACTTCACGACAATGCAAATAAACTTAATATAAGATAGAGATAGCTTACAATGGCTGGTGGGATTTGGGCTATCTACCTTTCCCCGGACATGTACCCATCATGTCATTTTCTTGTGAAAATTATCTTGGTGTGAAATCCTTTAACAGTAAACTACATTTCGAAAGGGCGTCAGTGAAACTTCATATTGCTGGACGGCCGAGACTAGGGAAGTCTCACCCTAGTAGATGTGGACAAGGCAGCTGTTTTCAAGTGTGAGCACGAGATGGTGCTCTGGTAGTGAAACGGGGAGTCTTCGAGTGGGATATGGAGGTTCAGCCTATGGAAGTGTTCTAAAAATACTTTCCAAGACTGTGCTGTCGGTAAGAGTCTGGTGAGATCAGGGGTGATCAAAGGAGCTAATGGCCGAT
Organism: Cordylochernes scorpioides; assembly: GCA_030710605.1. Classification (NCBI taxonomy): domain Eukaryota; kingdom Metazoa; phylum Arthropoda; class Arachnida; order Pseudoscorpiones; family Chernetidae; genus Cordylochernes; species Cordylochernes scorpioides. The sequence continues at coordinate 4,609,861 of CP092879.1, forward strand.
AATGCCGAAATAAACTGAGGGAAACAAGTTAAATAAAAGCTTCAAAAAATCACAAAACTTGCGTCAAAACTCAGCCGTCGATCACCAATGACCTGCACGTCTGTAGGCGTGATGTCGACGTCTGTTCCACATCTGTGATGTTCTTGGCTGGGCAAACAGTCCTCTCGCGGCTCTCGATTCAGCGATTCCCAGATCGATGGATATTTTTCTGCCTCGAGCTCCCTCAGTTTATTTCGGCATTATCGGCCACTAGCTCCTTGATCACCCCTGATCTCACCAGACTCTTACCGACATTAATACCGACGTATTTTTAGAACACTTCCATAGGCTGAACCTCCATGTCCCACTCGAAGACTCCCCGTTTCATTACCAGAGCACGTCTCGTGCTCACACTTGAAAACAGCTGCCTTGTCCACATCTACTAGGGTGAGACTTCCCTAGTCTCGGCCGTCCTGCAATATGAAGTTTCACTGACGCCTTGTCGAAATGTAGTTTACTGCTAAAGGATTTCCCACCAAGATAATTTTTCACAAGAAAATGACATGTTGGTACATGTCCGGGGAAAGGTAGATAGCCCAAATCCCACCAGCCATTGTAAGCTATCTCTCTCTCTCTCCTTATATTAAGTTTGTTTTACATTGTCGTGAAGTAGCTGTTGAGCTTTCTATTTTTAATTTAAAAAATGGTGAAAATTTCTTTAGGACTTGTTGCGTAAATCTTGTGGATGCATATCTGTAGTAATTATTTAGCATTTGGAGCCAGCTCTGCTTTTCTTACCAGAGCAGGATCTTGTGTGGATATAGAGTGTATCACATAGTACAATGTTTTAAGAGAACAATCCTGGTGGGCCAAGTCTCGGAATGTCAATTGAGACCAGTCTTTTGTTACACGCGCTAGGATCCGTTGTTAGGTCGAAGGAAACAAGTACGTTACAAGATTATTTCTTAGCCACAGCCAACATACGCTTTGCTATTCCTTATAGGTTATGTTTGAACGTATGATCGCAAAACTAAATTTAATTCATCGTCAAATCTACACAATGATAAATAATTTTAGTAATTTTAAAAGTGAAAAGAGAGATGGATTATCTTGGTCTTCTGCGGAGGACAAAAGTTCCAAGACAGAATTAACTGTTAGGCCGACGTCAAACAGTCGAAAAGTACCAAGAGAAATCTCACCAAGTTACCAAAGTAGACAAAAAGGATTTCAGACCATTTTGGAATACGGTATATATTATGAAAGAAAGATTCAATAAGCAAGCACAACGAATTACTCAGGAACAAAGAAAAGAAAAAGGGCAAATAACAAAAGTAGCGGGTGAACGAGAACAGATAGTGGAGAAGGCATTCCAACTATTTTTGTTGACCAATACATATAATAAATAGAAGAAGGTGTGTCTAAACTACATATACATGTGTATCTGTGCGCACGCATACATATTAAACACAGCAATAGTACAAATATTTATAGATATTCTGAAGAGACTTCCCCAGCGATTGAGTTCTCTTTCATATGATCAAAATGTTTTCGACGAAATTCTTAGTGAATTTCCAAAGACATTTCTAAAGACATTGAGAGAGAAGTAGCCCCAAAATGAGAGATAATGGAAAATACTTGACTCAGTTACCCAGAAAAAGGAACGGTTGATAGGCAAAGGTAGACAGTAAAGGAGAAAGATCCAATAAGAAAGAACGGAAACCTCCGTGAGTGGTCATTGAAGAAAATGTTGTATTCAGCAGAAAGAGTTAGCCAACAAAAGTACGATTAGAGCAAAAATTCCATTTTTTTAATGTAGCACGGGACAAAGAGCCCCAACCTTACAAAACACAGCTGGTATTTGAAAAAGAAATCTTAGCCCAATCGTCCGCGTTTTTTAGGAAGAAGTACAAAAAAAAAACCTTTAAAACACTTTTTTTGAAAATCACTGTATGACCAGAAACTTTAACATGGCAACCTTAAACAAAATAAATATTAGAAAAGTGAAATTAGAATGGACAACAATAAAAATCGTTTAAAAGGCGGAGCTTCACCGAACAAGAAAGTGTTTGAAATGGCGAGAGCGAAGATCAGGAGACGCAACAAATTCCAACATTAGACCACATGATGAATACACCTGAGATATTTTTTCACAGCCAACAATTTCCGGCTTACATATATCAAATAAATAATATTCAAAAAATATTATCATATGGTGGCCAAAGCCCCCCTGGTGTATATGCACAATCCCCGTAGTCAGACCAACACCGCAGAAGTCTCACCCGAGTCACATATATTGGGCATATAGTGGGCGGGAGCACAGAAGGCTATTAGGGTGAATTCTTGTGTGACCATTCCTACACTGGAACTCTCAGGGCCAGCCCTCCCACATCATGACTGCAACCTATTTCAAGGGCAACATTATAGAGTTTGAGTAAAAGGCTTTGATGAAACTATGTCCAAATTGTCGCATGGGAATGTTCACACAGAACTATTATAATCTTTTCTCATATAGTTGAGCACTCTTAGTTTTGGGACAGTACTGTAATAACATATCTTGTTTTAAACATTGAAATATCACCTCCTAAAACCTTTGATAGGATCAAGATTAAGTGTATTTATCAAATTATTGCATTTTAAAATGATTAAGAAACCTTTGAAGATGAAGCTCAATCTGAATGCACTTCGAGAAGAATGGAGTAGATTATCGAAACATTTGGGAACAGTTTATCAATTCAGATATAATGCATACCCCCTCACCCCTCAAATTGTGACCGAAGAGGTTGCTTGACCTATCTAAAGGTTCGATATATAAAAGCAGACTTTCAATAAAATAAACATTTCTCCAATCCTCATTAACAAAACTGAAGTAGCTTGTAGCTTACCTCTGACTCATATTCTTGGGATTCAACAATCCCGATAATTACGGAAGAACGCCGCAGCTTTTTCCATTAAAGCGAGAGAAGCTTCAGGGATGACATAATTAGCTAGCGTTCTTAAATTTACCTGACGAAGAGTGCATGCTCGAAGGTTTCTTGTATTTATTTTAATAAGAAATGATGCGACGTAACCTATGGTTTTGTAAAAAATTGAAGCTGTTAAATACTTCTGGTTTTAGTTCAAACAGACTCTTTGTGGGCATGGTTGGGTGGGCACTATTGCCATCCTGAAACACAAGAGCAGAAAGTAGGGAGGGGAAAGTATTTCGTTTCTTGTAAAATAAAATGAAATAATCCAAATTCAAAATTAATACCATTTTGATCACTTTTATTTTCGATTACTGAGATATAGAATTGTGATGATGATCAGAAAATGTTCAATTTAGCATTTACATTGCTCACATTGATTTAGATCGTACACATTCATTCATATAACACATATTTTCATTCACATAACACACCTTCGTTTACATACCAAACGTTCGTTTACAAACTACATATTTCCACATCATACACATTGGTTTACACTGTGTGACATTGAAAATGGAACACCAAGAAATAGTGGCCAGAAAATTATGCAAATTTCAGGGTAGACGCGCCTAACCGAGTTATGCAAATGATGTAAAATGCGCAGCTCTCGTGCGCACATGGAGTAAGATATAAGGGAAGGAACTTGCAGAAAGGACAGTATTCGTGTCGTTATTTCTTCAAGGAAAATCATTGTATAAATTTTGTTCTTGTGTCAAAAGACACGAGTAATAACAGATAATGCCAGGACATCGTAAACGGAGGCAGTTCAAGCAGACAGACGCTTTTACGAGGGGCATGGTGATCGGACTGAAAAGGGCAGGTTGGTCCATACGTCAAATTGCAGCTGATACACACCTTTGTGCGTCCACGGTGCACTGACTGTGGAGAAGATGGTTGGAACAAGGAAATGTGGCAATTTATAGGAATGTCGGTGCAACCAGAGTGACGTCAGCACGTGTGGATCGGCGTATCCTCCGACAAGCAGTGGCGGCCCCACAAGCCACTTGTACCGCCATCCTGCAACATGTGCAAGACACCCTAGATCATCCCATCTCGACCAGAACCATTTCCCGTCGATTGGTTGCTAATGGCTTGCACTCATGCCGTCTGCTAAGAAGACTGCCATTGACCCCACCGAATAGGCGCCAACGTTTGGAATGGTGCCGGGCTAGATCGACGTGGATGACGGAATGGCACAGGGTCGTGTTCTCAGATGAGTCGCGTTTCTGCTTGTCCAGTGATAGTCGCCGTGTACGCGTGTGACGTCGACGTGGAGAAAGGTCCAATCCGGCAGCAATTGTGGAACGCCCCACCGTGCGACAACGTGGAATCATGGTTTGGGGCGCAATCGCGTATGATTCCAGGTCACCTTTACTTCGTATTCAGGGCACTATGACGGCCCAACGATACGTTGATGATGTGCTGCGACCGGTGACACTCCCCTACCTTCAGGGGGTACCCAATTCCCTTTATCAGCAGGATAACGCCCGACCGCACACTGCTCGCATTAGCCAACAAGCTCTGCAAGATGTACAGATGCTTCCCTGGCCACCGTACTCTCCTGATCTCTCACCAATCGAGCACGTCTGGGACATCATTGGACGCCGTTTGCATGCCTTGCCACAGCCGCGTTCAGAAGACGAACTGTGGCAAATGGTTGAGAGGGAATGGAGAGCCATCCCTCAGGACGCCATCCGTACTCTGATTGACTCTCTACCTAGACGTGTTGCAGCGTGCATCGCCGTCCGCGGTGGTCCTACTTGCTACTAAGCCGACGCCGTTCTCGCTTATTGTCTGCCGAGTTTCACCACTTTCTGGCCACTATTTCTTGGTGTTCCATTTTCAATGTCGCGCAGTGTACATCAAGCACATTATTACATGACACACATTAGTTTACATACCACATATTCATCCACATAGCATTCATTCATTCATTTAAATAGCATATATTAATTCATATAGCACACATTGCTTTTCATCAAGCACATTATTCACATAACACCTTCATACCACATATTCATTCACATAATACACATTGATTAACATCAAGCACATTATTCACATAACACCTTCATACCACATATTCATTCACATAACACACATTGATTAACATCAAGCACATTATTCACATAACACCTTCATACCACATATTCATTCACATAACACACATTGATTAACATCAAGCACATTATTCACATAACACCATACCACATATTCATTCATATAACACACATTGATTGTACCAGTACTGCGAGCTGCGAGGTTGCACGGGCGCGCGCTCCTGCCCAAAATTTGCTGGCTTGAAATTTTAACCGCCTCCGAAGAGAAGAGAATTTTCACCTCTGGCGAGCAATGAAATGCTTTTAAACTTGCCGAGCTCGGCACCGCCAGGGAGCTCGGGATCTGCCGTACAAGAGCCTGGAAGGCCCAGCATCCCATCTCCTACTGGTGGGAAGAATTCTAAGAAAAACGGAATTCAGAAAAGAATTTTTCCAAAGAAATCTCTGAAAATCGAGATTATGCAAATCCGCCGGCAGGCGTTAGAGATGTAAATCTGGCCGCCGCGCGTGACGTCACGCTCAGCTTGCCGGCCGGTACGTCATCCAATGGCGCTGCCCGTGTCCTGGGAAACTGGGCGGACTACACCGAAGACCAAGGCCCTGGAGAGGACGACAACTTCACCGTCGTCAAGAGTAAGAAAAGGCGCCGCGACTCGCCGAGTTCTCCTACAGCGGCTACACCTTCCTCTGGCACCAGAGGCGCAGGAGACACTCGCCGGCCACGATCATCCACGGGATGGGCACCGCGGGCGGAGGAAGTCAGAACCACTAGAGCGCATATCGCGGAGGCCAGGGTGCGGCAGGCGTCTTCAACAGAGGACCACTGCGTCTATGTAGAGCGCAGCCCTGAACTGGAGCCCTATCATTACATGAGGGCCATGGATCGAATGTTTGGGAGCACCAGGGAGGTCTTCCAAGTGACTAAGATGAACGGCCACTTCCTGGTGGGACTGGCAAACAGAGGCTTGGCCGAGCGCCTCGTCAACGAGGGCCTCGAGGTGGAGGGAACACTCCACAGGGCCTTCCCGTTCCGCAAGAGGGCGGAGCGAATAACGGTGGGCAACCTCCCCTTCTTTGTGGGGGATGCAGCCGTCATCAGAGCCCTTACACCTTTTGGGCGAGTTACATCCATCGCCCCCAAGCTGATGAAGGCTGGCCCATACATCTACAACGACGGCCGCCGAGAGGCGTTTATCATCCTCCGCGAAGGAATGACCATCGAGAGGCTGCCCACCCGCCTCGACATCACCATCAAAGGCGAGGCCTGGCCCGCATACCTATCCTCCGGGATTAGGTGTTCCAGGTGCCGTGGCCAAGGACATCGCAGGGCCAACTGCCCCCTGCTTGCAGGGCGAATCACCGCTCCTGGACCGGCCACACCAACCTCTCCCACCAGCGTCCCACCAGCGACTGCGCCTGGGCTGCCTCAGCAGCCATCTGCCCAGCCTCCACCTCCGGCGTCCCCCAGTCCAGCCATGGAGGTCTCCGACGTGCCTCCCGCGAGCCGAGCAGCGCTCCTTCCACCTGCTGCACTCCGGTCATCACCACCAGCGCCTTTGGCCTCACCTGCGGAGGAGACGCCACCTCCCCCTCCACCTGTGACACCTGCTTCGCCCTTGCGGGCACCTGGGGGTTCCGTGAGCCCTCAATCGGCGAAGTCGCAGCCCTCTGCACAGGACATCGAAATGACTACCATAGAGGAGTCCTCCGCTTCCTCAACAGCATCAAGCAGGAAATCCACGAGGGAGGACCTCGTGACCTTGATTCGGAAAAGCACCGCCGTGTCCTTTGCTGAGACGGACGCTCTTGGTCTTGGGCGGGAGGAGATCTTGGACCTCCTCTCCTCGAAGACCAGGGCCCAAAGACAAGGACCGCTCCTGACACCTCCGCAGAACGAGGCTCTCGCCGGCATGATTAAGCGGCTCCTTGGCCTGAAGCCCGGAAGCAACACCAGCGTTTACAAAGTCCTGCGTCAGGTCAAGTCCGTGCTGAGGACAGGACCGGCGGCAGTGCCTCCAACACCCACACTGACAGCACCACGGCCTGCTAAGCCGACGCCGCCCGTTCCCCAAAGGAAGGAATCGGCCCCAACTAGGGCGGCCTCTCTGCTTGCTATGCCTATCAAGACCGATGAAGACCGTAAGAGATGGCTCCGTGACACTTTCAAGGAATTGGACCACAGAAACATCTTGAGACCCATACTCGAGTGGATCGATGAGGATCCTATCATTAATTCGGTCCTGTGCTACGAGGACGCTTGGAATCACTTTCATAACATACCGCGAGACCAAAGGAGGATTCTTTCGGGCTTCTTGGACACCGTCATAGAGCGCGCTCGGGGTGGCGACCAGACTACTCTCGACGGACTGTTCAAATTCAAGGCAGCTCTGTAGCTACCGACTGAGACCAAAACGTCCCTTCGGGAAGGGCTCCGCCTGATGTGAATTCCCACTTCCAAGAATACTGTAAATTTCTTAACTCTTGATGGAATGTAAATATTGACAAGTATGTCAATAAAATCAGTTTTAATTGTCATTGTCACACAATGTTGGACATATCACACACAATGTTGGACATATCACACACAATGTTGGACATATCACACACAATGTTGGACATATCACACACAATGTTGGACATATCACACACAATGTTGTACATATCACACACAATGTTGGACATATCACACACAATGTTGTACATATCACACACAATGTTGGACATATCACACACAATGTTGGACATATCACACACAATGTTGGACATATCACACACAATGTTGGACATATCACACACATTCATTTACATAAACACTGTTTCATATAAACATAGAACTTTCCATTTATAACACATTGATTTGCATACAAAATTGATTTACAGCTTTTACATTGACTTACCTCGAAACATTCGTTTATACGCATCAATTTGGGACCACATTTTGGTCGTAGAGGTACAGTCTGCACCACGCTCACGAGGGCCAACAGCCCGAAACGCGTTCGTGGTTGACCCTTCTTGATTTATCAAGAAATTGGGTTGGCCAAATATTACGGAACAAGTTAAATAAACGTTTAGTTTAATTTTGTTCCTCTAGATGGCAGAGCGCCATCTAGAAAAGCTCATGCGAGCCTGGTCAGGATATGCTTTTTTGTTGTTTTTAATATCAACACCTGACCCTTTTAATATTTTTATTTTTTATTGTTTTTCAATTATATATTTAATACCCTATTTATAAAGTACATATTTATATAGGTGATACATTATGTATATAAGCTACCTTTAATTATATCATACACATTCTCATTTTTAAAATATCATCATTCCCATTTTGCAGCCTCAATCGTTGAAACCTATCATTATAACACTCAGTAAGTTTATACTGAAGCCTACTTCTACACACCTTGTAACACCATGGTAAATATTGTGAGATGAAGATATCAGGAGTGAATCCTCAGCTACAGATTGCTCTACTATTGTATTATGCAATGGTCAATTTATTATTTATTTCTGTAATTAATATATTTATTTATTTAGTTCTATGTAAATACCCTTACCCTGTATTCCTCCTTTAATAAGTGAAGACTATGAAAACAGCAATGACATTAGTAGAGCTGTGTCTGGAGATTGAGCCACTCCATTGATATTTTCATCACTGTGAATGAGTCGAATAGGTTTTATCACTATAAATAGATAGCGTTAGAAAAAATCGTCTTAAATCCCAAAAATCATTTGTATAACGCAAATATACCACACATTCATTTACATCACTTTGATTCATTTACATACTTTGATTTAGATAAAAACACCTTGGTCAATTTTAACTACATTTATTTATATTCCACACATTGGTATACATAACACATTTATTTACATCACATACATTCATTAGCTCACATCGCACGCATTCCTTTATACCACACACTTTGATTTACATAATGCACATTTAATTTTATTGAACACGTTGATTTACCTAACACACCTTGACTAACACATCTTTTTTTACGTCTCACAATTATTTCACATCACAAACATTAATTTACATAAAATTTATGCATTTTATTGCCATCTATCGTTAAAATTTGTAACAAAATACATTTACTGGCAATGTGTTTCTTTTTAAATAATATCATCAAATATTATCTCTTACTGCCATGATATAAGTTATTGAATGAGAGGGCTTGGCTCATATTGAACATTAATTTACACAACAAACATTGATTTATACATCACACGGTGTTGCTTCACACAACACCTCCCCCATGACATGCCCTGAATTACATCACACGGTGTTGCTTCACACAACACCTCCCCCATGACATGCCCTGAATTACATCACACGGTGTTGCTTCACACAACACCTCTACCATGACATGCCCTGAATTACATCACACGGTGTTGATTCACACAACACCTCTACCATGAAATGCCCTGAATTACATCACACGGTGTTGCTTCACACAACACCTCTATCATGACATGCCCTGAATTACATCACAGGGTGTTGCTTCACACAACACCTCCCCCATGACATGCCCTGAATTACATCCACGGTGTTGCTTCACACGACACCTCCCCCATGACATGCCCTGAATTACATCACACGGTGTTGCTTCACACAATACCTCCCCCATGACATGCCCTGAATTACATCACACGGTGTTGCTTCACACAACACCTCCCCCATGACATGCCCTGCATTACATCACACACATTAATTTACAACATTCAAACATAGAGATCAATTAAGCAAGGCAATGTATTGACATCAATCACAACACACATCTTTGTTTTCCTACACAGAACGTTGTTGAAATCTCAGCGAGTTATACAAACACACGTGGCAAGAATGTGTAACAGATAAAGAAGTTAGTCAAGTTGTCATTTCACAATGGCCTCCCCAGTTATTTGCCAACATTTGTAGACAATATTGGAAAGAACATTTACACATACTTTCTTCATCCACGGTGAAATATCTCTTGAGATCCACTTCTTTCCTGTTCTTTGATTTTTCCCCATCAAACATCTAAGGACCAGCTTTTTGACCATTGAGCCTGTATCAAGCTGACGAGAGTCAACAGTCTGAAACGCGAACGTGGTTATTTATACAATATTCTCGAGTAATTAGTTGTCTATTAGTTAGTTGATTGATGGCGCAAGCCATCAGCAACTCTTTGTTTCACTGTTGAATGTTTTTTCCCCCTTGATATGAAACCACATAAAATAAGTACAATTTCACTTTTATACTTTTATTTTAAAATTATTCATCAATGGAGGAGTCGCTGGGAAAAGAAGTAACATATATGCATATATTCAAAATAAAATCATATTTTGGATCAATAAATTTTTTAAAATTCAATATTTCGACGAGGCTGTTCGCCTATCTTCTTCTCGGAAAAAATTATTGATCCAAAATATGCTTCATTTTAAATATCATAAATGGATTGCTCTATATTTAACAACATATGTATATATATTTTTCTTTATTATATACCCATTTCTTGATTTCTCAAGAAGCCTTTGGGACCAAAACCTTTTTGATCGTAGAGGTAGAGCCTGCACCACTCTGACGAGGGCTAACAGCCCGAAACGTGTTCGTGTTTGGCTTTTCTTGATTCAGCAAGAAAATGGGTTGGCCAAATATCAGGGAACAGGCTAAATCAACTTTTAGTTGATTTTTGTTCCACTATATGACGCTCTGCCATCTAAAAGGTTCATGTGAACGTGGTCAGAATATGCCTCTTTTGAATATAAAACCAACACCTGACCTTTTTATTATCATTTATTCAATCAAATATATGCCTTTTTATTATCTAAAGATTCAAATATGAATTGCTCTATTTTCAGAACAATATTCATGTATATGTCTTATTTTTATTTTGACAATGGAGATATGATTTTGTTGGTTTGCTATTAACTTAGTATTAGCGTTCCGCAGTTTGCGACGTAGGTTTGAAATGACTGGAGAGAAGCTATACATTTGGAAGATTTGAAAAGCATAGATACGAGAGGCACGATTGAGCGAATCACATTTCTCTAAAAGTTTGCGTCACTTAGGAGAAGTAAAATATTGTAAAAGTTTCAAGAAACCTTCGCTAAGCCAGATATCAAATGGGGCTTTCAAAGTTTACTTGGAAAAGACTCAATGGTCTTAGTTGCTAGGCATCGGATATTTGGAAGATGCTCTATGACGTTTACTTCTGCTACAAGGAAGCTGATCAAAAGCATTTTGGGCTATCTTTGAGATCAGTGATTTAAAAAGAACTATAGCCAGAATATTGTGAAATATAGCGTAAAACTAACGAGAGAGCCGATAAAAGTTTGTTCCAAGTTCTTACTTATTTTCGCTTGCCCATTCCATCTAGCAGGGCAGTGTGAGCCACTCTAATAAATTGACCCGAGGAAAAAACCACGCCACACGCACGTCTGGGAAAAGTCAATTTGCCGACTTGGTCAGACGTGAGGTCAATTTGGCGGGATTGCCCTGCTGGGATTGGTGGAGACGGGGGATGTTGGCTTAGAGTGAAAGTCCCGTTGAACTACCTGTCAACTAAATATTTATTTTACGAACTCCTTAGTCATATCAGGCCATATGAAATATAAATGCCCCTATATATGTACACACTAAGTGATGCTACTTCTTCGAGAGTTCAATTCAAAGTCCCAACATAGGATTTAGTGAGCTTGGAAAGAGAAGAAATCAATCTCGGATTTAAAACACATTGGCTATAGAGAGATGTTAGTGTAAGAAATTCAGACTTGAAGGCCATTGTCAGAGAATGTGAGTTACCATTCAATAAGGAACAGAATAAGAAAGGTGTTCTTTATTCGTTGAAAAGTAACAACCTATATACAAAATATTTTAAATATTGAAATATACAAGTATCAGAGTCATCAAGCAACAATTCTTAATCAATTCTGTCACCGTTTGCTTTTGTGAATGGAATAAATACCCAAATATGGTCATTTCTTATAAGCATCGGTAGTTCAATGGCGAGAATGCTCGCCTGTCACGCGGGCGGCCCGGGTTCGATTCCCGGCCGATGCATTTTTTTTTTTTTTTACAATTTTTAAAACTCATTTATATATTATACAAGAATGACATCCACGGCGCCAATTTATAATTGTAACGAATAGTATTTGAATAAAAGCATCTAATCGGGTAAAACCCGGGCGTTGCCCGGGTAATTCGGCTAGTCTGTAGCATAATGTACAGTCATCTTTGTGAAAGTTGTTGATTTCTTTTCGGTGAACCATTCTTTATTAGGTTTCGAAGTAAAGAAGTCCTTACATGCTGGATTCTATCGCATCTACATTACGAATGTTAGAGTAGAAGTGTATCTTGATTCCTCCTCCCCTCCCAGTTCTTGGATTTTATTTGGCGTTTTATAACCAGTGTGCGATTTGGCGTTTTCATACTGTAGGAGCATTCTTTCTCTGTCATTATAAGCCTGGTATTGTTGCCAAATTTATTAAATATATTTAAGCGCTCTCTGATTGCGGTGTTTGGTGGAATATCGGTGGTTCACATTAAACCACCGATATTCCACCAAACACCGCAATCAGAGCGCTTACGTTCTGTGACTGGACGGTTGGCTGGCCTCTATCAACCCAGGGTTATCAGGATTAGGAAGAATGGCATGTAACAATTCATCATGAACCTGGTACCAAGTGGATTTTGTAGCAATTGTCTTCAATTGGAAGAGCAATTGACTTCAAATTTCTTTGTGCCTGAGCGGGTGTCAATTCATGATTAATTTCTCTGCAGTGCTTCTGCACCGTGTCCAAATAGCAAAGAAGAGATATAATTGTGGACTGTGAGTATTCCATTTGAGTTGATAATTTGCGAGTGCTAGGGTTGGGATTGGTTTCAATCACATTACGTAGAACTTCCGAATCTAAAACAGAAGACCTTTCCAGATCCTTTTTTAATAAGTAAACTTGCTTCGGCCTTGAAATTTAAACCATATTTTACTTTCCTTACACCACAACAAAACTTTTATCCTCAACTGTAATAATTCTTCGAACACTTTCTATAGCTTTCAAGTTTTGATTTCAATAATGACGTAAGGTTACTAAAATATAGATTTTGGAATTCATCTTGAAGAAGCGACTTTTTAGAATTTATTCGAATCAATTCTGAATGAGTTTACAACGTGCCTCTTAGTGAAGCTCATATAATATAAAATGAAAAATATCAAACAAAATAATCTAAACATACACCTATCCCCCGATTTACACGGTACTTGTTTTACACGTTTTCGCTTTTACACGGTTTTCCAAATAAGTTTTTTTTTTGTTTTTATCGCACTATACTAAATGCTACTGTGATTGAACACGTGCGCTGTGTACATATCTCACGAGGAATCCCGAGCTTATGTGCTGACTACATTTTTTAACCTGTCAATGCATTTTATTTTTATTTCTGTGTACACCTATCCCCCGATTTACACGTTTTTCAGGAACGTATCTACCGTGTAAATCGGGGGATAGGTGTGTGTGTATTTAAATAACAAACCACCTAATATAACTGTTTTGAAACGCACGAGATGATGTTTATCTTCAAACGACATGCATTGTTCCAGCATCTACCTTTTAGGAATTACGGTCCAACTTCCACTGCAAGACGTAATCCTTTTAAAGTGGGCTACCTTACCTGGGATCAAACAGAAATTCCTATTCTAGTTTCAAGAGTGAGTCTAGAGGATTATACATCAGAGAGTATAACTAGATTAAAACCATAGTTTCAAAATTTTGATCTTCTAATTGTTTTTGCTTTAGATATTGATATATTTTGATTGTTAACCAGAAGAAAAATTACGCGCTCAATACCCTATTAAATTTCACATCGCTCGGCCATACGATATTTTGTACTTTATTTGTCCATACAGAGACAAAGAGAATTATATTTGAGTTTATAAAAATACGGTCTCAATAGAAAATCTTTCTTGAACAAAATCTTGAACCCTTCTAACACACTAATTGCCATTGTTGTACAATGTCTTGAGGATGTAATCAATGGTAACGAGCTGTCTCCGTCGAAGAACTTGAGAATGTTCAGAATATAAATAAAATTAACCTTCAAAATATAACTCAGATAATAGACGCCTAACACAAAAATCACTATTTCCAAAATTGGATTTATCTGAAGAATGATTGCTATGTTATCCATGATGAAAATTAGAAGCTGTTAATTTCTATTGGACGCAGTCATTAAGCTTTTCGCTAAATTTATAGTCCCAGTTGCATATTGATTCTCCTCCGTGAGATCTTTTCTCCAACTTTTAATTAAATTCCAGAGTCCAGACAATATTGCCTATAACACGTGATTTGCCAAGATTAGTAAACTTCTAAAGTGTTTGTTGTGTGCTAACACAAATTTACAACCGTTCGGGCTTACTTTAAATAGCTCATTTAACAACTTTTTTCAGGAAAGTAAATTTGAAAAGTTTCGATGGAATTTCAAATAGTTTTGAAAATAGTTTAAAGTCCTTGAAAACGTAAGTGTGTTTCCTTGATTTTCTCAAAGCCAGATCCCTTGAGGTTCGCTTATTTAACATTCGAGGAACAAGGATTATTTGTGTTATTATTCTTTCTCTTTTCTTCGATATTAATTAAGAATGCCGTTGTCTTAGAAACGGCGATCCTCCTCTCCTATTGGCCCAGAGGGATTGGCATCTTAATTAGAAAGGCGCCTGGGTTGCGTTAAAAGGATTAAAGGATTGGTTGCAGCCAGCTGGTGGGTAAACAGACAAAAAAAAAAGCTATTCATCCAGCTTCGATTGAGACGAACGAGGCGGGCGGGATATTTACATCGCCAATATTAGCGACGGGACAAACATCCTTCTCAGACCTCAAACATCCTTTTTGGGCATTGATTGGAAACTTTCTTTGGGAGATTGGCTTCTTTGAAGATTGATGCAGTTTGGGTCGATGATCATCGGAGCTTGAAACAGATAGGGTCGACTACAATTGAAACTTGGAACTTCTAGGGTCGACATCCTTGGGACTTCTAGGGTTTACTTCCTTGGAACTTCTAGGATCGACTTCCTTGGAACTTCTAGAGTCGACTTCCTTGGGACTTCTAGAGTCGACATCCTTGGAGCTTCTAGGGTCGACTTCCTTGGGACTTCTAGGGTCAACTTCCTTGGGACTTCTAGGGTTTACTTCTTTGGAACTTCTAGGATCGACTTCCTTGGAACTTCTAGAGTCGACTTCCTTGGAGCTTCTAGGGTCGACTTACTTAGGACTTCTAGGGTCGACATCCTTGTAGCTTCTAGGGTCGACTTCCTTGGGACTTCTAGGGTCGACTTCCTTGGAACTTCTAGGGTAGACATCCTTGGAGCTTCTAGGGTCGACTTCCTTGGGACTTCTAGGGTCGACTTACTTAGGACTTCTAGGGTCGACATCCTTGTAGCTTCTAGGGTCGACTTCGCTGGGACTACCTGGATCGATTCTTTTGGAATTAAATAGCATCAACTAATTTGAACCCTGGCAATCAGATCGGTTCTTATTACTTCATACAGATTGGGTAGACTTGAAACAACAGATCGACTCGAGTCCATACTTGCCACGGTCGGCTACCTCGAGGGAAGTACCGGCGTATAAAAGGTGCAGATATTTTCATTGTTGTGGGGAGTTTCTGTGATAAATATTTTATGCGAATATTCTTACCGTTGGAATTGATCACATGTAGTTTTTTTTTAAATATAAAACTTGTAAATTTATAAATTAAACTAGTGGAAATAAAAGTGTTTCCTTTCCAATTCCTATCTCGGAATTGTGCGATACGTACATCTACCGGGTCGATATTTGAAGAATTATCCCCGACTTATCTCGGAATTGTGCGATACGTACATCTACCGGGTCGATATTTGAAGGATTATCTCCGACTTATCTCGGAATTGTGCGATACGTACATCTACCGGGTCGATATTTGAAGGATTATCCCCGACTTATCTCGGAATTGTGCGATACGTACATCTATCGGGTCGATATTTGAAGGATTATCCCCGACTTATCTCGGAATTGTGCGATACGTACATCTATCGGGTCGATATTTGAAGGATTATCCCCGACTTATCTCGGAATTGTGCGATACGTACATCTACCGGGTCGATATTTGAAGGATTATCCCCGACTTATCTCGGAATTGTGCGATACGTACATCTACCGGGTCGATATTTGAAGGATTATCCCCGACTTATCTCGGAATTGTGCGATACGTACATCTATCGGGTCGATATTTGAAGAATTATCCCCGACTTATCTCGGAATTGTGCGATACGTACATCTACCGGGTCGATATTTGAAGGATTATCCCCGACTTATCTCGGAATTGTGCGATACGTACATCTACCGGGTCGATATTTGAAGGATTATCCCCGACTTATCTCGGAATTGTGCGATACGTACATCTACCGGGTCGATATTTGAAGGATTATCCCCGACTTATCTCGGAATTGTGCGATACGTACATCTATCGGGTCGATATTTGAAGAATTATCCCCGACTTATCTCGGAATTGTGCGATACGTACATCTACCGGGTCGATATTTGAAGGATTATCCCCGACTTATCTCGGAATTGTGCGATACGTACATCTACCGGGTCGATATTTGAAGGATTATCCCCGACTTATCTCGGAATTGTGCGATACGTACATCTACCGGGTCGATATTTGAAGGATTATCCCCGACTTATCTCGGAATTGTGCGATACGTACATCTATCGGGTCGATATTTGAAGAATTATCCCCGACTTATCTCGGAATTGTGCGATACGTACATCTACCGGGTCGATATTTGAAGGATTATCCCCGACTTATCTCGGAATTGTGCGCTACTCGATTTATTACTCCCCTTTATTAGGTTAGCCCGCTTATTGTGATTCTTCTTCATCAGATCCCCCAATCTTAAATTGTCTTTATATTCCCCCATTTGTAACTCTATCCCTAATGAATGCCGTTCACGCTCACTGTCTTGTTCAGTCACTATTTCTAAATTACTAAATGGGAGATGGAGTAGTTAGGGTCTTCAATCAGAATAATTTCTCCAATATAATATGCCAAACCAAGGTTATATTTATTGTGTTAGATATATCTTTCTTCTCACCAATGTACTAGACTGACCATTAGGCAGAAGCATGAATTTAAAGTATTACAAATAGGTTAAAATATGATTAAAATTATGAAAATTTGCAGTAGGTTTAGTAGGAGCAAACAAAGGGAAAAAAAGAATATCCAATGTGAATATATAAAAATAAAAGATTAAACAATAGAAATAAATAAATAAAATTATTAAATAGTAAGAGGCACTAATATTTAGAGAGATATATATTGCGTGACAGGTTCCTTTAATGAGGAATCAGGCTCAAGAAGACATTTTTGTGCTGTACAATACTTGTTGCAAATTTTATTTCGCATCATTTTATTATGAGACTAGCCGAATGGCCCGGGCAACGCCCGGGTTTTACCCGATTAAATGCTTTTATTCAAATACTATTCGTTACAATTATAAATTGGCGCCGTGGATGTCATTCTTGTATAATATATAAATGAGTTTTAAAAATTGTAAAAAAAAAAATGCATCGGCCGGGAATCGAACCCGGACGGCCCGCGTGGCAGGCGAGCATTCTCGCCATTGAACTACCGATGCTTATAAGAAATGGCCATATTTGGGTATTTATTCCATTCACAAAAGCAAACGGTGACAGAATTAAGAATTGATTGATGACTCTGATACTTGTATATTTAAATATTATTATTATTTTTTAATTTGACTAGATACAAAAATGCATATAAATAAACATAAATTTCTGCCTATATAAGTAGCATGCATAATGGCACGATATTTGATTGTTTAAAAAAATTCAAAATAAAAAATATAATAAAGATCAACGCAAAATTTATTAATTTTAAACAGGAGGAAATTATAGTTTCTGTGTTCGGTGTATGGAGAAGTTTTCAATTCAGATCCGAAAATGACGAAGATGTCCTTTGAATGTGGATAAATTCAATTTTCCAAAATAAATTCGTCAGGCCTAATCCACTTTGACAAATCCTGTTGTCACGGCGCCTCTATTGAAATCTCTAAGTGTGGATGACAGCTGTGGGACTTAATGTACAGTAGTCAGTCCGTGTCTGTTCTCAACTCTCTCTGTAGGAGTATTGCAATAGTTACTGTCTCTTCACTACTCCTTCCTTTAACTAGGTCCTGTGTATATATTTATTATATAAAAATGTTATTTTAGTTTAAAATTATAATTTATAAAACAAACTTCTCTTTAAAATTGACCGCCACATGTCCCGACTTTATATAACCTATTGTTGTTGTTTCCCGTTGGCCGGCTCTTTCTGTAGATATGTGAATACGTTTTGTTTTCATTATTCTTCCCGCCTTAAGTCAGGTATTATTTCATCCTTAAATATGTCTATCAACTCAATACTAAAGCAAATAATGATTTACACTGTTTTTATAATTATCACCACGACTGCAATATCACAAACATACTCATGTATCATCAAAATAATCATCAAGTAATAATTCTATATTTCAATAATATTCTAAAATCAACCAAAAATCTTTTTGTAATTAATATATATAGTTATCAGCGTCATAATCAATTATTTCTTAATTAATTCTGTCACCGTTTGCTTTGTGAATGGAATAAATACCCAAATATGGCCATTTCTCATAACCATCGGTGGTTCAGTGGTAGAATGCTCGCCTGCCACGCGGGCGGCCCGGGTTCGATTCCCGGCCGATGCATTTTTTTTTACAATTTTTAAAACTCATTTATATATTATACAAGAATGACATCCACGGCGCCAATTTATAATTGTAACGAATAGTATTTGAATAAAAGCATTTAATCGGGTAAAACCCGGGCGTTGCCCGGGTCATTCGGCTAGTATATATAAATATTTAAAACAACAACAAAAAGGTATATCCTAGCATGAGCATTTTAATTTTTTTATATTTACATATATAACTTATCACAGTTCAATATCACATTTTTACTATTTTTTAAAAAAGCATATAACTTGTATATATAAATATTATAAAATATTTAAAAATATTATAACATCTAAGCGAATTATCTTTTATTTATAATTTTACCGAAGGGATTATAATATTAACAATTTATTTTATTCTATTTATTATTAATTATAAAAATTTGAACATTTTATTTTTAAGACGTCATTGTCAACTTTAAATTGATGTTTTTCTTTTAGTTAGTTCTATAAAAACAATGAAAATAATTATCCTTTTCTTTTATCTCTCATTCATGATAAAAATAGAATTGACTCAACAAATTATATACAAGGTATGTCCCATAAGT
This sequence comes from Cordylochernes scorpioides, assembly GCA_030710605.1. NCBI lineage: Eukaryota > Metazoa > Arthropoda > Arachnida > Pseudoscorpiones > Chernetidae > Cordylochernes > Cordylochernes scorpioides. The sequence goes on from CP092879.1 coordinate 4,629,203, forward strand.
TCCCGGACTGGGTCCATAAAAAAATAAATAAATGAAAAATGTAAATAAATTTGACAGTTTATTATAGAAAAAATATCTGGCAACACGGTGGTACCAATATCGAGGCGGTACGTGCGCGTGCGCCAAAGTTATTCTAATTTATTTAAAGGTTACACCTTGCGCTGCGGCGATTTTACGATGGAATAAAAATTGAAGCAGAGGATTTGCATAGAAATTTGTGTGAAACTTCAAATATCAGCAACCGAAACTTTTAAAATGCCTAATAAAGCATTCCCCAATGACCCCCCAAAAAGAACAACTGTTTTTGAATGACATTCTAGATTTAAAGCTGGCAGAATTTCTATTGAAGATGATCCTCGGAAAGAACGCCCAAAATGTGCAAAAAATCACCGATTTGATAAAAGAAAATCCTCGAACCACTTTGCTGGAGCTAGAGCAAGACACAGGCATCTCTAAAACAACGATTGGAAGGATCGTAACCAAAGATTTGAAGCTCAAAAAGACTCCTGCAAAATTCATCCCAAGATTCCTCACTAATGTGCAAAAACTGTGTCGGCTTGCAACCTGTGAGAACATGTTGGAAATGACAAGAACGGATCCGGAATGAAAAGACAAGATAATCACAGGCGACGAGACATGGGTCTATGACTATGACCCTGAAACCAAGCGTCAAAATGCCGAGTGGAGAGGTCAGGGTGAGCCTAGACCAAAAAAAAATCCAGGATATTGAAATCCTGAAACAAGGTGTTGCTGGTCGCTTTTTTGGATAACAAGGGCATTGTTCATCACGAGTATCTTCCTGCAGGCCAAACGGTTATTAAGGAAATGTATTTGGACATTCTTCGCCATCTAAGGGAAGCGATTCTAAAAAAAATGCCAGAAAAATGGCCTAATGGTGACTGGATCCTACACCATAACAATGCCCGCCCTCACACAGCGCACTTGGTGACGAGTTTTTTTGGCTAAAAACGGGACAGAAATCCTACCTCAACCACCCTATTCCCCAGACATCGCACCAAATGACTTTTTCCTGTTCCCCAAACTTAAAGCAGTTCTAAAAGGAAGACATTTTGACACCAGGGATGACATAATAGAAAAATCGCTGTTGGCATTGAAGAGCATTCCAAAAGAGCTCTATAAAAACTGTTTCGACAATTTGGGGAAACGATGGCGCTGGTGCGTTGAAGCAAGGGGGGTTTACTTTAAAAAGTTTTAATAATTTTTTAAAAAAATATCTTATCTTTTTTTTTTTATGGACCCAGTCCGGGAACTTATGGGACACACCTTGTATTAATCATGAGTATTATGTTTTAAGTATTTTATCAAAGAGTTAAAAATAAACTATAGTATAATATATAGATGAGCTTTATAGTGATTAAAGAAAGCTTTAGAATAAAAGGCGCCTCTGCCACCGCTGCAGAGTTTGATGGGAGATCCCAATGGGTCCCCAGCGACACCACGCATTTCGCGATCTACGAAGAAAACGTAGATGGCATGCTTCGCCGCTGAGGAGATGGCATGGTCCTCGAGGTCCACCGCGAAGATCCAGGACTACAGGTCCAGCGGCCGCCCGATGATGGAGAACACCTCTCGTATGAGAGGGCGGAAGGCGCTGCAGGACCAGTAGCGGTGGGCCAGCGACAGGTCGCTGGAGCCGCAGGCGATGCAGACGGGGAAAAAACGTCATTGGCCGTTCGACCAAGTGCACGTACCAAATGTCCGTACCTGCGGTTCCTCTCGTACTGAGCAGGAATACTACGGCAACGACCCGCATCAGTAGGGTAAAACTAACCTGTCACATGACGGTCTAACACAAGGAGAGGTAGACCCAAGGCTATAAACACAAGGAGAGATAGACGAAAGGTTATAAACACAAGGAGAGATAGACGAAAGGTTATAAACACAAGGAGAGATAGACGAAAGCTTATAAACACAAGGAGAGATAGACGAAAGGCTATAAACACAAGGAGAGATAGACGAAAGGCTATAAACACAAGGAGAGATATACGAAAGGTTATAAACACAAGGAGAGGTAGACCCAAGGCTATAAACACAAGGAGAGATAGACACAAGGCTATAAACACAAGGAGAGAGAGACCCAAGGAGAGATAGACACAAGGAGAAATAGATACAGCGCTATAAACACATGGAGAGATAGACCCAAAGCTATAAATACAAGGAGAGATAGACCCAATGCTATAAACACAAGGAGAGATAGGCACAGGACTATAAACACAAGGAGAGATAGACACAAGGAGAGATAGACCCAAGGCTATAAACACAAGGAGAGATAGACACAGGACTATAAACACAAGGAGAGATAGACGAAAGGCTATAAACACAAGGAGAGGTAGACCCAAGGCTATAAAAACAAGGAGAGATAGACGAAAGGCTATTAACACAAGGAGAGATAGACGAAAGGTTATAAACACAAGGAGAGATAGACGAAAGGCTATAAACACAAGGAGAGATAGACGAAAGCTTATAAACACAAGGAGAGATAGACGAAAGGTTATAAACACAAGGAGAGATAGACGAAAGGTTATAAACACAAGGAGAGATAGACGAAAGGTTATAAACACAAGGAGAGATAGACGAAAGGCTATAAACACAAGGAGAGATAGACGAAAGGCTATAAACACAAGGAGAGATATACGAAAGGTTATAAACACAAGGAGAGATAGACACAAGGCTATAAACACAAGGAGAGAGAGACCCAAGGAGAGATAGACACAAGGCTATAAACACAAGGAGAGAGAGACCCAAGGAGAGATAGACACAAGGAGAAATAGATACAGCGCTATAAATACAAGGAGAGATAGACCCAATGCTATAAACACAAGGAGAGATAGGCACAGGACTATAAACACAAGGAGAGATAGACACAAGGAGAGATAGACCCAAGGCTATAAACACAAGGAGAGATAGACACAGGACTATAAACACAAGGAGAGATAGACCCAATGCTATAAACACAAGGAGAGATAGACCCAAGGCTATAAACACAAGGAGAGATAGACACAGGACTATAAACACAAGGAGAGATAGACCCAATGCTATAAACACAAGGAGAGATAGACCCAAGGCTATAAACACAAGGAGAGGTAGACCCAAGGCTATAAACACAAGGAGAGATAGACACAGAACTATAAACAGAGGGAGAGATAGACGAAAGGTTATAAACACAAGGAGAGATAGACGAAAGGCTATAAACCCAAGGAGAGATAGACGAAAGGCTATAAACACAAGGAGAGATATACGAAAGGTTATAAACACAAGGAGAGATAGACCCAAGGCTATAAACACAAGGAGAGGTAGACCCAAGGCTATAAACACAAGGAGAGATAGACACAAGGCTATAAACACAAGGAGAGAGAGACCCAAGGAGAGATAGACACAAGGAGAAATAGATACAGCGCTATAAACACATGGAGAGATAGACCCAAAGCTATAAACACAAGGAGAGATAGACCCAATGCTATAAACACAAGGAGAGATAGGCACAGGACTATAAACACAAGGAGAGATAGACACAAGGAGAGATAGACCCAAGGCTATAAACACAAGGAGAGGTAGACCCAAGGCTATAAACACAAGGAGAGATAGACACAGGACTATAAACACAGGGAGAGATAGACCCAAGGCTATAAACACAAGGAGAGGTAGACCCAAGGCTATAAACACAAGGAGAGATAGACACAGGACTATAAACACAGGGAGAGATAGACCCAAGGCTATAAACACAAGGAGAGATAGGCACAGGACTATAAACACAAAGAGAGATAGACCCAAGGCTATAAACACAAGGAGAGATAGACCCAAGGCTATAAACACAAGGAGAGATAGGCACAGGACTATAAACACAAGGAGAGATAGACACAAGGAGAGATAGACCCAAGGCTATAAACACAAGGAGAGATAGGCACAGGACTATAAACACAAGGAGAGATAGACACAAGGAGAGATAGACCCAATGCTATAAACACAAGGAGAGATAGACACAAGGAGAGATAGACCCAAGGCTATAAACACAAGGAGAGATAGACCCAATGCTATAAACACAAGGAGAGATAGACCCAAGGCTATAAACACAAGGAGAGGTAGACCCAAGGTTATAAACACAAGGAGAGATAGACACAGGACTATAAACACAGGGAGAGATAGACCCAAGGCTATAAACACAAGGAGAGGTAGACCCAAGGCTATAAACACAAGGAGAGATAGACACAGGACTATAAACACAGGGAGAGATAGACCCAAGGCTATAAACACAAGGAGAGATAGGCACAGGACTATAAACACAAGGAGAGATAGACCCAAGGCTATAAACACAAGGAGAGATAGACACAGGACTATAAACACAAGGAGAGATAGACTCAATGCTATAAACACAAGGAGAGATAGACCCAATGCTATAAACACAAGGAGAGGTAGACCCAAGGCTATAAACACAAGGAGAGGTAGACCCAAGGCTATAAACACAAGGAGAGATAGACACAGGACTATAAACACAGGGAGAGATAGACCCAAGGCTATAAACACACGGAGAGATAGACACAGGACTATAAACACAAGGAGAGATAGACACAGGACTATAAACACAGGGAGAGATAGACCCAAGGCTATAAACACAAGGAGAGGTAGACCCAATTCTTTAAACACAAGGAGAGATAGATTCAAGGCTATGAACACAAGGAGAGATAGATACAGGACTATAAACACAGGGAGAGGTAGACCCAAGGCTATAAACACAAAGAGAGATAGACACAGGACTATAAACAAAGGGAGAGATAAACCCAAGGCTATAAACACAAGGATTGATAGACCCAAGGCTATAAACACAAGGAGAGATAGACACAGGACTATAAACACAGGGAGAGGTAGACACAAGGCTATAAACACAAGGAGAGATAGACACAGGACTATAAACACAGGGAGAGGTAGACACAAGGCTATAAACACAAAGAGAGATAGACCCAGGACTATAAACACAGGGAGAGGTAGACGCAAGGCTATAAACACAAAGAGAGATAGACCCAAGGCTATAAACACAAAGAGAGGTAGACACAAGGCTATAAACACAAAGAGAGATAGACACAGGACTATAAACACAGGGAGAGGTAGACACAAGGCTATAAACACAAAGAGAGATAGACCCAGGACTATAAACACAAGGAGAGGTAGACCCAAGGCTATAAACACAAAGAGAGATAGACCCAAGGCTATAAACACAAGGAGATATAGATACAGGGCTATAAACACAAGGAGAGATAGACACAGGACTATAAACACAGGGAGAGGTAGACCCAAGGCTATAAACACAAAGAGAGATAGACCCAAGGCTATAAACACAAAGAGAGATAGACCCAAGACTATAAACACAAGGAGAGATAGACACAGGACTATAAACACGAAGAGAAATAGACACAGGACTATAAACACAGGGAGAGGTAGACCCAAGGCTATAAACACAAAGAGAGTTATTTACATATGAAATATAAAACAATCTCTACTCGTGTAAAAGTAAATAACCGTGAGACAAACAAGCCTTTTTCTTGAAAGCTTTCTCGATTATCACACTGTGTATAAGGGAGACGTTTTGCCGACTGTTTGTCTGCACACTGTCAAACATCTGTCGGCTCTAAGATGTCAGAGGTTGGACTTATCCCGGGTCAACATTAGAGCCTGTAGCAGGTCATTAGATCAATAGGTGTCGTAGTGTCGGATGGAATCCTGCCTACCGAGTCAAGGTAGTTTATGCTAGCAGTTTACGGCAAGCGAAAACAATGGACACGTGCGGACGTCCCATCTATAGCGCAAGTTGTTTGCTGGTCCTCCTCGGCTAGGGAAGTAGGGCGAGAGATATTGGATTCCTCTGACTTCTATGGATGTTGGAATTTACTTTTCCTTCAAATATATTCTTTCTACTCTAAATGTGCTTTTAAAATTATTTATAATTACAAAAGGCATATGCGCAGTAAACAGAGGTACGGCTTTCAAAATGTTTATTTTATTTCTTCAATTTGCATTTTCTAATCGGCCGAACAGAACTACAGTGATTACCTCAATCGGTAGAACAGAACTACAGTGATGACTTTCCTGGTAGAACAGAACTACAGCGATGACCTCACTCGGTCGAACAGAACTACAGCAATGACTTTCTCGTTGAACAGAACTACAGCAATGACTTTCTTGTTGAACAAAACTACAGCGTTGACTTCAATCGGTCTAACAGAACTAGAGAGATTACTTCAATCGGTCTAAAAGAACTACAGCTATCACCTCAATCGGTCGAACAGAACTACAACGATGGCTTCACTCAGTCGAACAGTACTACAGGGATGACATCCCCAGTCGAACAGAACTACAGGGATGACATCCCCGGTCGAACAGAACTACAGAGATGACCTTCCCGGTCGAACAGAACTACAGGGATGACATCCCTAGTCGAACAGAACTACAGGGATGACTCCCCCGGTCGAACAGAACTACAGGGATGACATCCCCGGTCGAACAGAACTACAGGGATGACATCCCCAGTCGAACAGAACTACAGGGATGACTCCCCCGGTCGAACAGAACTACAGGGATGACTCCCCCGGTCGAACAGAACTACAGGGATGACTCCCCCGGTCGAACAGAACTACAGTGAGGACACCACTCCATGGAGTGTCAGCGCCATATTCTCCGGGAAACAGCCACAATCAATGTGGTGCTCTAATGAAGTCTGCGGGGTAATCCTAGGGATCAGGGTCGGGATTAGGGACCTGGGTTATTGGAACACACAGACCCTGGGTAAATACATACGACCTGGTTGTGTATTGTTGTTACTTGCTCCTTTAATGTCAGGCGTCAAAGCTTTCTCGCCATTTTGTCTCACATCGAGCGGGTTATTTATATGGAAAGCGAGTCTCTTTTTTTTGTAGAATTTTCTTTTGCCTTGTGAACATATTAAATGAATTTTAAATCGATAAAAATATAAAACATCCATTTAAAACGATTCTAATATAAGTGTTGCATTCTCAGAGAAACATATTCCATCAAACTAAAAAGATGTTTATTTTATATAATCGAATATATATCACACACATATAGCACCCAATCCCCAACTGTCTTAATAGTCCCGAGAACTCACGGGCCCCTGTGGTCGCCCCTTGGAATGTCGCTGGTGTCTTAAATGACCGGACTTTAGCTGCCCGTCTCTCTCTGGGTTGACTGAAGGTTTGATTTATTATTCCTGGAAGAGTATATATTATGACATATATATATATGGGCATTAAAGAAATTAGTTTTCAGAATCCTACAAGAAAAAGATATCTCAAAAGTTTTATAATCATTAAAATTTTAGAAACATTTTCAAAATTAACTTCATTGTTACTATTCGAAATTTTATTGAGACATTTGCATATTCAAAATGAGAGTTTTGAGAGTTCGAGTTGAAGAAAAAATCAGATTTTATCTCAAATCTCCCAGTTGGCGATGAAGTGTGTTATATAACCTGGTTAGAATAAGAGAAATTTTCTAGATATCTCTAATACGTTTTCTTAGAATTCTAGAATGTTTTAAAGCTTCTAAATGTAGTTTTTTTTCTAATTCCAAGTTTCTTTTTAAAACACATTGTTTTTCCGTTTCTTCAGGTGAATAAATCTACAGCATTAAACAAACAAATGTTAAATTAAGAGTGATATGTTTCTATTTTTTTTTATTGTGTGTCTGATTTCAATAATTTTTAATTTATTATTTTAAAAAATCTCCACAAACTACATGATTCGGCCAATAGATAATACACAATCGGTTGTTGACAGAATAGAAAACGGAAACTCTGTAATATAAGAACACAATACACAATATATTGTGATCATTCAATATATACATCGACTTTCTGTACACATATGATCCAGCGTTGTTCCAACTTGCAAAAGCACTTTGGTAAAACGCCCTATCCAACTCTGAATCCCCTCTAACAGTTTGGAGTAAAATTACATCACGTTACAAAGCTTTACCACGTGAAAAACTTTAATATTCCAAACAGGTAGAGGGTTCCAGATCAGTACTGTATTCTGGTGAGACATCAAAGTCCGCCCATACCCCGGAATATTCTCTAAAGTCAGGTGTTTGTGAGTTCTGGCTTTATTTTGATGAAATTTGATTTAGGTGTTTTCAAGTAGAGTATCTATGTTTCAATTTTACTATTTTTAAAGCTTTTCTGATGATATACAATGCCTTTCTTTGTTAAAGGAATATTTTAAAGAGAGCCCTTGAATATCGGCTCGTCTTGGTCACAAAATATAATGATTTTGTCCTTGGAAAGGGAAAGCCTTGGTTCAATGCATTGATTGGCGACTTAAAGAAGAATAATAAAAATAAATCCGAGTCTCTTCACATGTTATCCCACTTTTTAAAATACCTGGAAAGTTTCTCAGGAAAAAGTCGCCATTAGGTCTAAACAAATCTCTTTCTGAATATGCATAATTTTGCGTGCTAGAAGTTTTGCCACCTATTTTGATCATAAATATCAATTTTCAAAATGATTAATTTATTTAAAATGACTTTCTTTAGACAGGGAAAGATTTTCAATTAATTGATAATAAATCGTCATTGTACGGTTATTCTTGATCGATTCCTCCGTTAGAGCCAAATTTTGACCGTCACTATAGAGGTTGGTTTAAATGGCCTTTCTCTATCTCTTATATAAATTAACATGTTTGAAAGTGCTGAATTAATATTTTTAACTTTGATTATATTCATGGCTGCTTAGCTTCCGTGCAATGACTTTAGCTTCAAGTGAATTACAGTGGCTTAAATGTCTCCGGACATAAATAGGAATTCCATCACCGATCGTTGTCGGATTTTTACTGTGTTCACATCAGGCTGCATGTCTGAAGAAATACAAAAAATATCTTAATTCTGTTTGCAAATTAGAAATGAGTAGTGTTTATTGAATTAGAAATATCTTATCTTTTAAGATGATAAATTATGTATCTATAGTTCATTGTGTGCATTACTTATTGACCGGCACTTGTAGTTTCCATTGTTATCTTCTTCTTCTTTCTTATCTCCACTCAATCATATTAGGGTATCAAGCGCTTGTAAAGCTTGAGACTTGGAAACCATCATGATTGGGTGAAGTAGAATGCGTCTGCCTTTGTCATTAAGACTGGGAGCACTACTCAGTGGCAGGCCGACTTTGCTCCAAAAGAAATGGCCGCCTCTGACATGAGGAACTGACACCATGTGCAGCCGCTCCTAACATGGAGTACAAACGCTGCTCATCCTGTATCCCTGGATTAGGAGCCCTTACAGGGTACTATCAGCCGGGCCAGCTGAGCCCAGGTTTTTTAGCGAGCTTGTTACTGCTCCCCCTCCTCCTTTGTTATGATACCTAGAAGCCTTTTCTAGCTTAAGAGACCATCTCCAAAGTAAGACGACTTATAGAGAATTGTGAGCGGCCACACATCAGAACTTAGGTTAATTGTGAAAAATTATAAAATAACTCAATGTTTCCCAAGGATAGTTAGATATATTAGAGAGAAAATCCAAATAAAGTTATTCATCCAGAATGACTCTTTCCAATCGAGAAAATGCACAAAAACAATGGTACTTTGAAAACTTCGGGAAATTCCGCATATATAATATGAAATAAAAATTAGTTATCGATGGTAGGTGTAATCGCGTGGTCTACCTAGGTCAAATGCTATGAGCTGGGGTATAGCGATGATCCTCTTGAATGAGTTCTGTTAACTTGAATAATGGAACTCTACGTAATTGAACAAGGAATTTCGATTTAATGATTCTAGAATAAAAACTACATGAATGAATTGATTAGCCTAACATGACTTGATGGCTCGATTTAACTAGAATAATGAGTAAACTAAACAAAACACAAAATATATAGACAACACACTGTTGCCGAATCAATGAAAATATATACAGATTAAAATAAAACAATAAAGAATTAATTATGTAAAACAATGAATTATATAAATTAACAATAAAGAATAGAATAACATCAATGAATAATATTTAACAACAATTTCTACAATAATTAACAATTAATAACAAATAAGAATAAAACATACATTTTTAACCACAAACAGTAGGTAAATATGGAATTTTTAAAATTTGTCGAAACCGTTGATAGGGTTCACCAATGATGAGCCAAACCCTCTCATTCAATAACTTTTTTCAATGCAATAAAAGGTCTGTAGAGATAATATTTAATATGTGAAAAGAAACGCATTGCCAAAATATTTATCACAAATTTTAACGATAGACGGCAATTGAATTTTAAATGTAAAACATAATTTTACCAAGGGCTTGATAATTCGAAATGCAAAATTTTAATGAAATCTTTAAGTGCAAATACTGAGAGCGTGTGCCTTAAGAGAGTGAGCATTACATGAGATATCAGCCAGGATCTTTTGAAAACTTCCATGTCAACATGGATTACGATTTTAATCAATGTTTTTGCTAATTACCTTTTTGATCCAGTAAGAACAGCTTTATAAAAACGCAAACAAATTGTGTGTCAGGGAGATGACATTTCCAAAAAGAAACATAATAAAAAAGAGCGGACTAACGAAAATTATCTTCCGAGAATTTTAATCAATTCTAAGAATAAAAAAGTGCATCTAATTAGCTTTTTTTTCACATTTTTAATTAACACACAAAACATTTTTTTTTGGAAAGAAAATTCGTATTTTTTAGAATAAATAACCTTTTCACTAAAATGTTAATATTGCGATCTTTTAATGCTTTGGATTAGTCAAATGGACACTTACACAGGAGATTAACCTGCAAATAATAAAAAAAAAGTCAAAAGATTTGCAATATAATTATATAAAAAGGCGTACCTGGATCTGTGAAAAAAGAAAGACAAACAATATTTTTAAATATTATTTCGAGAAATTTCTCTCTCTATCAATTTTTTTGCCCAAAATATTATAGAACAATAAATTTCTATTATTAAAAAAAAAAAAACCTATTGCAATTCGTATTTTTACTTTCATTATAGCTATATATGTCTCGTGGGCATTTCTATATAATTAAGATACATATATATATAAAATAAAAGGATTTAAAAGTGCGAATGTTTCTTTTATACATAAAACAAACTTCTACTGTCCTTACTGCGATGAAAAAATATATTGGGAGGGCTTGGCTCATCAGTGGTGAACCCTCCCAGCGGTTTCGCCAATGTTGAGAGGGTTCACCACTGATGAGCCAAGCCCTCCCAATATATTTTTTCATCGCAGTAAGGACAGTAGAAATTCGTTTTATGTATAAAAGAAACATTCGCACTTTTAAATCCTTTTATTTTATATGTATAGATGGCGCGTTATTGCTTTGTGTTAAGATACATATTGTTGGTAATATTTATTTACAATGTTAGGTAAACTTCGCCGCTCTAAATTACTCAATGACCAGATACACACCCCTGAATACCTCTAACTGTGAATATTCTTACAAGGGATAGGTTCGAGAAGCACCTACAATAGTATCTACGTCCTAATTGAAATATCATAAGAGAGTGACAAGTTACACCAACTACCAATTTGAAGAAGTAGACGTTGTTCACCCTGAGGCATTAACCACCAGCAGTTGCCCGAAGAAGAATATGACAAACATAATTTATGTTAGAAAGGTATCCATACAATATATAATCATTATACCTTACTGGGAAATAGGAAGAGGAATGCAAACAGCGGATCCATGAACTCAGCCAGGTAATGCCCAGCAGACTTCGTTCCTTTTCTGGGAATATATGACACGATGATAATTTATTCATAAAACGTATCCAGTCAATAGAAACAGACTTTTATTCCCTTGCTGATAAAGTGGCGAAAATAGCCTATTCAAACCCTTATCTGTATCCTATGAAGAAGGTCATTACCCTTGCTGTGAAAGGAAAAAACCTATCGGAATCAGGAACTGGTCAGATCATATGCGTTCCTATGCCTTGAAATTTCAAACTAAGCAAGTTCACGAATTGAATATCCAGTAAAATATTGTAGCGTAGCAGAAAGGTAGAGTCGGTGATCCACAAACGAAGAACGTTATTTTATTAACCAAACAAACCGAGGTCAAAAGAAGAACAAACGAGAAATATGAATGAATTAATTAATTATAATTGAGTGATATCTAGAAATATCTATATTTAAAATAGTAAACAAAGGAGAGAGAAAAAAAGAAGAATAAAGTCTCGTGGCCACGCGGCCTCGCAGGGGTAACCTCCACAGGAAGTGACGTCAGCTCCAGGGTTGCTGAGCCAGCAATTTCACTTCGCTACAATATTGCTTAGTTGCCTTTACATAAAATTTTCAAACATGGCTTACTCAAGATACAGCAGATGTTTAGAGCCTTACCCTGAGGTAATAGAGGTGAAAACAGAGACGACTCTCAAAGTATTTATTCGGACAAAATCCAGTAGTCCTATTCCAGAAAGTTGTGTATAGCTAACATCGACACATATTACTGCTTATCCTAACCATAAAAATACCATTTCACCCCAATATAGGGAGGCCAATTTTCACCCTAATTGTGTGAAAACAACTTTTTATATGAGTTTATTTTAGTTGAATTAGAATGAGAAGTGGATTTAAGGAACTTTTTTATTTCATAAAATTTTAAAAAGTTTTCAAATGATTAAGAGAGATGTGAACTACTTTCAAATCTAAAAAAAAAAAAAAAACTTGATATGAGTAGAGCAAACAAACTTTGTTGTAGAATCCTATCAAGGTTGCTATTTGCGTGCCGGGAAGTCTAAAATAGCATAATTTGGTAGAAGTCCCGGGGGTGGGGACCCTGGGTGGATTAGTGATTTATTTCGTTGTTGAATGTAGGCAGTTTATCCGGGACTAGATGCTGTGCTTGTAACTTAGTGTTCTGTATTTGTCACGATGAAGGACGGGAGCAGTTTATCCGCGGCTAGATGCTCTGGTTGTAACTTAGTGTTCTGTATTTGACACGATGAAGAACGGGAGAAGGTTTTCCGTGGCTAGATGCTCTGGTTGTAACTTAGTGATCTGTATTTGTCACGATGAAGAACTGGAGCAGTTTATCCGTGGCTAGATGCTCTGGTTGTAACTTAGTGTTCTGTATTTGACACGATGAAGAACGGGAGAAGGTTTTCCGTGGCTAGATGCTCTGGTTGTAACTTAGTGTTCTGTATTTGTCACGATGAAGAACGGGAGCAGTTCTTCCGTGGCTAGATGCTGTGCTTGTAACTTAGTGTTCTGTATTTGTCACGATGAAGAACTGGAGCAGTTTATCCGTGGCTAGATGCTCTGGTTGTAACTTAGTGTTCTGTATTTGTCACGATGAAGGACGGGAGCAGTTCTTCCGTGGCTAGATGCTCTGGTTGCAACTTAGTGTTCTGTATTTTTCACGATGAAGAACTGGAGCAGTTCATCCGTGGCTAGATGCTCTGGTTGTAACTTAGTGTTCTGTATTTGTCACGATGAAGAACGGGAGCAGTTTTCCCGCATTAATATATATTGTATTTTATTTATATGAAAAGAGAACGAATGTAGTCTTTAGATAATATTATTTATCAGAGGAAAGTTTGTACCTTTTACCCTGGAAGAATGGGAGAAGCCCAGCTGAAAATAAAGTTTATGCTTTACGCTTAGGGTTTCAAATTTATATATAAAACAAAATTATAAATGAGAGTGCAGACTTTACATTGGGTGAATATATTTTAAAGATTCCTGTGTTGAATGTGCTGTGTTTTCAGATCTGATGGCCTGCGACCTGAGGTGGCGGTGGTAGCGCTACGGACGGTAGGTCTCTCACATTGAATCTACAGTAATGGCTAGACTTTGTTTTCTTCAAATATTTTGAAATATCTTTCAAACAATGACGTTCAAAGTGAGAGAAATGACGTAAAGCGATCTGGAAATCATTTTTGTACGTAATTCTTCATTCTGGACGAAATAAAACCCTTCCTCGATTGTTAAAATTTATATTAATATATGCTAATAAGTAGCTTATTATTAAAATTAATATAAAATATAACGATTCGAGTTTAATTTCAGAAACTACATAGCACCTTTGAATCATGCTGCTGCCCAGCCGCCGTTTGTGTTATAATTAACTAGCCGAATGACCCGGGCAACGCCCGTGTTTTACCCGATTGAATGTTTTGATTCAAATACTATTTGTTACAATTATAAATTGGCGCCTTAAATAAATGCATATATTAGTTAATAACTATAGCCTATGTGCTTTATCTGTCTATGTACTGTTGGCTTCCGTAGGCGTCTCTTACTGGGAAAAATAAAGAGAGGATTCCATTTGGTTATTAACTAATATATGCATTTATTTAAGGAGCGACCCGCTCCAACACAATAGTTACAGAAATGGGGGGGGGCAAAGGTGGCGTGATCGTAGCCGACCAATAGGAGGGCGCCCTTCCAAAAAAAAAAAAAAGCAAACCGTGGCAGAGGCCACGCATGACGCTCGTAACTGTATATAGAATATAAGGAGGTCCATTAATAGCAAATGAGTTCTTATAGGAATGCAGCAAAAGTTTGTGCTTCATTAAAATTGGACCTAAATAAGAAGAATACACTGAGAGGAACTTGCCTCGCCATCATAAGGATCCTTCCTGCTTCCCTAGGCTCTTTGGTCCACTGACTCACACTAGGGATCTCCACTTCTCTAATGGCACCGAGGATGCCTCCACGAAGTTCACGCCATAAAAACACCGACTTGTAAGCTTCTCTAATTCCATTGCTAACATTCGTTCCGGTATTCCATTTCACAGTGCAATCGGCTCCGCACAGTGAAACTGTTTTGTCCTGCTTCGTAAACCCGGCATGGACAACTTCAGAGCATCTCTTCCAGCCTATCACATCCCGGACTATTGCGCCTTCCCCTGTCCCACCGGTCCAGAAGCACCTCGTTGTTCATTAATATAATACGATGTTTTCAAAACTTACAATATATCCTACGATGTAAGACTTACAATATATCCTACAATGTAAAACTTACAACATATCCTACAATGTAAGACTTATAATATATCCTACAATGTAAGACTTACAATAAATCCTACAATGTAAACCTACAATATATCGTACAATGTAAAACTTACAATATATCCTACAATGTAAAACGTACAACATATCCTACAATGTAAAACTTACAATATATCCTACAATATAAAACTTACAATATATCCTACAATGTAAAATAAACCTCTACAAAATGTAAGACTTACAATATATCCTACAATGTAAAATAAACCTCTACAATGTAAGACTTACAATATATCCTACAATATAAAACTTGCAAGATATCCTACAATGTAAAATAAACCTCTACAAAATGTAAGACTTACAATATATCCTACAATGTAAAATAAACCTCTACAATGTAAGACTTACAATATATCCTACAATGTAAGACTTACAATATATCCTACAATATAAAACTTGCAAGATATCCTACGCGCGTTGTAAAATTTACTAAACATTATAAAACTTACAATATTGTTAAATTTGTATAGCATTTGGCATACTGATGAGCTAGCGCTTGAAAACCGCTATTTATATTAGTAAAGACGTGTATTGCAAATCTATTAATTTAGCTAATAAAGTAACACAGACAGTCCTTCAGTTCTCAGAGGAATCTTCTTAGAGACGACAGAGGGGAAGTTCGCTACAAAGATTTCAAACCTTCTCAGCAATTTCTCCTTTCCCAATGTTCCTTTCTATTAAATGAGGATTATCAAAATACAACAACAACAACAAAAAAAACCTTTATTAAGACACTATTGTCTTACAAGGGGATTCCCCTGAAGGTTATATATGTACATGAGTGAGGAGGAAAAGCAATCCAGAGGAGAGGGGGAGCAATCAGCCGTTGTCTGTGGAGTTGAGCACCTCTTCTCTCATTTTATCAATCGCCTTGAAAAATTTAAAATATTTATAAACAAATGCTTTATCCAGCAGGAGAGCATTAAAGATTTTATATACATATTGTTCATTGTAGTGAGCTAGCTCCGAAATTTCGCGAATTTCCAGTCTCTTTTCATGTAGGAATGGGCAATGGAATAGATAGTGAACGGATTATCAAAATAATAAATTGTTTATTCTTTAATCTCACTCAAAATTCTGCGCAAGGATCAAAGGCAAAATGGCGAAGTGTCCTCTCTCAAGTTTCCTTATCTTGGTTTTCTAAGAAATATATAGTTTTTGGTATTTTGTGAATTCAATATAATGAGGTATCGTAACACTAGGTGTAATAAAAAAGTTGGCGATATACTATTTGTACCCATTATTCTCTTCATTGAAGTGTTTAACCCGAATATCCAGCGTGTATTGGTGATGGGCTTACATCCCGGTGGTGTATCCTTACATGGAAAAGATAAAAACTAAGATTTTGACTGAGGAATTGTTGGTGTTATTCAAATAAGTAAGAACCTTTCTCTCGATATAAATAAAGAAAATCCGCCACTTGATTCGGTTTTTTTTACAACGCCATCTTTATCACTTACTTTAGTCTCGAAACACGGCTTTTGGCCCTAAATTTTAAAATATAATTTTCTAACTCGGACCTATAAAGAGAGAAAGAAATTGAAACTAAATTATGCGTATGATATAGGTTAGAATATTAAATAAAACAAAGCGATGGATATATCGCTTTGCTCCGGTCTATGGGTTTGCTATGAATAAGAATGCGTTCAGAAGATGTAAACATTTCATTAAAGATGTCCTTGGCGCACCACCTCTGGGACATAGGTCGAAGACTGTATATCTCATTACTCGAGAGCTATGATAGCCTGGTTAGTTAGAAGAACTAAATCACCTATTGGCAATTCTGGCAAGTGTAGGCATGCTCCGCACAATGTAAGCACCCACATTTCCTCGGTCGGGCAAGGAAGGCCTTCGATCTACCAGACTGCTTGGCTCCAGTTGGTTGCCAGGCAACCGCTGTTTCACTGACGTCATACTGCGGTGGATGCCGCAGCGCTGGGCCCAAAGGTTCGTCTGTCATTCTGTGCCATTGTAGTAGTTGACCTTGTGACGTGGCCCAGTTGCATGAACAGTGTCGCACTGCACTGCTGCTGCAGTTTGTAAGTGCAATAGTAAATTAAAAATGCATTTAGTTTGCATCCTCTAATCTATATTCCTATTTCGTAGTTCCTGGACCAATTTATCTTTGTAATTAAATAATGCCGAAATCTGTCTTAAAATAGAAATATAAATGCATTCTGCATATTCCATAATTGTAATGTGGAGTAGCATAACTTGTCGTAGTTTTCCCGGAAGTTGTTCTCTGCACCCCAAACGTTCAACTAACCCTCTCCGATCTAGAATTCACCTTGTTGCCTAGTTTAGATGTGTGTAGCTAATCTTTTAGGTATTAGTGGATACTTTAAGATCGAATTTGAAAGAGAGAGAGAGAAATTATCTCCTTTTAAAAAGACATTGACTAATTGTCAATTATTTAATTTAATTTGAAAGACATTGCGCGATAACTATCTGCGCATCTCAACTCATATACTTGTAGGAAGTTAAGTATCCACAATGATATGTTGAGGAAATTCTCCTTTGCTGTAGACATGGTTTGGTGTTGTATTCATCAGGGCTGCATGTCTGAATTAACTACCTTGTTGTGATCCGCGGATCTGGAAGAAGCTGAAGTACCTGCAGGGCTTAACGTAATCATATCGAATCCTTCCCGTTTGATTTATAAATCTGATTTTCGCAAAGTCCCTTTTCATTTAAAATAAGATTTAAAATGGAAAAGTTAAAACTCACAATTTATTTTTCTAAATCCGAATTGATTTTTGTAAATCCTTCAACTTTCTAAATCCTAAAGAATTGGAGTTTCAATTCTTTTAGATTTTAAAGTCTAAATAAGATAAAATAGATTTGACTTCTCGGATTGGCACTTGATCATTGATCGTGGCCAAGGTCAATCAAGGTCGAGAATCTGCGCCGTGAAATTTCGTGCGCATCGCCACTTCAAAAGCATTTCTCTTTCGTAATTTCTAAATTAATTAAAATGGCGTTTGAAAATTCTGCTTAATTCTAATTTATTACGAGATGTCTTGATAAACTAATATTGATGATATTATTCTGATAGAATATCCCTTCACAGATATATTAAATGGCTCTTCTGTTATATGATGATAGAGGAATGTATTTATTTTAGGATACAAATAAAATATTAATTTTTGACCGTAGAAATATTTAAAACTTTGAAACATCTTTCGACTTTAAACGAGATTGGCATGTTGCGCATGGAATTGGGTAATTTAGAGGATTTGAATAGAAATTGATATTATTTAATCATTTTAAAAGGAAAAAGGCGTTCAAAATTAGAATATGCAAACATTTTTTATAGCGTATTTATACGTTTCATACATTTATACATAGGATATTCATCAATTCATTTTGACAAGACATTTTTACAACACAAGTAGAGACTTGGGATAATTAGACATCTTGCATGCCATCATTACCCCTACACTAAATAGATATAGTTTCTTCACCCTGTGAAAGTTTGTAGATAATGAAAAAAAGTGGAATATTTTATCAACCACATTTCTCAAATAATAAATAAAGGGACGGAGGGCCAAGGGAATCCAGAGTATATTTACTACGTTATAATTTTATTGCTCTCAACAAACTGCACCAACCTAATTCTGTTTTAATACTTTGGTATTTTTATATTTGTGATATGTGCACTCCGGAGCTTCGTTTGTATTTTCCTTCAGTCATTATTTGAGAAGTGCCGTAGATTGCAGGGTCGATCCTACAAGCTCTCCACACATTCCCACTGTATCTGTTTGTCATGGCTACGTAGGATAGAGAAGTAATGAATGATATAATAATTCTCTAAACTCTCGTTATAAACATTGATTTTGCGCGAGAAGTTTTATATTTGAAAAAAATAAATGGGTGAGAGGGAAAGAACTATTGGCAAAATACTAAAACAAAATGGACAACTATCGGCCATTTAGCTTCCCCGCGCGCCTGAGTTTTACGTTCCAAAACTTTCAACACAGGCGTTCTTCTTAATTCCAAGGTTTGAGAGCAGTTTGGAAATTTTAGAACTTTGCTATCTATGTGATTACTGTGTATATACTTGTTGGGGGGTATTCGTGATTTCTTTAGAAAAACTAGGAAAATAAATAAGATTGCCATTTAATGATTTGCACCCCAATCTACTCTGAGTGAAACATTATGTAAAAAAATACAATAGTTTTGTAATGCCTTGTATCTCCGCAAGAACTGGTTACGTTTTAAAAATGAAAGTTTTCCCCTAAAAGTCCGCATATCTCACTATATTGAAGGCTTTGTCGTAAAGTGAGTACATGTTTTCTAAAGAAGCAGCTCGCCTTTAGAGAATTTTCTCTGTTTATTGAAGAGACTGTTAACGCACGTTATTTATTTGCATAGTCTCTGATCAATGTGTTCTACTCTTACTCAAACCTCTCAGAAAATCTTTAAGACGATATTTAATGTTATCGAGGTCAGAGAGAGAACTTGGCTTGCCGCCAAAGCAGTCTCCCAAGTAGCTCCGCTGTAATGGCCGCCCCATTATATTTAATAGAACCCCAACTCTACATTTTTCACATTTAACTATTTCGTCAGGCCATTCGGATGGTTTTTTATATAACATGTTTTTCTAATTTTGTTTGAATCGATATTTCAAAAGTTTGTTTTGTGCGTGTGCTGGTTTTCCTACTTTAATGGAGCCACAGAACGCTGGCTTGCACTTAAAGTAAGCATCCGGGCAATATACAAGTATCCCTCAGAAAGTTCTAGTTATATGTATATATCTTTCACACACAATGTGTAGGCAAAATAATAATAATGGTATTGAACTGTAATATTATATATAATTGTTAGATGTATATATACTGAATGTAATATTTAAATCAAAGATACAATTCTTTCATTGGCCTTGTAGAACGAGAGTGGTGTACGCGTGCTCGCATGCTCTAGTGAAAAACACAAACATCCTCGATAAAGAGAGGCGAGTTGCCCCTCGAAATATTGGAACATTAAAATTACTATAAATCCAATATATACATCTTTTTTTAATATGTATATATGTTATAGATTAGAATTTTTTTGTGTGTTTGATTGTTGAAAAGAGGTGCAGTCGTGGAAAAATAAAAATAATTATTTACCTTTCAAGCAGATTTTTATTTTTGAATCTCTTGAAGTAAAAATATACATAAAATTATTTATATCACAGGAATATAGAATTTATATAATGAATTCTATAATCGTGGATAAAAGATAGGTAGGGTTAAATATACATATTTACAACAATAATAATTAAAAGCGATATTTTTTTGAATATATGGTCAAAAATGCAGAACAGTCAATGAATGAAAAAATAAAATATATGTTTTAAAAATATATAAAATATTTGTATTTTAGATTATATAATATATATATCTATATATATAAAAATGAATGTATGTCTGTTTGTCCTTTATGCCTGACCAAACCACTCATTGGATCGCCATGAAACTTTGGGAAATTATTTAGTATAGTACTGGGAAGGTGTCTAGCAAATAAAATTTTTGAAATAACTTTTCGCCTAGATATAATCAAGATAAATATTCTAATTTATCTGTTATAATTCAACAATCTGCTCTAAATATTATCATGATGATACGATGATTTTGTAATGTAGAAAATTAGGAAAGACAAAATTCAGGATGACATGGCAATTTATTTGAGACAAGAATAATGATACAATTCAAAGGCAAGATACTATTCCTTTAACTTCCAATTACCGAGGGAACCAATTAATATTGATTTTATTCAACTTATCGAGAATTTTTCAAGGGACCGGGAAAAAATGTTCACTTTATGGAGAGATTCGTTAAACAAACCTTTACTCGGGTAAAACCCGGGCGAAGCCGGGAATATCCATTTCGTAGCTTAACCCGTCTCTCCAAGAGGCAGTCTCTTATTAAAGGTCTATTAGAGATTCTTTAATAGCAATTAGAATCTTCAATGAGAGACCACCAACAGGAGAAACAAGTTGATTCATGTTTTTAGGTGGTCTTTCTTAAGAGACTCTATTTACATATATTAAAATATGAAAAAATTAAAATATTTTATCAAGATAAATATTCTAATTTATCTATATATATAAAAATGAATGTATGTGTGTCTGTTTGTTTGTTTGTTTGTCCTTTATGCCTGACCAAACCACTCATTGGATCGCCATGAAACTTTGGGAAGTTATTTAGTATAGTACTGGGAAGGTTTCTAGCAAATAAAATTTTTGAAATAACTTTTCGCCTAGAAATAATCAAGATAAATATTCTAATTTATCTGTTATAATTCAACAATCTGCTCTAAATATTATCATGATGATACGATGATTTTGTAATGTAGAAAATTAGGAAAGACAAAATTCAGGATGACACGGCAATTTATTTGAGACAAGAATAATGATACAATTCAAAGGCAAAATACTATTCCTTTAACTTCCAATTACCGAGGGAACCAATTAATATTGATTTTATTCAACTTATCGAGTATTTTTCAAGGGACCGGGAAAAAATGTTAACTTTATCGAGAGATTCGTTAGACAAACCTTTACTCAGGTAAAACCCGGGCGAAGCCGGGCGGGTCCGCTAGTATTGATATATTTTTGACTAAATTTCATTTAGTTCTCCATGATTGACAATATTATAGAGTTTCACAAATTCTCTTTAGAATCTAACTTTCTCGGGTTAAAAATTGCCTGAACTGCTCACAAAAGTATAAACATATTTTTGAATAATATAAGATGTCTCACATATGATATCACGTTACATAACACACACCTTCATTGTACCATATGTAAATATAGGCTTCCTTTGCCATTTGGCGCTAACGACACATGCGAAGTTTTATTTCATATTTTCGCCGTTTCATAATCTCGAAAAGATGTCTCGAAAATAAATCCGTTTTCTTGGCGGGTTTCAGCATTGTTATCATTATAATGACATATTTATTCCGATAGATAGCGCAAGCTGTCAGCAACGTACATTTGCAAGATCAAGAGAGGATTTTTCTTAATTGTCATTTTCTCTTTAGAAAGATGAGACATCAGACAGATTTTGTATTTGGGAATTTTTGTTTGGGAAAATTTGTTTGGGAATATTTCAGAGTTTTCCCTTCGCAAATGTGCGACGGGATGATATTTTAGAGAGAGAGAGAGAGAGTCTGGTATTATATAATTTAGTATTGAGGGACTACTCTAAAGTATATAAGACTACATGGACGCAGCAGGTGATGCCCTTCCAAGCCTCTCACTCTGTACGTCCCAGAAAACAACCGGCCTCAAACTGTCAGCTACAGGTGCTGTATTTGTCGTGTGCCAAAATTCCAATAAGATATAGCTCACACACGTTTCAGATTAACTCAAAGAGAACTTTAAAGTATCAAGTTTTCTGGAGAGACACCTCAAATATTCTGAGAACTTTACAAATGAGGTTATCCGAGTGTACGTCAAGAGAACCAAGATCATCATTTACCTGACAAAGACCATCAGAGAGGAGATAATTCCTCGGTCTGTGTTCGATAACTTCTTTTCGCTGGTTTTCTTCTGTTCACTCTTCAGCCTAGAGGTTTAGTCAGCGCAAAAGTGTTCTCCTAAAATGTAGCGGGCTTTCCAATTCCTAACTATGTAAAAGCACTGATCTCACAAAATCTCAACTCCTATTTTATTTCCAACCACCATATATATATACAATAAATTCACACACGTGACTAGGCACTCCTGGTCAAATATAATATAAACATATATACACAGAGTTATTAAAAATAATAATAAAAACCTCTAACAGTCTGTGTGTAAGAACGGCTTTATAACTTGCCTCAAGTAATGCCTGGAGATGATAAGTCGTTGCAACACCACGTGTTCTATAGTGTGATAAATAAATACTATATATATGTGGTAACCGAGAGGGACAGTCAGGGTGTGGAGAGTTTTCCAATACCTCTCTGCATCTTGGAGGATCTTTCACAGCTTTCACAGAGTACAGGCAGTCGAGGCAGAATGGAAAACTAGGGATTATCCACACACAATAAACTAAGGGACACAGTTGTACTAGAAAAGTTCTGTGAACAGAAAGAGTTGAGCTAGAAGCAAAAGATGGAGAGGGTTATGAAGAGGTTTCTTACTGGTCAATGGCTGCGTGGTCGAACCTTGGAGACAACTTACTAGGGCTTCCGCGGACTTGGAAGTGGCCCTGCATTTCCTGCTTATCGGAGTTTTTTATAGCTTTCAAGGCGGAAGTACTGGGCATTCGTATGAAGTAATATTGAGTTGAATTATGTAAGATAGGTCATTGTACTCTCTTAACGACTTTCTGGAAACTTCTGACATTTTTAAGCCTCGTTCTTACATGTTGTTGGGGTTCTATATCTCACTCAAGCTCAACTCTTATTTTATTACAGTTTTATTATAGTATCCTCAGTTTGTACAGAGTACATTACATATTGTGATGCAATGACACATGTATAACATGCGTATAATTATAGTTACAGAGTTGTTTCTATTATACAACACGTTTTACATCATACAGGTTTGGGTTGTTGGTTCAAATCTCCATATATATTATAAATAGGATAGTTAACCCAAAATAAAGTAGTTCAAAGTGAGATTCATTCAATACTGACTAAACCTATCGAAAGGTTGATCATTTAGCGTCGCTCGTGAAACTCTCTGAAGAAACATTTGAGCTCTCTATTAGAGACGACGATGTTTTATTAATTCGAAAGCATCAAAAGTTACGGCAGTTTTCCATTTTGTCTTACTATAATACGTTGAATGTGCTGCCACCATGTCAAGCTACCAGATACTCCACACCAAGTGTCGAGACCACCATTTCTAATGTGTGTGTCTATAAAGCTCTTACCTTCGTTTGAATCTCAAACCCTGGAAAATTAGAGAGAAATTTACCTAGAATAATTATAACGCGTATTTACTCAAGATTTTCACTTGGACCCAAAAATAACATAGCCTAGTGTTAGATAAAAATGTATTATCCTCAATAACTCAATTGCTTTTTATCACATTCGCTTACAATGCCGCTAAACAGGAGGCTAATAGTTTTACACCATTCATGGTGGTTCATGGTAGAGAGGCTGAAATCCCTCTGGACACCTTATTTTCTTACCCAGAAACTACAGATGGCAAATCCTTATATCTATAAAAAATGAAATCCAAAATCGATGTTTGTTATCGCGTTGCGCAAAATCTACAGAATCAATCATTATGAAATTTCGCATGTAGGTAGCTGAAGATTTCGTTTAACATATAGGTTATTAAAAAAAACTAAAAAGGTTAATGTGCTTTTTAAAAAAATATAAAACCAAAAAGCGTTAGTTCCAGCCTTTTACCGCTTGGCGCCGCACTGGTCGAGACGATAAATGAATTTGATTGGTTAATAATTTTACACGTTTACACGATGAATGTTAGTTTGTTTACACGATGAATGTTAGTTTGTTTACACGATGAATGTTAGTTTGTTTACACGATGAATGTTTTTAAAAGGTAAGATTATCCAAATGCCGTGAAACTTTAGGAAGTTATTTACTATACTACTTGGAAGGTTTCTGGTTTGAATTTGATTTGAAATAAATATTCGTTGCAATTTTATTTGCAAATTCTATACTTAAAAGATAGTTGACTGGTATTGAAATGGCTGTCTCTAATTCAATGTATGAATATTTTTTGTTCATATATATTAGTGTTAATAATAAAAAAGGCATATCCTGACCACGCACATGAGCATTTCTAGATGGCAGAGCGCCATCTAGTGGATCAAATTTAAACTAAACGTTTTTTTGAGGCTTGTTCCTAGATATTTGGCCAACCCAATTTCTTGATAAATCTTCTATCTAAGTATATATATATCAGGCTGTATCAAAAGTCCGTTCCCAAAAATAAGATTTTAAAAATACACATAAAAAATAATATGAATAAATAATTAAAAATATATAATATATAAAAAGGTGTGTGTCAGTTGTTGATATTAAATATACAGGGTGATCCAAAAGTCCCGCACAACTTCAAAAATTAATAACTCCGCGAATATTTGCGCTAGAGCAATGCGGTAAACACCATTGTGTTTAGGATGCAATGGGATTTTTTATGGCAAATAATGAAAAATTCGAAATTGATTTTAGTTACAACTTTATTCGCTAGATGGCGCTCATAAGAATTAGAGATTCAGCGGCCAAATTGTTTGATATATTGAAAAATATAACTGATCGACATGTATTTTTCCTTTTTGAATACCAGTAAAGAACCCTAATAATATCAAATGATAAATTAATAAAACACCATATCGCCAAAAGTTAGAAAAATTGGTTGACGATTTTTAAATACAATCTGAGATATGTAAAATAGGTATATGCAAATTAAAACATGTAGCAAAAATTTTTTATATTTTAGATGGAGTTTTGTGAAATAGATTGTGTGTTTGAAAATAACTACTGATATCAATACACGATTTTTGAAATGTTAATATAGTACCAAAAATTATGATGGCACTAATAGGATTTCGTGCTATAAGGAATGTATAGTTTCTTGACTAATTGACGACACTTGACTATTTAACTGGATATTTGTCATGATCCAAAAATGAAATATAGAAGGGAGTGACAAAATATATTTGTCGTACTTTATTCCAAATATCCTATGGGTTTGTCAAATGGTATCATTGTTTATTATACTGTACATAATTTTGAAAATGTATCCCCTAAAAAAAATCATTTTTAAATCGACTTTTCGCGTTGAAAAACGTGGTAGTAAAATCTTTTTGTATTATTTTTTGCGCAAAATTTCTAAAGTTGGGGGGGGGGGGGGAGATACAGAGAATATTCTTTATGCTATTTCTTCTAATGAGCGAAAAGCGATAAACTAAACAAGAGGGGTAAAATTGTGTATACCAGTGTTATTCGAGAAGTTATAACACTTTGGCCTGCACGACATAATATAAGATGTGGGCAAATGACAAACAGAAAAGTTACTGTTCACAGAAAAAACAAGGGTCAAGATGTGAGGACAGCATTTATTATTCCCACTAGACGAAAGGCCCGGGCAACGCCCGGGGTTTACCCGAGTGCGAATATATTTTAAAAACGTTGTCTCGGGTGGTCGCTATTGACAGGGTGGTCTGTATAGACAGGTGGATGTATCACACGGCTGATAACAGGGTTGTCTAGAGTGGTCGCTATAGACAGGGTGGTCTGTATAGACAGGTGGATGTATCACACAGCTGATAACAGGGTTGTCTAGAGTGGTCGCTATAGACAGGGTGGTCTGTATAGACAGGTGGTTGTATCACAGCTGATAACAGGGTTGTCTAGAGTGGTCGCTATAGACAGGGTGGTCTGTATAGACAGGTGGATGTATCACACAGCTGATAACAGGGTTGTCTAGAGTGGTCGCTATAGACAGGGTGGTCTGTATAGACAGGTGGTTGTATCACAGCTGATGACAGGGTTGTCTAGAGTGGTCGCTGTAGGCAGGGTGGTCTGTGTAGACAGGTAGATGTATCACACAGCTGATAACAGGGTTGTCTAGAGTGGTCGCTATAGACAGGGTGGTCTGTATAGACAGGTGGATGTATCACACAGCTGATAACAGGGTTGTCTAGAGTGGTCGCTATAGACAGGGTGGTCTGTATAGACAGGTGGTTGTATCACAGCTGATGACAGGGTTGTCTAGAGTGGTCGCTGTAGGCAGGGTGGTCTGTGTAGACAGGTGGATGTATCACACAGCTGATAACAGGGTTGTCTAGAGTGGTCGCTATAGACAGGTGGTCTGTATAGACAGGTGGTTGTATCACAGCTGATGACAGGGTTGTCTAGAGTGGTCGCTGTAGGCAGGGTGGTCTGTGTAGACAGGTAGATGTATCACACAGCTGATAACAGGGTTGTCTAGAGTGGTCGCTATAGACAGGGTGGTCTGTATAGACAGGTGGATGTATCACACAGCTGATAACAGGGTTGTCTAGAGTGGTCGCTATAGACAGGGTGGTCTGTATAGACAGGTGGTTGTATCACAGCTGATGACAGAGTTGTCTAGAGTGGTCGCTGTAGGCAGGGTGGTCTGTGTAGACAGGTAGATGTATCACACAGCTGATAACAGGGTTGTCTAGAGTGGTCGCTATAGACAGGGTGGTCTGTATAGACAGGTGGATGTATCACACAGCTGATAACAGGGTTGTCTAGAGTGGTCGCTATAGACAGGGTGGTCTGTATAGACAGGTGGTTGTATCACAGCTGATGACAGGGTTGTCTAGAGTGGTCGCTGTAGGCAGGGTGGTCTGTGTAGACAGGTGGATGTATCACACAGCTGATAACAGGGTTGTCTAGAGTGGTCGCTATAGACAGGGTGGTCTGTATAGACAGGTGGTTGTATCACAGCTGATGACAGGGTTGTCTAGAGTGGTCGCTGTAGGCAGGGTGGTCTGTGTAGACAGGTGGATGTATCACACAGCTGATAACAGGGTTGTCTAGAGTGGTCGCTATAGACAGGGTGGTCTGTATAGACAGGTGGATGTATCACACAGCTGATAACAGGGTTGTCTAGAGTGGTCGCTATTGACAGGGTGGTCTGTATAGACAGGTGGATGTATCACACGGCTGATAACAGGGTTGTCTAGAGTGGTCGCTATAGACAGGGTGGTCTGTATAGACAGGTGGTTGTATCACAGCTGATAACAGGGTTGTCTAGAGTGGTCGCTATAGACAGGGTGGTCAGTGTAGACAGGTGGATGTATCACACAGCTGATAACAGGGTTGTCTAGAGTGGTCGCTATAGACAGGGTGGTCTGTATAGACAGGTGGATGTATCACACAGCTGATAACAGGGTTGTCTAGAGTGGTCGCTATAGACAGGGTCGTCTGTATAGACAGGTGGTTGTATCACAGCTGATGACAGGGTTGTCTAGAGTGGTCGCTGTAGGCAGGGTGGTCTGTGTAGACAGGTGGATGTATCACACAGCTGATAACAGGGTTGTCTAGAGTGGTCGCTATAGACAGGGTGGTCTGTATAGACAGGTGGTTGTATCACAGCTGATGACAGGGTTGTCTAGAGTGGTCGCTGTAGGCAGGGTGGTCTGTGTAGACAGGTGGATGTATCACACAGCTGATAACAGGGTTGTCTAGAGTGGTCGCTATAGACAGGGTGGTCTGTATAGACAGGTGGATGTATCACACAGCTGATAACAGGGTTGTCTAGAGTGGTCGCTATTGACAGGGTGGTCTGTATAGACAGGTGGATGTATCACACGGCTGATAACAGGGTTGTCTAGAGTGGTCGCTATAGACAGGGTGGTCTGTATAGACAGGTGGTTGTATCACAGCTGATAACAGGGTTGTCTAGAGTGGTCGCTATAGACAGGGTGGTCAGTGTAGACAGGTGGATGTATCACACAGCTGATAACAGGGTTGTCTAGAGTGGTCGCTATAGACAGGGTGGTCTGTATAGACAGGTGGATGTATCACACAGCTGATAACAGGGTTGTCTAGAGTGGTCGCTATAGACAGGGTGGTCTGTATAGACAGGTGGTTGTATCACAGCTGATGACAGGGTTGTCTAGAGTGGTCGCTGTAGGCAGGGTGGTCTGTGTAGACAGGTAGATGTATCACACAGCTGATAACAGGGTTGTGTAGAGTGGTCGCTATAGACAGGGTGGTCTGTATAGACAGGTGGATGTATCACACAGCTGATAACAGGGTTGTCTAGAGTGGTCGCTATAGACAGGGTGGTCTGTATAGACAGGTGGTTGTATCACAGCTGATGACAGGGTTGTCTAGAGTGGTCGCTGTAGGCAGGGTGGTCTGTGTAGACAGGTGGATGTATCACACAGCTGATAACAGGGTTGTCTAGAGTGGTCGCTATAGACAGGGTGGTCTGTATAGACAGGTGGATGTATCACACAGCTTATAACAGGGTTGTCTAGAGTGGTCGCTATAGACAGGGTGGTCTGTATAGACAGGTGGATGTATCACACTGCTGATAACAGGGTTGCCTAAGGTGACCGCTATAGACAGGGTGGTCTGTATAGACAGGTGGATGTATCACACAGCTGATAACAGGGTCGTCTAGAGTGGTCGCTATAGACAGGGTGGTCTGTATAGACAGGTGGTTGTATCACAGCTGAATACAGGGTTGTCTAGAGCGGTCGCAATAGACAGGGTGGTCTGTATAGACAGGTGGTTGTATCACAGCTGATAACAGGGTTGTCTAGAGTGGTCGCTATAGACAGGGTGGTCTGTATAGACAGGTGGATGTATCACACTGCTGATAACAGGGTTGCCTAAGGTGACGGCTATAGACAGGGTGGTCTGTATAGAGTTGCCTAGAGTGGCCGCTATGGACAGGGTGGTCTGTATAGACAGGTGGATGTATCACACAGCTGATAACAGGGTTGTCTAGAGTGGCCGCTATAGACAGGTGTATGTATCACACAGCTGATAACAGAGTTATCTAGAATGGCCGCTATATACAGGGTGGTCTGTATGGACAGGTGGATGTATCACGCTGATAACAGTGTTATCTAGAATAGCCGCTATATACAGGGTGGTCTGTATAGACAGGTGGATGTATTACACTGCTGATAACAGGGTTGTCTAGGGTGGTCGCTATAGACAGGGTGGTCTGTATAGACAGGTGGATGTATCACACGGCTGATAACAGGGTTGTCTAGAGTGGTCGCTATAGACAGGGTGGTCTGTATAGACAGGTGTATGTATCACACAGCCGATAACAGGGTTGTCTAGAATGGCCGCTATATACAGGGTGGTCTGTATAGACAGGTGTATGTATCACACAGCCGATAACAGGGTTGTCTTGGGTGGCCGCTATAGACAGGTGTATGTATCACACAGCTGATAATAGGGTTGCCTAGAGTGGCCGCTATAGACAGGGTGGTCTGTATAGACAGGTGGATGTATCACACAGCTGATAACAGGGTTGTCTAGAGTGGTCGCTATAGACAGGGTGGTCTGTATAGACAGGTGGATGTATCACACAGCTGATAACAGGGTTGTCTAGAGTGGCCGCTATAGACAGGTGTATGTATCACACAGCTGATAAAAGGGTTTTCTAGAATGGCCGCTATATACAGGTGGTCTGTATAGACAGGTGGATGTATCACACAGCTGATAACAGGGTTGTCTAGAGTGGTCGCTATAGACAGGGTGGTCTGTATAGACAGGTGGATGTATCATACCGCTGATAACAGGGTTGCCTAGGGTGACTGCTATAGACAGGGTGGCCTGTATAGACAGGTGAATGTAACACACTGATGATAACAGGGTTGCCTAAGGTGACCGCTATAGACAGGGTGGTCTGTATAGATAGGCAGCTGATAACAGGGTTGTCTAGAGTGGTCGTTATAGACAGGGTGGTCTGTATAGACAGGCAGCTGATAACAGGGTTGTCTAGAGTGGTCGCTATAGACAGGGTGGTCTGTATAGACAGGTGGATGTAACACACTGCTGATAACAGGGTTGTCTAGAGTTGTCGCTATAGACAGGGTGGTCTGTATAGACAGGTGTATGTATCACACAGCTGATAACAGGGTTGTCTAAGGTGACCGCTATAGACAGGGTGGTCTGAATAGACAGGTGGATGTAACACACTGCTGATAACAGGGTTGTCTAGAATGGCCGCTATAGACAGGTGTATGTATCACACAGCTGATAACAGGGTTGTCTAGAGGGGGGCGGGCAGGGAGGTCACGTGTTTGCTGGCAGCCAATGGGAGCGCATTCTATCCGTGAGCTTCAGACAGACAGACAGACAGAATAAGGCAAATATATAAGTAGATAACCCAAAACAAAGAGTTGCAAAATATAACACATTAGGTAACTGCCTTCTCTCTTGTATTAGGTCACAATCCTTGCTCAATGTGGCGCCCTTCATTCTCAAACACCGCCTGCAGACGATAGATGACAGAATGCTCACAATTAAATAGTTGAAATTTATAAAAGGTGCCATCTGATAGAAGCCTTCAACATGGCCAATGTGGTATGCCGGTATCGATAAAAACGCGACTTAATGTACCCCCATAACCGAAATTGTAAGGCGTCAAGTCTGGTGATATTGGAGGCCACTGGTATATAAAGTGGCGACTTATCAATGAATTTCACCGAACGTATCCTTCAGCAATTGTTTGGCACCGCGGGAGATATGAGGAGGTCCTCCATCTTGCATGAATGTTATTTCGCTTAGTTCTTGTCTGTCCAGCAATATGGAAATAACCTTTCTCTGAAAAGTTGAGCATAACGTTCACCAGTTACAAAAACGGTTTTAAAAGTTCTTCCATTGATTTTTTCAAAGAAAAATGGCCCAATAATAAAAGAAGAAGTGAACCCACACAAAACTGTAACTCTGTGCTGATGAAGTGGTATTTCTGTAAAAATCCTAGGGTTTTCTGTTGCCAAAATGAGGCAGTTTTGAATGTTAAATTCTCCCTTTAGATAAAAGTGAGCATCATCTGTTATTAGAACACTAGACGAATGGCCCGGGCAACGCCCGGGGTTTACCCGAGTGCGAATATATTTTAAAAACGTTGTCTTGGGTGGGCGCTATTGACAGGGTGGTCTGTATAGACAGGTGGATGTATCACACAGCTGATAACAGGGTTGTCTAGAGTGGTCGCTATAGACAGGGTGGTGGTCGCTATTGACAGGGTGGTCTGTATAGACAGGTGGATGTATCACACAGCTGATAACAGGGTTGTCTAGAGTGGTCGCTATAGACAGGGTGGTCTGTATAGACAGGTGGATGTATCACACAGCTGATAACAGGGTTGTCTAGAGTGGTCGCTATAGACAGGGCGGTCTGTATAGACAGGTGGATGCATCACACAGCTGATAACAGGGTTGTCTAGAGTGGTCGCTATAGACAGGGTGGTGGTCGCTATTGACAGGGCGGCCTGTATAGACAGGTGGATGTATCACACAGCTGATAACAGGGTTGTCTAGAGTGGTCGCTATAGACAGGGTGGTGGTCGCTATTGACAGGGTGGTCTGTATAGACAGGTGGATATATCACACAGCTGATAACAGGGTTGTCTAGAGTGGTCGCTATAGACAGGGTGGTGGTTGCTATTGACAGGGTGGTCTGTATAGACAGGTGGATGTATCACACAGCTGATAACAGGGTTGTCTAGAGTGGTCGCTATAGACAGGGTGGTCTGTATAGACAGGTGGATGTATCACACAGCTGATAACAGGGTTGTCTAGAGGGGGGCGGGCAGGGAGGTCACGTGTTTGCTGGCAGCCAATGGGCGCGCATTCTATCCGTGAGCTTCAGACAAACAGACAAACAGACAGAATAAGGCAAATATATAAGTAGATTTGACAGCCAGTTTTCATCAATATCAATTTGCCGGAAAACCCATGCAGCGAATTCTTGACCTTTCTCAAAATCGCTGACTTTCAACTCGTGAAAACTTTGAATTTTGTTTGGGTATTTTTATAGAAAAAATCTAAATGTGTGTTCTCTCCAAACTGTTCTATAGGAAATCCCCGTTTGTCGAGAAACTTGTCTAGCACTTACTTCTCCATACACGGATAACGTTTGAATAGCTTCAGCATTCTGCAAAACCGTAACAGCCACTGACTTGCATGTCGATGGTCTTCCACTCCGAGGTTTTGCTTCCAGAGATCCAGTTTCCTCAAAACTTTTAATCAATCGCTTTATAGAGTAGCAACTCATTGGTCCTTTACCGCTTTGAATATCTTTAAAGGAACGAAACGCTCGTAAAGCTTCAGTGGCAGATTCTGAATCACAATTAAAAAAATTCACCAAGAGTGCTTTATCCTGTATAGTGACGGCATTCCAGATGGAAGGGGAGAAGTCCAACCACACCTCCTTGCGGTCCCCCCTGGACCCTTGGAATATTTGACCAAATTCTGGTTCGTTTCCAAGATGACTAACGTTGCAACGGCACCCATTTTCAAATAAAGAGCAAAACTGATATCTCCAGTAATGCTACCGCGTCCGGGGTAACCGCCGCGTCAGGAGCTGCAGCTCGAGCTCATGATGAGAAATCTACTACGAGGACACAATTCAATCTACTACAATTCAATATAAATGGCACCCAGAGAAAAATAAAGAGCTGACTTGTCTTCTCTGTGACAACAATGTACATATTGCTTGTCTTCAGAAGACAAAATTGAATCAGAATCTGAGATTCAATATCAAAGATTATACAACACTACGAAAGGACAGACCGGGTAAATTCGAAGGAGGACTTGCCGTTTTGATTAAAACTCTAGAAATCAAATTTAAGGAAATCGCCTATAATCAGAGTAAGCCTAGAGAAAGCACGACAGAAGCTCAGGCAATAGAAATCTATCTTACAGATAAAGCAATTCCAATCATAAATGCTTATCACCACGATAATACTAGCATCAATACAGGCCTGATAGAGACATTAAGTGAAGCGTATTCGGATATCGCAATCATACATGGTGATTTTAACGCCGAAAGACCAAATTGGGGATCACCTGTCCAGGATAACAAAGGTCAGCAGGTTGAGGACATGCTAACCGACCTCGACCTTACACCGTTAAATAACGAAAATAACACCTATCTATCCAAGTCCACAGGCACAGAATCCGCAATAGACATCACAGCGATAAATTACAACATCGCACCCACAACACAATGGAAAATTCTGAAAAG
The DNA here is from genome assembly GCA_030710605.1 of Cordylochernes scorpioides. NCBI lineage: Eukaryota > Metazoa > Arthropoda > Arachnida > Pseudoscorpiones > Chernetidae > Cordylochernes > Cordylochernes scorpioides. The sequence goes on from CP092879.1 coordinate 4,662,895, forward strand.
TGCAATCAGTGACCACAGACCAATTTTAACAACCCTAAACTTCAAAATTGAGAATTTCCAACAGGATAAAAGAACACTGGAAAAAAATCACAGAAAAGCTTGAAGAACTGTGCAACGAAGAATTAAATCACAGAACGATTGACAAAAATTGGAAAAATTCTCTTCGAACATATCCAAAGCTGCAAAAGTATCGATACCTAGAGGTAGACGTAAAGACCTGTGAAAACTTTACTGGAAGGACCACAATATCGAGGCAAAAATTGCAGAGAGACAATATCAATGAACTTCTTAAAACAAATAAAACAGAAGAAATCATAAAGGAACTCATTGAAATTAGCCACAAAATAGAACAAGAAATTTGGATATTCAAACAAGAAAAATGGGCAGAATTCTGAGAAAAAATGGATCCAAAAAAGGAAAGCCATCACTGGAATATAATCTATATATATAAAAATGAATGTATGTCTGTTTGTCCTTTATGCATGACCAAACCACTCATTGGATCGCCATGAAACTTTGGGAAGTTATTTAGTATAGTACTGGGAAGGTTTCTAGCAAATAAAATTTTTGAAATAACTTTTCGCCTAGATATAATCAAGATAAATATTCTAATTTATCTGTTATAATTCAACAATCTGCTCTAAATATTATCATGATGATACGATGATTTTGTAATGTAGAAAATTAGGAAAGACAAAATTCAGGATGACACGGCAATTTATTTGAGACAAGAATAATGATACAATTCCAAGGCAAGATACTATTCCTTTAACTTCCAATTATGGAGGGAACCAATTAATAATAATTTTATTCAACTTATCGAGTATTTTTCAAGGGACCGGGAAAAAATGTTCACTTTATCGAGAGATTCGTTAGACAAACCTTTACTCGGGTAAAATCCGGGCGAAGCCGGGAATATCCATTTCGTAGCTACACCGTCTCTCCAAGAGGCAGTCTCTTATTAAAGGTCTATTAGAGATTCTTTAATAGCAATTAGAATCTTCAATGAGAGACCACCAACAGGAGAAACAAGTTGATTCATGTTTTTAGGTGGTCTTTCTTAAGAGACTCTATTTACATATCTATATATATAAAAATGAATGTATGTCTGTTTGTTTGTCCTTTATGCCTGACCAGACCACTCATTGGATCGCCATGAAACTTTGGGAAGTTATTTAGTATAGTACTGGGAAGGTTTCTAGCAAATAAAATTTTTGAAATAACTTTTCGCCTAGAAATAATCAAGATAATTATTCTAATTTATCTGTTATAATTCAACAATCTGCTCTAAATATTATCATGATGATACGATGATTTTGTAATGTAGAAAATTAGGAAAGACAAAATTCAGGATGACACGGCAATTTATTTGAGACAAGAATAATGATACAATTCAAAGGCAAGATACTATTCCTTTAACTTCCAATTACCGAGGGAACCAATTAATATTGATTTTATTCTACTTATCGAGTATTTTTTCAAGGGACCGGGAAAAAATGTTCACTTTATCGAGATATTCGTTAAACAAACCTTTACTCGGGTAAAACCCGGGCGAAGCCGGGTACATCCATACAAGAATAATGATACAATTCCAAGGCAAGATACTATTCCTTTAACTTCCAATTACCGAGGGAACCAATTAATATTGATTTTATTCAATTTATCGAGTATTTTTCAAGGGACCGGGAAAAAAATGTTCACTTTATCGAGAGATTCGTTAGACAAACTTTTACTCGGGTAAAACCCGGGCGAAGCCGGGCGGGTCCGCTAGTTAGTGTTATAAAACAATCAAACCAACACTAATCCTCCAATACTCTAACCTATATGAATAGCGAGAACGAACAAACAGATGACTGAAATAATTGATGAATATCTTTCAAGCACTTCCAGACTCAGCTATACGAATGAAGCCAGGACTCTAAAAAATAATGTAAACAGGTTAGTTAAACAAGCAAGAAATTACCATCAACAAGATATTTACTCGAGAGACTTCACACTAAATGAGCTAAACTCATCATTAGGAAAGTTAAATCCAAGATGTCACCTGGAGATGCTCTAATCTTTGGTCAAATGATTAAACACTTTGGAGACGAAGCTAAAATTCAACTCCTACGAATACTGAAGATTTCATGGCAAACTGGTAAACTACCAAAGAATTGGAAGATATCAATTATAGTGCCAATACTGAAACCAAACAAAGATGCCAAGGAATGCAAGAACTATCGGCCAATTGCTCTTACCAGCATACTTTGTAAAATAACAGAATGAATTATCCACTCTAGGCTCATAGTCTGGCTCACTAACAATAATAAAATAAACTTCTACCAAACTGCCTAAAGATCCAGACACTGTACAACTGATAAACTGTTCTACTTCTGTCAATCAATAATAGATTTCTAGGAAAACCCGCCAAAGAAGACAACGGCTGTATTCCTGGATATGACCTCAGCTTTTGATCGAGTGTATAAATTATTTGAAAGGCTGCACAACATCGGAGTAAGAGGAAAAACCTTAATCTGGATTGGAGCCTTCTTAAGGGGAAGAAGGATAAAGGTTCAGGTCAATGCAGCATTTTCCAAGGACCGAAGAACATGGGCTGGTGTACCTCAGGGATCTGTGCTCAGTCCTCTACTCTTCTCGCTATATTAACTGTTGTTTATGTAAACAGATGAATATTATTTGTATTATTTAAAGCCTCATTATGTAAAAATATATGTATATATAAATTGGACATTTGTTGTTGGCCATGGTCAAGTTTGAGCTCTTGTACGTCTAATTACGACACAACAAAAGTGGCGACGAGGATGAGCGATCTACAGAGCCAGTAAAAAGCTGAGGAAAACGGCGTCTATGCAAGTATAACAACTACATCTTTTAAACTATCTGGATCAAGAAAACAAAGGATTAGAAAAGTTCAGCATGACAAGTTCAAAGTTAATAGTACCTTTTAGATGCTATAGCCCAGTGGAGGACACTTCGATCTTTTTGTACAAAAATTTAGGCTCTCTTTTTGGCATCTGAAGGAGGAGATTAAAGTGCTGATTTGTACCTCGCTACCAGATTCTGAAACTTTGAAGCAGGGAAACGCCATTTTATTCCTGGTCTAATGAAAGATCAACCCTATGATACTATCATTCAAAGAATTAAGCTGCATTTGGATCCGAAGAAGAAAGTGATACCACAGCGATGCAGATTTTTAAAGAGAATTAAACAGGAAGGAGAATCAATTTCGGAATATCTTAGAGAATTGAAACATTTAGCAATAAATTTTAATTTCGGCGATATGCTGGGAACCATGATGCGAGACCGTTTTGTGGCTGGAATCAAGTTGGAAAGCCTGCAAAAGAAGCTACTACAAGAAAACGACGATGTCACCCTTGATAAAGTTTTGCAGTGCCGATCTCATTCGAACTGGCGGAGATAAATACAAGAGAATTTCAAGATAAATTAGTGACCAAGATATCCCCTGTGAATGGAAAAGATAAAAAGGGTGAGTACAATAATAGTATGGTGCAGCATAGGCCTTTCAGGCAAAGGGAAGAAATAATGTGTTATAGATGTGGTGAAAGACATTCACACGTGGCATCTGTTTGCCCTCATAGAACAAAGACTTGGGAAATTTAGGGTTTAAAATGGATAAATATGGACTGCATCCCTTAGAAAATAAAATTGAAGCTGTGATAGAGGCGCCTGAACGTAAAGAATGTTTCGCAATTAAGATCTTTCATAGGACTCTTAATTTATTATTATAGATTCATAAAGAATATAGCAAACATTTTAGCGCTATTCTATCAACTTTTGAATAAAAATTGTAAATGGAATTGGACGAAAGAATATCGAATGTTATTTTAAAAATGTAAATCATTATTAATGAACTATGGACTAGGCGTAATTCTGAGTCATAGAAATGATAGAAAGGAAGAATGCCCTATAGCCTTTGCTTCTAGAACATTAACTGAAGCGGGAAAACGTTTCTCTCAACTAGAAAAGAAAGCGTTGAGCATAACTTTTGGCGTTAAGAAATTCAGACAATACTTACTGGGACGAAAATTTGTATTGGTCACAGACAACCGACCCTTAATTCATATATTTTCACCTCATAAACCAATTCCCATATGTGCATCATCCAGAATTAAAAGATGGTCCTTAAAATTAGCTGCATTTAATTATACTGTGGAATTTCGAAAAACTAGTGATAATATTAATGTTGACGCATTGTCACGTCTTTCTTTAGAATCGAGTGTCAGGGAGTCTCTTGATGAAGACCAGGTACTTCTTCTCAGGAAGTTGAATGAGGTACCGTTCTCTTTTATGGAGGTGGCATATGAGACGCCCCAAGATAAAATACTGTCTATAGTATTAAGGAATGTTGGAGAAGGCAACTGGAAATTCACAAGGGTACCGAGAAAAAACCCACTAGCTCCTCATTATAAGATCAATGAGGAATTAAGTTTGGAGTTTGGTTGTCTTCAATGGCGTGAAAGAGGGGTAATTCCCCAAAAATTAAGTTCTTTAATTTTAAATGACTTGCATGAAATACACATGGGGATTGTTAAAATGAAGATGATTGCCAGACGGTATTTTCTGGTGGCTACCCCGGCTACCATCTCGGAATGGACTTGGCCCGAAAAACCGTGGCATCGACTTCATCTTGATCTAGAGGGTCCGTTCATGGGAAGAATGTTTTTGGTTCTCGTAGACGCATACTCAAAGTGGATAGAAATTTTTATCCTCAAAGTTATTCCCAGCAAAACGATTATAAGTCATCTTGGAGAAATTTTCGCCAGATTTGTATTGCCCGAATTTTTGGTTACAGATAACGGAAGACAGCTTGTCTCCGGTGAATTCGAGCAATTTACCAAAGTGAATGGTATACAGCACACTAAGACCAAACCGTATAATCCTAGTACAAATGGTTTAGCTGAGAGATATGTAAGAGAGTTTAAAAACCTTTTGAGAAAGAATTATGGGAAGGATTATTTAGAGACGAATCTACAAAGATTACTATATGCTCATAGAGCATTCCCCCAAACTGTAATAAAAGAATTCCCCCGCGAAACTGCTAATGAAGAGAAGTTTGAGATCAATATTTTCGAATTTAATACCAAGATGAGAAATCCGCGAGAGGTATTTCATGAGGCCGTAAGAAGACAGAAGCAGTTCACTACAGGTTGCGAGGTTTATTTCAGCAACTATGCAACTGGACCTAAATGGAAAAAGGTACCATTTTGAAATTATTGAGCTGTCATCACTACCTTATAAGTTGCGAGGGCCTCGTGTATAAGAGGCATATCAATTAATTGCGACCTGTGAGAAATAAACAAGTGGAGACAAGAAATTTGATACCTTCTCTAACGTCAGGAGAGAAGCCTGTAGGTGGAAGTCAGAAAGTGAAAAGGAGGTTCCAGAGGTTACATCAGGAAACAAAGAGGAGACTGCTGCAGTGCACGTGCCCTCTTGCACTCCTAGACCGGGGACTGCTGCTTTGCAAGTGCCCTCCTGCAGTCCTAAACCTCAGAGAGCTAGAAAACCCCCAGACCGACTGGAGTATTATTAAGGGGGAGATGTGTTGTGTATGTAAATAGATGAAGATTATTTGCATTCTTTAAAGTCTCATTATGTAAGAATATATGCGTATATAAATTGAACATTTGTTGTTGGCTAAACGAAAAGAATAAGAGCTAAATAAAGAGTCATGGTCAAGTTTGAGTTGTTGTACATCTAATTACGACACAACCTTAACAACATCTATCCTCACTGAAGACACAAAGGTTGCCTGTTATGCAGAATATATAGCCATATGGCACACAAGTAGCAGTATAGAAATATCAGAAAAAATACTGAACACATCAATGAGAGGACTGGAGAAGTGGACAATGAAACTCCAAATGACCATAAACCCAATAAAAACCAACCTATGCGTCGACTCCACTGACAAGAAAAACAGGCATACATTTAATCCCAAAATGAGCATAAACAACCATATAATTGATAAAATTAGATTTCCAAAATACCTAGGTGTTATATTTGATGAGGAATTGCGATTTATAGAACACATAATTAGCATCTCAAATAGAGCTACCAGAAAACTAAACATTCTGATAAGGATATGTGGAACAAAGTGGGGAGCAAAACCCAAAATTCTCAGAACAACATATATCACCTTAATAAGGCCAATAATGGAATATGCAACACCTGTTTGGTCTCCCTCAAGTTCATCACTAAAAAGAAAACTAGACAGTGTCCAAGCAAAAGCGGCCAAATTAATCACTGGTTCTGTTTCAAATACCAACAATTAGAAAATTCAGAGATAATGTGGTCTAGACCTACTTGAAAGCAGAAGACAATTAAAAACAATAAAATTCACCAATAGCTTAAAAACTAAAGAAACCGAACACATATCCCATAGAACCTATTTAAACTGGACACAAAAAGAAAGGCTCAAAAGATCTTTAACACTTCAATACAACAACAATATTTGAAAGAGCATAAATATGAAACATAATGAATTTCAAATTCGAGAATAACCAATATTTCCTACCCCATTGCCATCAAATGTAATCATCAATCTTAACCTGAATGAACCCTGCAATAAAAAAGAGAACAAAAACATACTTAAAAAGAAAGGACATGACACAATTGGTTTATGCGATCAGATAAATTACACTGGTCAACAAGATTTTTGCACAAGAGATTTCATGCTGAACTCAAAAATCTAATCAGAAATTTCCCATCACCTATGGTTTTTGCGTGACGGTCTTTTTTTAGTATTGGGATAAATACAGTAAAAAATGCAAACAATGTTACGTAAGCAGTTTTGCATAACCCTTATTACATTACACTGGTTTATCAAAAAATATTTTTCTTTGTCCACAAAGAAATAGCATCTTATCTAAATGTCCTGAATCCAAATATACCATTAGTTTTTTTTTTTTTTCTATTACGCAATATTTCTGAGATACACCTACTTGAAATTTGGAAATATTGTTAATATATAGGCATATATGAACGAAACATATTTATTTATTAAAAAGCAGTGACAGTGGATTTTCTTCTATACTTTGCTTGTGGTAGATCCCTCTTGAGTGTCCAGCAGTAGTCGGCAAGCATAGCGGGACTCCATTTACCTTGGTACCGCTTCTCCATGCTTGATATATCTTGATGAAACCTCTCACCATGCTCATCGCTAACTGCGCCAAGATTGTCTGGAAAGAAATCTAGATGTGAATGCAGGAAATGGATCTTGAGGGACATGTTACATCCCAGTGCCTTGTAGGAAAGCAACAGATCATTAACTATGTCTCGGTAATTTTCAACCTTGACACTTCCTAAAAAGTTTTTGCAAACGTTTCTAAAGTAATTCCATGCTGCTGCTTCAACTTCATTCAAACTATTTTGAAAATTTCCATCCTGCTGCAATTCTCGAATCTGAGGTCCAACGAAAATGCCTTCTTTAATCTTCGCTTCACTTATACTAGAAAATTTTTGTTTTAGGTAGGCAAATCCACTGGCATTTCGATCCATTGCCTTGACAAAGTTCTTCATTAATCCCAGTTTAATATGTAATGGTGGTAAGTAAATATTTTCTGAATCGATCAGGGGTAGATTTGCAATATTTTTATATCCTGGAGTAAAGATTTTACGGTTTGGCCAGATTTTTTTAATGTAATGCCTTTCCCTATCTCTGCTATCCCACTCACATAGAAAACAACAAAATTTTGTATATCCAAGCTGTAATCCACGCAAGAGAGCAACGACTTTCAAATCGCTGCATATTTTCCAACCGTATCTTTCATATTCTATCTTTTTCAAAAGCAGTTTCATGTTTTCGTAAGTCTCTTTCATGTTGGATGCATGTGCTATTGGCACTGATGGGAACTTATTTCCATTGTGAAGGAGAACAGCTTTCATACTAATTTTTGAAGAATCAATGAATAAACGCCCCTCTTCTGTATCATGGTCATGGCCAAGCGCTTCCATTAGACTAACAACATCATTGCAATATACTAAATCATTCTCTTGTGAAAAGAAGTCTTGAAATTCATCTTGACGCTTGCGAAAAAAGCATAATTTTGTGCCTTTATACAGCAGATTCCAGCCTTTTAACCTAGAGCCTAAAAGTTCACTCTGTTTTTTGGATAAATCTAAATTACGTACGAGGTCGTTCAAATCTCCTTGGGTTAATAAATGAGGTTCAGATAAAGCACCTGCTTCAAAATTTGTGTCATCCCACTATTGCTCTCGTCTATCTGAATCATCGTCACTAAATATTACATTTTCAGGAGGCTGTGGAACAGGTAAAATATCACTATGAGGAACCGGTCTCATAGCAGAAGGCAAATCTGGATATTCAACTGTATGTCTTGATTTGGATGTAATACCTGTAGTCTTTGTCAAACAAAAATAACAGTCTGAAGAATGGTCTTTAGGTTCCCTCCATATCATTGGAACCGCAAAAGGCATATGACGTTCACCTTTATTGCACCCTGTAAGATGTCGAACACAAATTACACAACAATGGTGAGGAGCCCAAGTCTTATCTTGGTCACCGACTTTAAAGCCAAAATAAAGTTCATAGCACTTTTTGATGAGCGGTGTAAAGTTTCGCCTTTGAACTTTGAAAGTTAATTCCCCACAAATATAACAGAAAATATCAGGAATATTAATGCAACGCCTCGGCATATTGACACAGTCTAGTGCACACGATTTATAAAAGCAAATCGATAGAGAAGAATAAACTAATCACTTCAAATTTACCTGTCACTTCTGCTGCAAATCTATTAAACAAATCGTTAGGTTCAATTTAAATATATATATTAAAACTGTTAATGAGCAAATAGCATTACAGAGCTTGTCGTTATTTTTGAGTTGAAAGCAAAACAGATTATAATATTATATAATAATAAATTATATATATTCAATTAAAATTTCAATAATTTGTTATTTAAATTAATATTTATGATTCTTAAAGAGCAAAATTTAATTAATAACAAATAAAATAAAGCTTTTGGCTCCACACATACCAACTCTTCTTGTCAAAAATAAAGCGCTAGCTTAGTTAATGATGTAACTTAAAAAATGCTTACGTAACATTGGTTGCATTTATTACTGTATTTATCCCAATACTAAAAAAAGACCATCAGGCAAAAACCATGGGTGATGGGAAATTTCTGATTAGATTTTTGAGTTCAGCACGAAAAGTTACACTAGAAACGCCATCAGGTTCTCTTGTGCAAAAAAAAAGTTTTTTTTTGTAGACCTGTGTAATTTGCCCTAAAATATTGCTCAATCATTCTATTAATATATTTTGATAAAAAATAACGTAAAAAGATTAGATAATATGGAAAGATATGATTTTCTTTTTTAGATGTGTCATAGTGAATCCAAAACTGGGTGGCTAAGTTGGAAATTTATAAGTTTATCAAAGGTTGACAATTAGCGCCGTTAAAATTCGCGAATGTTCCAGGCTTCGCCCGGTTTTTACCCGAGTAAAAGTTTGCCTAACGAACATTTGTTAAAACGATTCTAGCAATCATCCAATCCCCACTGAATCTATACTTGTCTATGCTCTCGATAATTTGAATATTTCCCCGGTCCCTTGAAAAATACTCGATAAGTTGAAAAAAATCAATATTAATTGGTCCACTCGGTAATTTGAAGCTGAAGGAATAGTATCTTGCCACAAAGGAACATTTGTAAATAACTGTATTTAGCGAATGTACCCGGCTTTGCCCGATTTTTACCCGAGTAATAGTTTGCCTAACGAACATTTGTTAAAACGATTCTAGAAAACATCCAATCCACCTATATATAGATTTATAAACGTATATAAATATTGTTATATGCGTTTAAAAATATTTTAAAAACATAATTTTTTTGAAAACATTTATTAAATTTTAAATAAGATATTTTCTTTAAATATATATTAATATTGAAATGCCAAGTTTTTTACAGCGCGTCATTGGAATATTATGTTACTAAATCCTCAAATTAAATATGAAATTTATTATACTTGGAACATATTTTAGAATTTTTTCAATTTATAAATGTAATTTCACCAGATGCCGCGAGACGCGCTGCTTGCGAGTGAGAGTAGAAAATTTGCAAATAAAATTGCAAAGAAAATTTATTTCAAATCAAAATCAAACCAGAAACCTTCCCAGTAGTATAGTAAATAACTTCCTCAAGTTTCACGGCGATTGGATAATCTTTTACCTTTTAAAAACATTCATCGTGTAAACAAACTACGTGTAAAATTATTAACCAATCAAATTCTTTTATCGTCGCGACCAGTGCTGCGCCAAGCGGTAAAAGGCTGGAACTAACGCTTTTTGGTTTACAATTTAAAAAAGCACATTAAACTTTTTAGTTTTTTGAATAGCCTATATGTTAAACGAAATCTTCAGCTACCTACATGCGAAATTTCATAATGATTGATTCTGTAGATTTTGCGCAATACGATAACAAACATCGATTTTGCCTTTCATTTTTATAGACATAAAGGAAAGGATATACAGGGTGATCCAAAAGTCCCGCACAACTTTAAAAATTAATAACTCCGCGAATATTTGCGCTAGAGCAATGCGGTAAACACCATTGTGTTCAGGATGCAATGGGAATTTTTATGGCAAATAATGAAAAATTCGAAATTGATTTTAGTTACAACTTTACTTGCTAGATGGCGCTCTACCAGAATCAGCTATTCAGCGGCCAAATCGTTTGATAAATTGAAAAATATAACTGAACGACACGTATTTTTCCTTTTTGAATACCAGGAAAGAACAACTAATAATATCAAATTATAAATTAATAAAACACCATTTCGCCAAAAGTTAGAAGAAATGGTTAATGGAAATGGTTTTTTTCAAACCATTTAACTTTGTAATATATATATTATAATTTTTTGTAAACATTTATTAAATTTTAAATTAGATATTTTCTTTAAATATATATTAATATTGATATGCCAAATTTTTTTGCTATTGGTAGTTTATCTCCATTGTGCTGAAAGAAAAATATCATTACTATAAGTTTTAAAACAGTTGAGGGCTCTATTCATTTATGAGTAAACTCCACTCGAACAATACCCGGGCGAAGCCGGGTCCAGTCGGCTATATTATATAAATATATAATGTAACGAATATTATTATCATTATTATCACAATATTCTGTGTGTTCCGGAATATTATTATCAATAATATTCGTTAGGCAAACTTTCACTCGGATAAAACCCGGGCGAAGCCGGGTACACATCCGCTATTAATTTATACAGGAGGTGGAAACAAAGGAGAAAATACTAGGCAAATCGCACGATTTCACATCCTCAAATCTCAAGAAACCAATAAAAATTAATTATTACTCCAGACACAGAGAGACAGGCTACTGCCCTGGTGACTTGGAGGTATGGAGCTACACTTCAGTACGGCGTGTTGGCTTGAAGGAAAAACTCATAAAGCGGTACTTCGACCCCTACCAAGTCACCAAGAAATTATCGGATGTGATTTATGAAGTTGAACCATTGGGAGAATAAGAAAGATGTGTGCCTGAAAACAAAGGACATCGTGCAAGTCTTAAGGATTAAACCATACCATGGCCATCTGGACAAGAGGGCCAAGAAGTAAACGTAATGGAATCATTGGCGTAGGAATGACCAATCTAGCTGTGAGGTCACAGGTATATAAGGGAGGGTCAATGTAACAGTTAATTTATTTTATTTATCGGGGAATTATTTGTATTTAATAATCTGTGTATCTTGATAATGAATCAGAAACATCTAGAATCCTTCTTTGCTTTTGTAAATTAATCTGATGATCGTGTCGGATTTTGATCTGAAGACTCTAAAATAAATTATTTTATCTTATATGTTATTGAGAGATAAGTGTTTTAATATTCTTTTACTTAATGAATTACTTTCCATATAGTTAGCGAGATTAAAAATAGAAAATTTCAACGTTTAATTGATAGCATATGTGAGAATTCCTACACGTTTTTATCAACTTAGAGAGAGTGGAATGGATTCTTCTTTTTACACACACATACCTTCACGCACAAACACACACACCAACTCTTACACACACGCAAACATAGCATACGCATATACAAACACGCTCATATACAAACATACACACATACTAAAATACGCCCATACAACACACACACACATACATTTACACACACGTACATGCAAGCGCACATACAAGCACACAAGTACACGTGCACATACACCCTCCTGATCAATGTACATAGTCTGCCCTTTTGACTCCTCGTGAGTAATTGTTGACCAGCGGTCAATAAAAATTATTTAATTGTCAATTGTCACGTGCACATACACACAAATATACACCGAAATACACGAACAAACACACAAAAATATACACACACTTGTACACACAAACATACATACATACAAACACACGCTCACACCACACACACAAGCAAGTACATACAAACAAACACATAAATGAAAGCAAACATACACACGCACACCCATACACAAAAACTAAAAATATTACATACAAATACACCCTCACATACACAAACATACACACAATCACAGATAAGCACATACAAACACATGCGCGTACCCCTTCACCACTTCAATTTACCAAAGCGCTCTTCCATTGTTGTGTATTGTGCTCTTCAGTTTATATAGCTTCAATTTATAATGAATCACGGTATTTATAATGAAATTATGGATACACTATAGTTCAAAAGAGGGGGGAAATCGTAGTATATATACGAGGGTAAGTCAACTATTATCCGCAATGTCATTTTATTTTTATTTATGTTGATAGTAATGTTGTGAAACGTAGATGACGCATGCGTGTTTTAATTGTTGTTATGTCTGTTTATGTTTAAGTTCCTACTAGGTAATTTCCTTTGTCGCTGCCATGCCGTTAACCATAAATGCTCTGCTATCTGTTTGCGCCAAAAAAGAGCAACGTTCAGTGATCCGTTTTTGGAAGGTGTACTAGGGACCGAAATTTATCGAAGACGCTCGGTACAATACGGAAACCGTTGTTGCCTTAACGGAGTGTCTGCGAATGAATTAAATATTATAAAATGGCCGTACGAATTTTAGGCAAGACAAAGGACCATCATTTATCGCCACAAATGAGGAAAATATAGAACGTGAGTTGATTCTGTTAAACAGACGAGTTGATAAAGTGGCACATTGTCTGAAAATTATTCTTGATTCTCCCTACGTAATCATCTACAACAGACTTGGTTTACATAAGGCCTGTGCAAAATGGGTCCCAAAACAACTCACACAGTTGCATAAACAACAGCGCTTGGACATCTGCCAACGACATTTGGATCGATATGAATTTGACATCTGTATTGTCACTTGTTACGAAAAATAGATCCATCATTACCAGCCGGAGAATAAACGGCAGAGTGCGAAATATAAACATCCAAGTTCGCCCTGCAAGAAAAGCTAAAAAGCCCACCATCCGCAGAACAACTGATGCTTACGGGTCGTAGTACTGGAACATTATCAAGAAAGGGGGGGCACAGCAATAAACAGTGCGCTTCACAGTGAAATGCTTACTGGCAAGTTGAAACCTGCAATTTGAGGCAAACGCCGAGGACTGCTGTCAAAAGACGTCGTGTTGTTGCACGGCAATACCCGTCCTTGTCCAGACCGTTGAAACACTTCAGAACTTTGAAGTACTGGCTATCTTCAGTATAGTCCTGACCTCAACTTGTTCGGTCCACTCAAAGAGGCATCCAGGGGTCGTAGCTCGGATGTAGCAGTGAATGAAGTGGTGCATTCCTGACGGATCAGCCAAATAAACTTCTTTTATGAAGGTTTCAGGAAGTTTTTCAACGACGGACCAAGCGAAGAGCAAGAGGTCTTTGTTGGAAAATAATGTATAGGTAAGTTTGCAAATTGTATTACAATAAATATTTAGCCACATTGCGGATAATAGTTGACGTACCCTCGTATAGACAAATGTTTATAAATGAACGTATAATATCAAATAATAACTCTCTACGTGTGACAATATAAATATATTCAGTTGTATATATACGCAATATATTTATTATTTGATTATATCATACATGTTTAAAATACTTATATACACTGCGTGACATTGAAAATGGAACACCAAGAAATAGTGGCCAGAAAGTGATGAAACTCGGCAGACAGAGAGAGACAGGGACGAACAATAAGTGATCTTTATTTCAAATTGATGGTCATAATACAGAACGAGAACGGCGTCGGCTTAGTAGCAAGTAGGACCACCGCGGACGGCGATGCACGCAGCAACACGTCTAGGTAGAGAGTGAATCAGAGTACGGATGGCGTCCTGAGGGATGGCTCTCCATTCCCTCTCAACCATTTGCCACAGTTCGTCTTCTGAACGCGGCTGTGGCAAGGCATGCAAACGGCGTCCAATGATGTCCCAGACGTGCTCGATTGATGAGAGATCAGGAGAGTACGGTGGCCAGGGAAGCATCTGTACATCTTGCAGAGCTTGTTGGCTAATGCGAGCAGTGTGCGGTCGGGCGTTATCCTGCTGATAAAGGGCATTGGGTACCCCCTGAAGGTAGGGGAGTGTCACCGGTCGCAGCACATCATCAACGTATCGTTGGGCCGTCATAGTGCCCTGAATACGAAGTAAAGGTGACCTGGAATCATACGCGATTGCGCCCTAAACCATGATTCCACGTTGTCGCACGGTGGGGCGTTCCACAATTGCTGCCGGATTGGACCTTTCTCCACGTCGACGCCACACGCGTACACGGCGACTATCACTGGACAAGCAGAAACGCGACTCATCTGAGAACACGACCCTGTGCCATTCCTTCATCCACGTCGATCTAGCCCGGCACCATTCCAAACGTTGGCGCCTATTCGGTGGGGTCAATGGCAGTCTTCTTAGCGGAGGGCATGAGTGCAAGCCATTAGCAACCAATCGACGGGAAATGGTTCTGGTCGAGATAGAATGATCTAGGGTGTCTTGCACATGTTTCAGGATGGCGGTACAAGTGGGTTGTGGGGCCACCACTGCTTGTCGAAGGATACGCCGATCCACACGTGCTGACGTCACTCTGGTTGCACCGACATTCCTATAAATTGCCACATTTCCTTGTTCCAACCATCTTCTCCACAGTCGGTGCACCGTGGACGCACCAAGGTGTGTATCAGCTGCGATTTGACGTATGGACCAACCTGCCCCTCGTAAAAGCGTCTGTCTGCTTGAACTGCCTCCGTTTACGATGACCTGGCATTCTCTGTTATTACACGTGTCTTTTGACACAAGAACAAAATTTCTACAATGATTTTCCTTGAAGAAATAACGACACGAATACTGTCCTTTCTGCAAGTTCCTTCCCTTATATCTTACTCCATGTGCGCACGAGAGCTGCACATTTTACCTCATTTGCATAACTCGGTTAGGCGCGTCTACCCTGAAATTTGCATAATTTTCTGACCACTATTTCTTGGTGTTCCATTTTCAATGTCACGCAGTGTACATAGAGGCATATCCTATATCTGACATTGTGTATGCAATAAGGTTTTACACACACACACACACACACAAAAGCCTTTATTAAGACACACAGGTCTTACAGAGGATTCTCCTTGGGGTTACAAAACGGAGAAACCCATGAAAGTGGGAAATAAAAAATAGAGAAAGATTATATACATATGGTAAATATATACAGATTATAATAAAGAATAAAAAAAATAAAATAAATAAGAAGAATAAAAATAAAAATAATAAAAAATATTTTTTTTGGAAATATGGATGGGAGAAGTGGAGAGCGAAAAGAGGAAGCAATAAGGTTTTCTAGGTAAGTATAGAGGGAGATATATTTTGTCCAGAAGAACTTTTAGCTAATTCCTTCAGAACAAATCGAGTTTAACCAGAAGCTCTTATTAACCAATTGTGTTATACCTGTCTTGGCAGCTTCTTCTTGGCAGGCTGATCAACAGTTCTTAATTATTATATGTTACTAATTGTTTGTATTTTTTGATAAAATATATATATCAAATTTTCACATCAAATTATTTCATTGCTTAAATTTGTTAATACGGGGAAGACGATAGGCTATTTTAAAAAATATATAAATCAATTATTAAAACTATATATTCAAATTATTCTACTTAGCTCACGAACAGCGCCCTCTATCAAAGATTAGATTAAATTATGCTGATGCAAACAAATAGATATATATAATGCTAATAACAAACAATTATAAAAAATCTTATCTAAATATATATCACTCGGGTAGATGTGCACACGGGTCAATCCCGGGGCGAAGCCCGGGTCACCCGTCTAGTATATGATAAAAAAAAAAAAAAACAGAACAAAACATTTTAATTAAGAAATTTCGTCTTCCATAGATTCGTACCAACGTCCATAACAAATAAAAGATTAATAATTACAGAAGGTAATATACAGTGATGAGACATAACAAGCGCTGAGTATCTCCCAATCAACTGTAGGCTGAACTGGCAGTGGGTTCTCATCTGCCAATGAATCTGAGAGAAGAGATTGAAACATTGATAGGGGGGAGAAACAGACAATTTTGGTATTCTCCATGTAGCCGGGAACAATGAAGATGGACATTTTTCCTGGAGGAAATTGATATATAAAACCATAGAGCATCTCTTCCATCAAAATAAACGTCCGCCATCTATTCACCGTTGCCATAAAACGTTTTATAATGGCCATAGATTTGTCCTAGCCACTTTGTCAGCTAAACATCTCTTTGGCGGATTGTGAAGATTTCATTAGATACCTTGTGGATCTCATGGAATAAAGTCCGTCCTGGACTGACCAGGGCCATTAGCCCGAAACCATGGTCTCCAGGTGGACGCTTCTCAGTTTGCCAAAGTTGGTGTTGTGGCTTTGTCTCCGACCTGAGGCCGCTAGTTTGCGGCGATGGTCAACAGTTGGCGCCTAGTTTTAACGTTTATTTTGACGGGAGAAGCGCCCTATGATTTTATAATTGAGGAATATATACTATATATACTTGAAATTCATCTCCACAAAACTCATATTTATCTAAGGAAGCAACAGGCTTCCTCCCAATATTTAGAAATCCTCAGCGTACAATAGTGATTAAACATCATCCATTACAAATACACAGTCTCTGTTTGTAACCCAAAATCTTTCTATGGGGATATTTTATAATATTTTAATTATGCAAATTCCGTCATATATTTTGCACATTATTACTCTTTGAACGGTTGCTAAGGTACCGATTTTAAAATTTACATATTTCACGATTGATGTAGAGAGATTGAATGAGATTCTTGGAAAGCTCGAACATTACGTTCTGAAGAAATAAATTAATTGGACTCAAAGAAAAACGGTATGTCTTTAATAATTATTGCTTTTGAATTACTTCGCATTTTGCGAAGATAGATTCTAGATGTTGTCAAGAGGATTCATTAAGCTGAGACCACGTTGTTTCCCAAGAAGATAATTAATTATTCGAATGTTTAGCTATTTATTCTAATCCGCGTTTTTTCCACTCCTTCAATGTCCTTGAATTCACCTTGGCATGTAATCACCCACATTAAATCGCGAGGTGCTGAGCCACAGGAAGTAGGGCGGTTATGTAAATTAAACAGTAGCTGACGTGTGGCCGTAATTAGAGGTAACGGCCGCCCCCATGTTGACTCCCACACGTGTGTTACCACATCTTTGTCAGCTCCATGATAATTCAACACACATGCTGGATACACTTTTCTTGTGAATTTCTGGAGTTTTAATGAAGGCAGGCTTACTTTAATTTGTAATTTTTTCTTAATCACTTTGCACTCTCGCAAAGTTAAATAAATTGTCCCTGTTCTATTTCTTTTATTACCATTATATTTAGAATGGAAACACAACCCAGCCCACAACCCAGCCCCACCTGCACGAAGTACCGATAAATTCGGCACTTCGCTGACGCATGGATGGCCATTTCGTCGACCTTCTGCCCAGTCCCGAAGATCCATGTCTGGAGACCAGGTGGTCTCCCGATGATATTGAAGGCCTCCCGGACGAGGGGCCTGATACTCGTGCAACTCCAGTATCGGTGGCCTAGGGAGCCATCGGGGACCCGCAGGAAGGACCGGCAGAGGCAGGATGTTCCGGGTGAGGCAGAGCATGGAGGGCCAATCGCTGGGCGATGTCGCCGTTATGCCCCGAGAAAGCGCCGCTTCGGATCAAGGACCAGTTCACATTCACAGGCACGTCTATGATGGGCTCCCACCTCGCCAGGAGCCGGGTGATCGGCAGAGCCGTGAGGCGCGGCGGTTCCAGGGCGCGACGGGCCGAGCGGGTGGTGATATTGGTGAACGGCGTGGTTGTCCCGCGCAGGACGACGGCCTCGGCTGGACTGTGCACCAAGAAGCTCGCCTGCAGATTCTCTGTCACCACCCTCCGGCAGTAGGCGGCGAGGGCCCCGCGTCAGCGATGGCAGAGATGTCGCCTACGTCCCGGACTCTGGCGCCGACCCAGCGCGCGGGGGCCAGAAGGTTCGGTGGGCGGAGGAACCGGCAGCCGTCGATGATGGGTAGATCCTTGAGCTAATTGGTCGGGACCACCCGGTGGTTAAGGCTTAGGATGTTCGCCACGCTCTCCCACATTCTAAGCAGCCGAAGACGCCGGGGCTGGAGTCTGGTGCCGTCAGGTGGAGGTCTCAGCCAGGCGTCGCTGGTCACCAGCAAGGAGAAGCTATTTTTTCCTCCACGAAGCGCGACCTGGACTCCCTTCAGACACGCAAGATGGAGCTGCGTTCCTATATCCATTAGGCCGAGGCCCCCTGTGACCACGGGTCTCGCTAGGATGCCGGCAGGAAGCCATGTCGTGTGATCGGGCCCCCAGATGAATCGAGCCACACGAGCCTGCAGCTTGGAAATGGTTGTAGCCTCTGGCAAGTACGCGTGGAGGTGGGGCTGGATGGTGGAGAGCACTAGGGAGTTGGCGGCCCTAGTTCGCCGACGAGGGAGAGGCCGCGCGCGAAGAGCGTCCACTTCCGGCAAGCAGATTCCAGTAGAGCCAGAAGATGTTGTTCCCGCTGGACGACGGAACTCCTGGGTGCGATTCTAATTATCAGTACAGTGACCGAGGAACTCGACCAGGAAGTGCCGAGGGGAGAGTCGCCGCGTTCGCGCCAGGCGCCGCACCAGAGGCCCGCGCTCTTTCCGTAGTTGACGGCGATCCCGGAGGCTCGATGGAAGTCCTCGAAGACGGCCGCCATTCTCGCAAACTGCTCGTCGCAATGGACCAGGAGGAGGATGTCGTCTGCGTAGGCGATGACGTTGCCCACGCCGAGGATCGATTCCAGGCGACGTAGCAGCGCCCCCGTCGCGATGCTGAAGAGCGCTGCGCTCACAGCGCAGCCCTGTCTCACGCCATTCAGGAGATTGATAGAGGCAGTTTGGAATACTTTAGTCCGTATCGTCGCTTCCGACCCCGGCGTACAGGAGGAGTATCCAGCCCACGAAGGCCGGTGGGAGGCGGAGGGACACCAGGAGGGATAGCAGGGATCCGCCATCCAGGCAGTCGAAAGCGGACTGGAGGTGTGTAGGTGTGTTTCGTTTGATTGGTGTGTAGGTGTGTTTGGTTTGATTGGTAAGTAGGTGTGTTTGGTTTAAGTGGTTTGTGAATGAAAATGTTTTTATTGGTGTGTGGGTGTTTGGGTTTGAGTGATTTGTGGGCGTGTTTGGTTTGATTGGTGTATAGGTGTGTTTGGTTTGATTGGGTTGTGGATGTTTTTAGCTTGAGTGGTTTGTTGGTGTATTGGTGTGTAGGTGTTTTTAGCTCGAGTAGTTTGTGGGCGTTTTGGTTTAATTGGGTGTTTTTGGTTCGAGTGACAATTGACATTTAAAACTCATTTTTGGTTCGAGTGGTGTGTGAGTACTTTTGGTTTTGGTTTAATTGGACTGAGGTGGGGGAGGGGCTTGATTTGAGAAGTTTGTTTTTGAGAAAGATATTAACTGCAAGTTTATTTTGGCACGAGGTTTTGACGAAAGTTTAATTGATTCCCTTATAAAAGAGCTACTGTGTGTAATTGTATTTCTTATTTTTATAACCTCGATCAGCCCATTTCACAGGGTCTTACTTCTAATTTTTAAAAGATCAATCTTTAAAATAATCTCAATTTAAATACATTGAAACCCGACAACAGAATACACTAATTGAATGTAATTAAAATGTAGGTGATCTTTATTGGCATTTTTAAAAACTAATAAACGGAACTCGCGGGAGTTCAAAGGCAGCCGTTGATAGAAGTGATGTCTTAGAGAGGCTCATATTTGTGTTGTGGCACCAGAGGGAATGTTGGCAGAGAACTCAATCATTTGAAGCCAAGGAATATACGAAGATAGGAATACGTAAGTTAAAATACAGAGAGAAATCATCTTAAATTTCTAAAAACAAGGAGAAATTATAAATATGCTTGTGAGACATTATACACCGCGACCAAATATAAATACGCTACTGGCCATTAAAACTGATACACCGGTAATAAATGCAAATAAAAATATGATATTTATTTTATAAGTGCATTATACTGGGAATAACAAGTAATTAAATTTAAAAAAAATAAAATTGGAGGTATGGATCCTGAGAGAAATCAGTGCTCAGAAGAACCACTTCTGGCAACAATAAATACACTTATACATTTGATCATTAAAGAAAAAAAGATTGAATGGCATGTATAGATACAGCTTCCCATGCAGCTTCAACACGCTGCAGCGACAGTAGTGGCTGGCTTGTAGTGACAAGCAACCAGACCTTTCTATCGGCGAAAGATCAGGAGAAAGTGCTGGCAAGGACAGCAGTCGAGTATTTTCTGCGTCAAGGATAGCCATGGCGTTGAATGGACAGTTGATGCTTCTCGTCGAACTGTTCATGCAGACGCTTCTTGACTTAAAAACGGCCCAACCATTCCTCAACCCAGTGCTCATGACGTAACGCAACGATCCGTTAAGGCCATATTCTTGGCTGTTAGTGGTAGCGTGCCGCTATGACTGTCGTTCCTTATGACTGTCCTGAATCCATCGATTCTATATTCTGCTAACAGGCATGTCGAGCAGCAATTCTGCGGTACGATAAACCCCAATCCCGGTAGGCTACACACAATTCTACCTCTATCAACTCAGAAGGCGTTGGGAAGCATTTATCCCACTTACACGAGACATCACAACAACTTTTTCCAACGAAGCAACGTTTCAAATGCAATTTCTGTATGTGGAACTTGCTGTATAATATCTTCTTTCGCAACAAACGCCCATTTTGCATAAAGACGTTGAAAATCCAATCATTCGTATTTCACAGCACCTCTTCCTATCGCGGTAAGTTCAGGTCTGTATATTATCGGCTTCTTGGAGCAGCAGCTCAAATGGCCATTAGTGTATTTTTATTTCCCTTGTTAAGCTCTTTGAATGGTATTATAAAAATTTATCTATTAAGTTATAAATAATTCTGTGTGTATTTCCGACTAGTATTTATATTTTTGGGTAAGCTATATCTCTGTCAAGCTCACTTTTCAGGTCAGAAAAGAGTTATTGAAATACGTTATGTTTTCTTGGCGGTAACTCTTCTTAAGAGATTTTAAAACATCATCGTGGGGGTGTGTTTCAATCACATGCATGATTTTAATATTGAAAATTATAGAAAATGTGACAGTAGTGCCGAGTTAGAAAAGCAGCGTAGCTCTGGGGTTGAACTGAACAACCTGTGCGTAACTTCGATACATGAGTATAGACCATCCAGAGGGGGGAACAGAGAAATAAAAACCACAACCAGACAGAGAGTGAAATAACCATGAGAAATTAAGAGCACCCAAAGACAGAGTCTCTAAACCAGACCTTGAGAAAGACCTACCAGAGTCAGACAATAAAGCAGACCATGAGAAAGACCTACCAGAGTCAGACAATAAAGCAGACCATGAGAAAGACCTACCAGAGTCAGACAATAAAGCAGACCATGAGAAAGACCTACCAGAGTCAGACAATAAAGCAGACCATGAGAAAGACCTACCACAGTCAGACAATAAAGCAGACCATGAGAAAGACCTACCAGAGTCAGACAATAAAGCAGACCATGAGAAAGACCTACCAGAGTCAGACAATAAAGCAGACCATGAGAAAGACCTACCAGAGTCAGACAATAAAGCAGACCATGAGAAAGACCTACCAGAGTCAGACAATAAAGCAGACCATGAGAAAGACCTACCAGAGTCAGACAATAAAGCAGACCATGAGAAAGACCTACCAGAGTCAGACAATAAAGCAGACCATGAGAAAGACCTACCAGAGTCAGACAATAAAGCAGACCATGAGAAAGACCTACCAGAGTCAGACAATAAAGCAGACCATGAGAAAGACCTACCAGAGTCAGACAATAAAGCAGACCATGAGAAAGACCTACCAGAGTCAGACAATAAAGCAGACCATGAGAAAGACCTACCAGAGTCAGACAATAAAGCAGACCCTGAGAAAGACCTACCAGAGTCAGACAATAAAGCAGACCATGAGAAAGACCTACCAGAGTCAGACAATAAAGCAGACCATGAGAAAGAAAGAGACACACAGACCGTGAGTGATCAATAAGCGAGGTGGTGCCGGCAGATGGCGCTCTTCCACGCCACGTCACAGCTGCCCAGGCTATGGCCAGGTAAGCCGGTTAGCTCTACCTCCCCCAATCTACCTAGTCCTCCCGTAGAGTCGGTTAGCTCTACCTCCCCCAATCTACCTAGTCCTCCCGTATAGTCGGTTAGCTCTACCTCCCCCAATCTACCTAGTCCTCCCGTATAGTCGGTTAGCTCTACCTCCCCCAATTTACCTAGTCCTCCCGTATAGTCGGTTAGCTCTACCTCCCCCAATCTACCTAGTCCTCCCGTATAGTCGGCTAGCTCTACCTCCCCCAATCTACCTAGTCCTCCCGTATAGTCGGTTAGCTCTACCTTCCCCAATCTACCTAGTCCTCCAGTATAGTCGGTTAGCTCTACCTCCCCCAATCTACCTAGTCCTCCCGTATAGTTGTGAACTACTACCGTCTCCAGACTACCCCAGTCTACAAGGCTGTATTCACCTCCCTCAGTACTACCATCTCACCCCAATCCGCCAAATGTCTGTGTGGCGGCACTAATGTATGAGAGAATAGAACAGAAGAGTAAATATAAGTAAAGCTTAGAGAAAACTTAACTCTGAGCGTTACTTAGTGGGTCCTTTAAGAAACAATCACAGCCCGTGCGTAGGCACTACTCGGCAAACAAGAATAAGTACACAATTGTGGGGCATCCCTAGTAGCATCAAGAAGTTCCATGATATGAAAGAACAAGCAGTTTTATATTTGAAATATATATTCTACTTTTCATATTGGTTTAGTAATATATGTAGATATAGTAACTCCAGTCTAGCTTTCACGACCTAATTTGAATCAAGAAAAAATTACCGTAATCTTTATTAATTCTAGGAAGCCTATATGCAGTGAGATTATAAATTGTATTATCATCTATCAATAAATTGTCAAATTTATTTGGCATTTATATTTCTTATGATATATCATGAAGAATCAGCACAAACTTGCATACCTCACTCTAAGGTCTCTAGAGATATAATAATTGTTTATGATGTACCATAAGAAACCTAAACGTCATATAAAAATATAAAACGTTATCAATAGTGAAAACTCTTTATAATACTATTGAGAGAATTGACTGATAATTAATTTCATTCTAAAAATATGTATAATATTAGTTGAAAGGACACAACACTTAGATATATTATCTATATCCACATAGGAAAGTAGGATTTAAAATAATGGATACAAAGTTGACCATATGTTTATTTATATGAACAGGGATTTTTTTTTCAAAGTGTAGTAGCCCTCGTGAAACGGCCACAAAACTGATTTCGACAAAAAATATGTCTATGAATAGAGGAAGTGATTCAAAGGTGGCATTATGAGATCAGAAGTTTGATTATTTTTCTTCATTACAGATACTCACAAACTACTAATAGGT
The DNA here is from genome assembly GCA_030710605.1 of Cordylochernes scorpioides. NCBI lineage: Eukaryota > Metazoa > Arthropoda > Arachnida > Pseudoscorpiones > Chernetidae > Cordylochernes > Cordylochernes scorpioides. Next base: position 4,686,880 of record CP092879.1, read on the forward strand.
AATCGAGAATTTAAAAAAAATCAGGAAAATCTATGCGAATAACTAATCTAAGGGTGACTTAAGGAGCGCATAAAAAGTCCAGAATAATATTAGAGGCGATTATGTAAATGGGCGTTAGAGGCTGTGATGATAGCAATGATGGTATATTCTCTGTCGCTTGTGTTGAGCGATTTACGACCAAATAACTAGACATGGGTTATAGTTGGATAATTGCATTCAAATATTCCTTTTTCATTAGATATAAAATAATTTATTCCGAAGAGAGATGTTTCCATTCCATTCTATTAATCTAAAAATAATTGCAAATAGTTGAAAGAGCAAATCGACGATGTGTCTCAATGAGTAGGCATACTGAGGAAAAGTTTCCATTCATAAACTCACCGCATTTAATAAAAAGAACCAAATTCTTATTTGAAATAGTTTATGATATTTAAATGGCATATAAGTGGTAAGAATATTTCAGCTGAAATAAATTTGATACTAGAATATACAAGTTCAACAAAAGATGTTTTGGAGCTTCCTAGAGGCAAGCTATACGAATGTAAACTACATTACTCTACATATCCCTCATGCAAACCTCGTCCTTTTTCAATCGAAAAATGATTAGACAGAGACAAAAAATGGAAATATTGCATCATTCTGTAATAGAGGTGAGTATATCTACAACGAATAACTTATTTTAGAGAACCTGAAAAGGTGAGAAGATACACTACATCGGATGATATTCCACAGCTGACTGCATGTTTTCTTGTCATTTCGTGCGTTTTGTCGTGAAGCTTTGCTATCACAAAGGATTTTATTCCTCAATTTTTTATTCCAAAAACTTCTCAATGCGACATTTCCAGCTAATGCTTGAACTATTGCCTTCTTTGGGGGTGAGGCCAGGCCTAGTCACTCCCCCCTTTGATTGAACTTCACTTCAGAGCGAGAATGATGTGTTAACTTTGTCTTGAGTAATTAGCTGAGTAAATAGATCTTTCGTTACACAGGTTCTACATCTCTTTTGCTGACAACCAGCCTTCTGGAAAACATTCAATATTGGAGGGATCGATCTCGAGGCTAGTTTATGTAAATAGAGATATTGTTATATGTTTCCTACAGCGCGTCTAGACCTATTGTCAGTTCTTGGATATCTTCTCGAATTCTGCGATAAATACCGTAAAAATGGACGCATAAAACGAGGCTTTATCAGTTGACCCTCTCTGCAATATATACTTTATATTATACTAAATTATTATAGTCACTTGACTGAATAAACTTCTGTCTTTTTATGCAGACTTTTAAAATTTAATTAATTCCTTACGGACTTCATGAAATCCTTAAAATCGCCCTCGACGAGAGTAAAAGCCCGGAACTATGGTCTTCAAATGGTTGCCAAAGCTGATGTGTTTTCTCACCGAGTCAGCTTGATTGTTGTAAATAGATAGCGCATCGTTCATTTCCATATTTATGGACGAGGAAGATTTTATTTCGAAGGATTTTTTGTCTTTAAATTAACACCTACCTTTCTATTCCTCCATGTCCAAGGCAATAGGGAGTCACCTTAACGTAGATGTTAAATTGAAAAGAAACTTGTTATATTGATCGAAGTGGCACATGTCTCTCTAAAACTTTGAGTAAAGGTTTAAAATCTATTATTTATTAACTTCGTGTGAGACGAAGTATTCATTCAAACTTTTACATTTCAAAAGTTCCTTCCGTTCTCATTCAGCAACTAAAAACTAACGAAGTAGAAATGGAAATGTCTGTCTCCTAGTTTTAGGAAAGCGGATATCGTCTGGAGACTATCTCAAACATCCGGGACGACGGGCGGGTCAATATATGGACAGACGACGCCAGTGGGGTTTTCCCGCTCTCGTGTGATGACGTGGCTATGGTGGACTGTTTATCTGGATTTATCTTACCCTCTGTTTATCTTGTATTTAGGGAGAGGAAACATTAAGGGTGAAAACACTACAAAGTTTCCAAAATAACAACGACTCCTTTCGTTTTCCCTAAATACAAGTAAAGCCATCCAGTGTACAAACTAAAAATATTTCTCTCTGTAGAGGTAGTTGGTATAAAGGTTCACACTTTTTTATTTATTTATTTCAATTCAAAACGCTATGTCCCCCTAGGGACACTTGCGCTAAATGTACATACAAATATAACAAAGAAAATATTCAACATGGAAAGATACACAGAAAGCGACTTAGAAAGATTCATAAATATTATTTACACATATAGAGATATTCTTTGAATTTTATTTACAGTTATATCATTAAATTAAAAAATATATACATATATACACACATATACACGCATACACCTATATATTGTTTACAACCACACTTGTTTACACACTTGGCACTTTTCATTCGAACGGACACAAAAATGATCAGAGTGCCCTCTAGCATTCTGTTGCTAGCAGATTCTGAGGCTTCAGTTCTCTCCGTCACACAGATAAAGGACCACAGTATTCACCTTTGTCTGGAGCTACACAATATATGGTTCGTTTAAATAATAGTACATTAAATATGGTTTTTTAATCTTTTTTCATAATTAAAAAAAGCATATCATTCACATCCAGTGTAAAAGGTAATGTTTAAAATGTAATAAAGTAATTCTATATCTTTATTTTAGAGATTCAGCTTCCTCTCCGTTTAATCAACAGCTTTTAATAAAGTGTTAACTCACTCCATATGTTGACGGTCAGTAATGCACACAAGAGAAAGGTCTTTTGCAGCTTACGAGAAATTAGACGCATCATTAGCAGCTCAGAGAGTCTGCTACCAAAGAAAATAGGGCCAAAAGGGCTTAAAGAAAACCCAACATTGTTGGCTTCCCTAGCATTGTATAGTTTCCTTTTCTAATAATCTCCATCGTGCGCCAATATCTCAAATAACTGCCTACTTGTAATAATGTGTAAGCAAAACTCGGACCCAACTTTTTTTGAAGTCAATCATTTGAATGGCGAGCTATTTTACCGGTGTTATGACCGAAGAACATTAAAGAGCGCAAGGGAGAAAAGTCCATTAGTCCGAGCCACGGGGGACCCACCGTCCATTAGCTGTGGTCACCTGGACTCCCCGTGGTAACCTTCAGGCAAATATTTGTGAAAGTTTTAATTCGATTTACGGCGGAGATAATAGAATTAACTCGCAGGATCCATTAGCCTAATCGTATTGTTTGTGCTGTGGAGGTTGTTTTATTAGAATTTGTGCTCAGGGTAATTGATCCTCAAATATTATACAACTTTCTCATCGATATCAATTAATCCTTGAAAACAAGCATTGCATATATCGGAATATATGCTTGTATAATTGCTGTAGGATGGTATTCATATACCAAAAGAGGCACAATTACTTTTTATATTTACATATAATAGGTATTAACCCTTTAAGCACCAGGCAAGCCGGTGTATCGGTTTGATGTGACTTGATACTTCTTTTCTCCTTAAAAAATCTAATGAAAATTAATTAACTGTATTTTGAAGCGCATATTCTGTTGCATTGTGTTTCATAGGTTTATATGAATCATAAAAGCGCTAATTAAAAAAAAATAGTTTGATGTCTTTTGAAGGCTAACAATGAACAGGAATGACCTTGAAAACGGCCGGCACCTAAAGGGTTAAAAACAATGCATTTTGTTTAAACTAAAAACTTAAGGCTCGTGATAAAGAATGAGCCATACAACCACTTTTAGCAAATTCAAACAAAAGTCAACAACCTGTTCAGCATGGTTTCAGGCTACGGCCCTCATCTAGTTTGAAAATAGTCCTTGTCAGCTTAAATGCCCTTTTGCTAAATTTGACCGATGTCAATGATCCTCTCGTAGTATGTTATAAAATCGAAGCCTCCCTTGTACTGATCAGGTCCATAGCCCAAAACCATGGGATACGGATTGGTTTTTGCTTGAATTTGACAAATCTTGTGTAGTGGCCATTTTTTTAATCACTAAAGTTTTCTGTTGAGGTGATTAACAGAATACATTGCTTAATGCGTATTTAAAGGGGATAGATGACAATTTTTGTTATTAACATTTTTTCAAAATTATTTTAAAAATATTTTCTTATATACATTTCAATTTTTATTATCTGTTTCTTCTCATATAGAGTTCTTTTGTCCGTCCCAAAAAAACATTCCAATATAGCTTGGAAAGTGGCAACTTCAATTATATAACATGCAATTTTTAAAGTAACTCGCAAATAAATTTTATCATGCCTTTTACATTGATAGACGTCTGACAATTTACCTCTCTCTGAGGTCGAGTTGCATCAAGTAAGAAGCTTGGGTAAGTCGTTGCAAAAGAGGATCATCGAAAATCCAAGAGTCCTCTCAGACTAAAAACGCTCCCAGATCAGTTTTCTTTACCAACACAATTTAATGTGAGTGTTGCGGCCATTAGGTGCACATACATTTCACATTATTAAAGTTGTTGAAATAATCTCATGCACAAGAGTTTCCATTTAACTCTTACATAGCATACAGGCTGGGACGAGCTGATAGTTTAAAAAAAGGATTTATAGCCATAGATAATATTGCTTCATGGTGATAGAAAGTCTTTCAAAAATTTTATCTAAACTGTTCGTCGTTCGAACCAATACCATCTTAATCTGGCAGTAAAATGACGCCACTGTGAATTACTCAGGTCTAAAATGGGCGAGGAAAGAATATGAAAAAATATGTTAGGAGAGAGAGGACATATGTCCATGCGTGTTTCTACGGCTATAGATCTATCGTATACACTAGGTTGGAACTATGGGTGGAACATAACCCCCTAGTTCTCTCAACTCTGATTACATTGAGCACAATGTACCTTTACCACATGCAGACTTACGTAGAGCTTATAGTGAGAACCCTTTAGAGATAAACATTGCTTAACTTGATAAAATAAATAATTAATTGTTTTATAATATTTTGTGGGGGGAGGGGATTTTTGTCTTTCACTAACATTTTGGAACAAATGAATTAAATGTATTTTGGTTCAAAATATAATCACGTTTTGCTTCTTTCGAGATCCATTTGTACTGAGAGAAACCGCTAAAAAGGGATTTGACACCCAGAGGAAGTGAGGTCAAAGTTAAGACGTCTAAGTTATATTTCGAACCGAGTCAGATTCCAGGTGGCACGCCACTTCAGCACAAGAGATAAGTGTAATCCCTTCAGATAAAAAGTTCAGACTAACTCTAAGTCCTGTGTTACACGTTCAGGCAATCCTATACCTGCCTATATAAGTGCTATTCAATACACATAACCTTATCATTTAATGTCTTCGCATCAAGGAAAATGCAAATCTCTGGAATTGCTCTCTCTATTTTTCTTTTCGTTTTCTATTAACTCTTTAAGGAATATATTATAATAAATCAAACTTTATAGTTAAAACTTGGTGTAATTCCCAAAGTAATATAAGAACGGATTAAATGAGAGTTAGAACGAGCAGTAAACATATCCCATGATGGCAGCGGTATCCAACAAGACTTCCATGACTTGGCTCCATGTTGGAGGGCAGTAAGGAAATATAAAACACCAGACGGATCACCAATCTTCGACCTCATCTTCCAGACAACTATCCCAACTCACAAGTAATGGATAAATACTTCGTGGAATCATCAACACAGCGGTATCCAACAAGACTTCCATGACTTGGCTCCATGTTGGAGGGCAGTAAGGAAATATAAAACACCAAACGGATCACCAATCTTCGACCTCATCTTCCAGACAACTATCCCAACTCATAAGTAATGGGTAAACACATCGTAGAAGCATCAACACGTTGTTTATTCAATTAAGAAAGAACTATATACTCTTATGTTCTCTCTACAATAACCGCACTAGCGCCAAATGAGTTGTCAATTTGGACCCTATCAACCAAAGAGAGTTGACACTGCGTGTATGTATAGAGAATGCTTTATTGTCAAGTTCGAATGGTCAGAGATCAACAGACGCTGAGTATCCTTCCCCAGGTGTCGACGTTTGCCATCAAAGATGATCAGAAGAAAGTTTTGCAGCAAAAAAATGTTTCTATTCGATTAAACAAACGATCTTTCAATCTGGAAATGATAATACGTTCACTTCCGGAATGTGATACTTGCGCTGTGTAATTGGATTAACTAGAGAGGCAGAACACCAGGAATCTAAATATACCATTCTCTGTTACCTCGACAAGAATAAATGACTTCTAATGTCAATAATATTTTATTTTACAACCATTTTGTCTTTTTTTTATATGTGCAACGTGGTTAACACTTGCTAAGTACTGGAAATGAAAGGTCGAGCCTATCATTATTCTCCTATTTTTCGACTATTGTATTACACGATACATTTCAACAATTAAAAACCTTTTGTTCCTTTATGAAACAATGTAAAAAATAAATGTATACATGTCATAACATACAGAAACCTTATAAACAACTTGTAAATAATCTGTGACGAGTAAATAGAGAATGTTGCATACAGAAGGAAGCTAGGCCACGATGTCTTACGTAAAATCTTCTCAAGTATCCTACGAACTCACTGCCCCGTCGCGGAATAGTATAAAATCCCATGGATTCGATTAGTAGGGAGCAGATCTCTCCGACGCAGTCCTCACCACGTTCGAATCCTTGCTAACCCTTCTCTGGCATTCCTCCTGTGTGCCGCACCACATATACTAGCGTATATATATATCTTCTTATACAACAACAACAACAAAAAACCTTTATTTAGGGTCACTGACCCTATACAGGATTCACCAGAGGTATGCATAAGAACAAAGCAGTGAGACAAAGGAAACAACGATATATACAGAAGAAAAAGAAGAAAAAAAAAAGAAAAAAAAAAACAAGAAAGAGAAAGAGGGAAGCAAGAAAAACAACACAAAAAGAGTAACAGTAAGAAAGTGAGGAGTGAGTGTCACTTGGCCTTCTTCTGAGATATGGACTTGTGGAAACCATAAAACGCCGTAGCAATATACTTATTCTGGGTCATATTGTCAATTATTGATGGAATATCTTCTTATATATAAAAGTCAATGTCTGTTGTCTGTTTCGCGATTAACTCAAAACCTACTGAACCAATTGGTACCAAATTTTGCATGTCGCTTTTTATAAACCCTAGAAAAGTTTTCGGCTATTTAATTTTTTCATTTGAATAACTTTTTTTTTACGTGGAGTAAATACGAGGCGAAGTAACAACACCAGGCCAGTTAAGCGACCAATGAGCGTTCTGCAATTTTTTTTCAAGTTGCTTGCGTACTTTTTTTTTTAAATATCTTTTTATACGAGTGTTACTTTTTTTTTACAAAAGTTTTGAGTATTGAGAGAGAAATTTATATTACTAAGTTACCGTAAGTGCACACAATGCAATTAAAAAAAAAAAACTTTACAAAATTAATGTTGCTGTATGTAAATAATGGCTTTCGTCTTTTTTATTAATTTTTGTTCTGGCCTTTCTTTTTTTATCTCTTTAAAAAAATCGTTTAAAAAAATTCGTTCGTAAAAAAATCGTTTAAAATGCAGTCGCAGTCATTAGCAAACACATATGTTTGCCTTATTTCCATGTGCTCTTTCATTTTTTGCAGAAAAATATTTACATGCCAGTATTTTGGATTAATTTTTTATAAACCTATTTTTTTCTTATTCTTATTGAGAAGATGGGCATCGCAGTCACTCACTCACCTCGGGCAATTTCAAGGGTTAATGCGCTGGGGCGGGTACCTCGGGGGTTGGATGGAAAAGCTGTCATCTATTTAAACTATATTGATTTTGAAATAACTAAATGGATTGAAAAATAATTAAATCAAATACCTAAACACTTATAAAATATAACTTTTGCCATCACACACACTTTTTGCCTGTGGTTTATGTGTTACTTCTTGTATTGCTATTTTATGGCACTTCTACTATTTATTATTATTGATGTACTTTCAGTATGAAGGAAATTGCACTCGTGGGAATTCTCGGGCGAAGCCGGGTTATTCGTCTTGTAGACGATATATGTAATATGTAAATTTATTTTCGCATCTTCATATATATGAGAAATTAGGAAAAAATAGAAAAGATCACGTGTGTTGATACTAAAAATAAAAATAGCATATCCTGAGTGATCACGAGTAATTTAGAGAGCAGAACGCCATCTGGTAGAACAAATATGAACTAAACGTTGATTAGGTTTATTCCATAATAGTTAGATAACTTATTTTCTTGATGAATAAAAAAAAACCAACCACCTACCCGTTTCGGATTTTGGTCTTCGTCAGCGTGGTGAAGGCTTTACTTCAACGACCAAATATTTTGTTCAAGAAGCTTCCTGAGAAATCAAGAAATAGGTATTTAAGGCCATATTTGCGTAAAAATACGTGTACATGTGAAAAAATAAGAAAACATAGAAAAAAGGGCAGGTGTTGATATTAAAAATAAAAATGGCATATTTCTTGATCTCTCAGGAAACATCTTGGACCAAATTTTTGGTCGTTTAGGTTCAGCCTGTATCACGCTGACGAGAACCAACAGCCCGAAACGCGTACATGGTTTGCTTTTGTTGATTTATCAAGAAATTAGGTTAGCCAATTATTATGGAACAAACCTAACCAACGTTAAGTAGAACTGCTCTTCACTGAAGGTTAATAACGAGTTTACAAGGTGGGAAGAGGAGCTTCTTTTTATTAGCATGCACACAAGCTTTCGGACATATCGCCCTTCATCAGGTAAGAGTAATAAACGCGCTGAGGATCCATATATACACAAAGCTGAAAAGAAAATTTACATATCTGCAAAAGATAAAAGTATTTAAAGATATAAAAATAAGAATCAAATATGCTAAAATGAATATAGGAATTAAATGCTAATAAATCTGGACTAAGTACATATGCACTATGAATGGTGTTAATCAAGGGCAGGTAAATGCAACCTGTGGCTATTCACACAACATATGGTATTGTTCTGGTATATCTATATGCCTGTTGATGCTGTTTGTTTTTATTGACACAAATGCCTCTAGTAAAAGTCTTTGATACTTATTATTGATATTGTTGTATAGAATGGATGGCTTTGTTAGATTGAATGTATGACCGGTTTGCATAGAATGACTGTAAATAGGGGAATTTAGGTTTTTATTAGAGATGTTTCTGGAATGCTCAACCATTCTGATGGCGACGGATCTACCCGTCTCTCCGACATAAGTGGCATTGCATTGGTCGCAAGAGACGGAATAGACAGCACCACCAGAACGGAGAGAACTCGCATGAAGGGAAGATCTGGTAATGGGGTGTCGGATTAGTGTGGCGATGTTAGGTGGGTTCTGGAAGTATGTTGTAATGCCATGTTGCCTTAAAAACCTGGCTATGGTGATAGACTGGGGGCAAAAAGGAAGGGAGCAAATATTTCTGTGTATAGCTGGAGCACTGTTGTGGTGAGGGTCATGCATGTGTTTAAGAATGAAGGGGGTCGGGTAGCCGGATTTGGATAAATATGAAAATATTTTAGCTTTTTCTATTGTTTGGAATAACGGGAGGGAACAATGAGTAAAGATACGTTTAGTAAGAGCTCTAACTGTATTGATTTTGTGTGGTGTTGGGCAATGTGACCGGAAGTCTGTGTGGTGTGGGGGTGTGTTGTTTTTATAGTATACCGTGGTATGGAAACTGCTGGGGGTGCGTATGACTAGTGTATCTAGGAAAGGTAGGACTGAGTGATTTTCTGTTTCATGGGTGAAGGCTATGTCTGGGTGGAAGGAGTTGAGGTCAGATAGGATGTGAAAGGCAGATACCTCACTTACCAAGCAAAAGGTATCATCGATGTACCGCCTCCATAGAAAGATGTCTGAAGAATGGCGTGAAGTGATCCATTGGTCCAGTGACCTCATGACAACCTCAGCCACCACGGTTGAGAGGGGGCTACCCATGGGGGAGCCCTTGGTCTGCTTGAAAAACTGGGTATCAAATGTGAAGGTGGACATGCCTAGGCATATGGAAGTGAGCTCGACAACCGTCTCCGCGGTGAGGGTGTCTAACAGTGGGGCATTTTCGAGGAAAGTGCGTAAACTACTAATGATCAAGGGGTGGGCAAGTGAGAGATATAGAGACGTTACATCGAAAGAAACCATTATGGACCTGGGGGGAGGTGTGAGGCTGGTGATATAGGACACAAACGAGGGGGAGTTTGCAATGGTATATTCCCATGGGGGAGACTGTAGAAGGGGGGTCAAGAAGTTGGACAAAAATTTTGACAGGGTATATGCCGGAGAGAGATGGTAAGATATGATTGGTCGGAGGGGAACATCGGGCTTGTGGATCTTTGGAAGGCCGTAAATGTAGGCTATTTGGGCGAGGTTAGCTGTGAAGTCGTTATATTGCTCTTTAGTGATCTGCTGGGACCTTTTTAATCTTAACAATAGTAAACGGAAATTCTTAACGGATGTTTTATGTTCCTGTTCAGTGATGGCAGAAAAAATGGAGTGTTGGTCGAGAACGTTTTGCATTTTTTGCTTGTAAACGGTAGTGTTGAGAATTACGGTCTGTGAGCCTTTGTCGGATTTTGTTATAACTATGTCTCTATTGCGTTTAAGACGGGAGATAACCCTATTCATGGCTAGGGACGGTTTAGGGATATTGTAGGGTCGTTGAAGGGTGGAGGTGACGAAATGCCTGATCCTATGGGTGTCTTGGTGGTTAAGGCCTCTGAGAGCGGGTTCCACACCAGCTATGATGCGAGGAATATCAGAAGGCCCAGGCAGTCTGTATTTTAGGCCCAATGACAGAATCTCAGCATCAGCAGATGGCAAGACATAGTCCGAGAGGTTGACCACTCCTTGGGGTGACTGGGGAAGATAGGCTTCTAGTAGATAGGCAGGGAAGTTGTACTTCTTGATCCAGTGATGAAGCTTGGAGTTGTGACGTTGCGTTATATCGTTCTTCTGAAGCCGAATGTCCCTTGTGATGGATTGCAACAGATCGGCCATTTCTGGATTGGTTAGTAGCTGAGAGACCAGAAAGATCAATCCCTTGACGGACTTAGAAATAAATCGGATATTGGAGTGGCAACCTTTAATCCTAGACGATAACAGATGGAGTTGGGCGCGGCGTATGACGACGGATGAAAATGGATTGCGAACAGGATCCCTGATTCGAAGGGATGGAGGTATAAAATCAGCCGTTTCACACAGTTTGTTGAAGTTCAAATGGAGGCGCCATCTTGACAACTGTAACGATTTCTTTCGCAACTGATAGGTATAACGAGGTAGGTCTTCAGCGGAAGGATTCATGATGAATTCCAGGATAAAAAGCGTAAAAATGAGCGAATTAAGTAGAACTGCTCTTCACTGAAGGTTAATAACGAGTTTACAAGGTGGGAAGAGGAGCTTCTTTTTATTAGCATGCACACAAGCTTTCGGACATATCGCCCTTCATCAGGTAAGAGTAATAAACGCGCTGAGGATCCATATATACACAAAGCTGAAAAGAAAATTTACATATCTGCAAAAGATAAAAGTATTTAAAGATATAAAAATAAGAATCAAATATGCTAAAATGAATATAGGAATTAAATGCTAATAAATCTGGACTAAGTACATATGCACTATGAATGGTGTTAATCAAGGGCAGGTAAATGCAACCTGTGGCTATTCACACAACATATGGTATTGTTCTGGTATATCTATATGCCTGTTGATGCTGTTTGTTTTTATTGACACAAATGCCTCTAGTAAAAGTCTTTGATACTTATTATTGATATTGTTGTATAGAATGGATGGCTTTGTTAGATTGAATGTATGACCGGTTTGCATAGAATGACTGTAAATAGGGGAATTTAGGTTTTTATTAGAGATGTTTCTGGAATGCTCAACCATTCTGATGGCGACGGATCTACCCGTCTCTCCGACATAAGTGGCATTGCATTGGTCGCAAGAGACGGAATAGACAGCACCACCAGAACGGAGAGAACTCGCATGAAGGGAAGATCTGGTAATGGGGTGTCGGATTAGTGTGGCGATGTTAGGTGGGTTCTGGAAGTATGTTGTAATGCCATGTTGCCTTAAAAACCTGGCTATGGTGATAGACTGGGGGCAAAAAGGAAGGGAGCAAATATTTCTGTGTATAGCTGGAGCACTGTTGTGGTGAGGGTCATGCATGTGTTTAAGAATGAAGGGGGTCGGGTAGCCGGATTTGGATAAATATGAAAATATTTAATTCCTATATTCATTTTAGCATATTTGATTCTTATTTTTATATCTTTAAATACTTTTATCTTTTGCAGATATGTAAATTTTCTTTTCAGCTTTGTGTATATATGGATCCTCAGCGCGTTTATTACTCTTACCTGATGAAGGGCGATATGTCCGAAAGCTTGTGTGCATGCTAATAAAAAGAAGCTCCTCTTCCCACCTTGTAAACTCGTTACTAACCAACGTTTAGTTGATATTTGTTCCACTAGAAAAGTATCGATGATACATTTAGTAGATAATTTTCTCCTGGAAAAGAGCACAATAAATAAAATATAGTCTTAACTTTCAAATTCTGTCCACACGTAACTCAAAAAGTGGGGCTTAACCAGCTTTGTTGCGGTGAATGAGATATAAGTGAGAGGTTTGTGTGCGCAGGCGCGAGCAATGAGATCGAGTCCATGGAGGTCGCAGTCCCATGGCGGACTGTGTGAAGAAGTACTTCTGCCCGCGCCTGCTGGACTACGTGGTAGTGGTGGGCTGCCGCCAGCCTAGCCGCGGCCACGTCCAGACCCCCGAGCTTCTGCGCCGCTACCCGCTACAGGACCATAAAGACTTCCCTCTCCCGCCCGACGTCGTCTTCTTCTGCCAGCCTGAAGGATGTGTCTCGGCGGGGCCTCAGCGCATCTCTCTCCGGGAATCCAATTCCTTTGTGTTTTCCCTCACGGAGAAGGACACGTCCCGTGTGCGCTATGGCATCTGCGTCAACTTCTACCGCAGCCTGGAGCGGCGTCAGCAGCGGTCCCGCGGCGAGGAGTCCGGACAGCGCACCAGCTCCCTCACCTCGCTCTGCATCATCAGCCATCACCCCTTCTTCTCCACCTTCCGCGAGTGTCTCTTCATCCTCAGAAAGCTCATTGACACGGCCAATGACAGGACTAAGAGGATGGGAGGCTCCAAACAAAGGTGAGGCCTTTTTTATTAACTTCTTTTTTCAATTTTGTGATAGCTAAAAGTGCCCTCACATTTCGGGAAGAAGGAAGATGTCTTGCCGTGAACTGGCAAATTCTTCCATCCACCAATCAGAAACGAACATTCTATATTGTCGTAGGCATTTCTCTACATGTTTCAAATAACTTCTAATAAAATGTGTGGACCTCAAAACATCGAAATGTGTTATACTTATATAGGGGGTACTAATATGTTTATTTCTCATAAGACATTATAAATTTGGTCTCAACACTTTCTTAGCAATACATTTTATACCATCCATCAAGATTTACAAGTGACTAGTGCAATGCTATCAGTACTGAGCGCCAAAGTTTCCCAAGCTCGCAGCTGCTGCCCACCTGCTGATAACTCCAGCTGCCGGCGCCATCTTGCCATTGGATAGAGAGATGGGGGCAGACGACTCTAATGAAGTCTGATTCTAGACAACTATGTCTATCTGGAAGTTCCCCCCAGGTTGATAATTGTAATTTTAGACAAAACCTTTTTTTTTAATTCGGTTTGTCTATTTTTCCTAGTTCACTATAGATATAATATTTACTGTTAATAATTGAGAATACAAATTTTTGATAGAATAAACGTACACAAATATTAATGAAGTTATTAGAAGCTTGGTATTCTTCGCAAATGCATCAAGGTTGTTTTAGAGAGTCACCACTTCTAGGTGACGTCTATCATTGGGTGGAACAAAGGTTTATCGATCTTCCATGACCTTTAAATAAAGCCGGTTTGAAGGGAGACAAGACGAAATCAAATATTTGTGAACCGTCAACTACAAAAGGAATTCGATGAGTTCATTGAAATTTATTTTAATCAAAGTCAATTCTCTCAGAGGGCTCTGATGATTACCTAGGGTTATAGGAGGATTTCCTCGATATGTTTGTGACGCTGACGTAACTTCACAGAATATTTAACCATATGGAAAATAGCAGGTTAATATTTACAATGTTATATAGTTTTTATTAAATAAAAACGATTTATTTTTGCCAACATATGTAAATCTCGTAAAACCGAATAATTCCTATTTTTAAAATCGAATTTTTAAACTTTTAACCTTTTCAAGTTTTCGAGAATTTCCTTTTTTTTTTTCACAAATCTAGTCAGAACGTAAAGATCAATTTTCTATATGGAAACAGTTTTAAAATTATCAAATCATTCTCCGATTGTATGCAGAAGATAATTTAACGTCTCGAAATATTTTGGTGAATAGGGGGAGATTTTTCTTGCGAAAGCTTAAAACAAATATTTTTTATTTCTCTAAAGATCAACTATAGGATATAAAGCATTTTGAAGCTACTACCCTACTGAGTCGAGTGTCAACTTGTTTTCAATTTTTATAAAGTTCAAATTTCATTCTCTAATAAAAATACGTACGTGCTAGAGATACATGGATGTCCCTCAAACATAGAGGTTGGTTGAAGGTAGGCAGACGCTGAAGAGGAAAGGCAGGTAACAAACTCAACCGACATCTTGATAGAGGTAGACAATTTCTAGACTTTATCGTTTCTCCAATAAATAACTCAAGGCATAAATCAAAATACAGAATTACGGGATTGCCGATTAAATACAAAAACAAGGCAGCGATAATGAGCAATAAGATTCTATACAGAATTATATATAATTCTGCTGTCCTAAAAGCTTATGTCAATAGTTCATTTAAAATACCCATTCGAAGAGTCAAGCATCAGTATCACTATAAAAGGAAGTTCCAAAAATGCAATATAACAGCGGTATGGTAGATTAAACTGGCGAAACCGCTGGGAGGGTTCACCACTGATGAGCCAGGCCCTCCCTTTAATTTTTCCATTGCAGTAAGGGCAGTAGAAATTATTTTATTTTAAAAAGAATATTACGCGTCTAAAATAGTTTTGTAATTTGATACCTTGATTGCTTGCACAATTCTTTTTACAAACTGGGAGAGTTTCTGTCTGTTTTGTAAATATTGTGGGTTTTCTATGGATAGATTTTGTCGTCTGCTCTTTTAGAATCCTTTGAATTTCCACGAGGTGTTTGTATGGTATATTAAGATTATAAAAAAAGACGATTCTATTTTCTCGATAGATCTCAGAACATAATATTATTCGGATTGTAGCACCTCAAGACAGAACTACCAACAGCCATCCCGTGAGGAGGAATATTCTCCCGGAACTTATCAGGATGAACAGACGGCCTTGTTCACACGACCTACTTCCTGGTAACCTGTACACAGACCTCCCTGTAGTAGGCTGATGACTGTTTCTATATGTTTTATTCCTTTTTAAAAGTATATTCTTGTAAGGAATTTATACATAGCTCCCTTATGTTCGGTAAAAATAACAATAATATCTAATTTTATTATTTATTATATATTTTCAAGAAATATGAATGCCAGCCAGGCAGCCTATATCTTTACAATAGAAATCTAAATACGACCGCATCGTGCTATTTATTCCACACATCAAAACTTATTTTGAATAGAGTAGAAATTTTTTTTTTTCAGAACCTTATGCTTTACTATTAATTTTAAAACACATTAATAATCGGTGCTAAAATACAATTAACTTTGTGTGAACAACAATGGTTCTGTATTCTTGTCTTCAGTAAAAAAAAAAAAAATTCAATTCTCAAATATAATTTTTTAACTTAAAAAGAAAGGCTTTCCTGCTAATATATCAAACCTTTTGGAAAAAAAAAGTAAACTGTGAGCCCATGTCTCTATCCCATCCGATGGGGTTTGTTCAGATATTTCATACGTTATCGGTCGCTCTTCTGGAGTACCACGTGTGATTGAAATGGTAAATTCAAAACTTCTAATTATTTTAACAGATCGTTCTTGTCACTCTCCAAAGTAAATTTAAGTTTTAAATAAATTCAAAAATTCCACACTCCCCCCCCCCTCAGTATTGTCTAAATTCTATGCTGAACAAATTAAAACAAACATAGAATGACATACACTCCTAACCAGAGTCAACCCTCCTCCATATAATTCTGGGTTCAGCTGTCAGGCATTCTGTAATTGTGACTGTACATCCTTCCGTTCGATATTGCAATTAGAACCGCATAATTAAAAGGAGGTTTTACTTAGATATATCACAATAAAATATATATTAATTTTGAAAAAAAGGAGAGGCCCTTTTAGTCATACTAAAATTAGAATCTATTATAAAATAAAAATTGCGTTTTTTAGTAGAAGAAATAAATTGGATTGTGAAATGATTTATTTGTCTATATTGAGATATTTCGTATTTGTGCTCGTGGTAAAAAAATTATAAACCCAACAGAGATATTATTAAAGCCAAAGTGACATGCTATGTAGACGAACAAAGTAGACTAACTTGAATGTCATGCCTATCATTGTTTAAAAATATATATATATATATTAACCCAACAGAGATATTATTAAAGCCAAAGTGACATGCTATGTAGACGAATAAAGTAGACTAGCTTGAATGTCATGCCTTACATTGTTTAAAAAAATAAAAAATATATATAAACCCAACAGAGATATTATTAAAGCCGAAGTGACATGCTATGTAGACGAACAAAGTAGACTAGCTTGAATGTCATGCCTTACATTGTTTAAAAAAATAAAAAATATATATAAACCCAACAGAGATATTATTAAAGCCGAAGTGACATGCTATGTAGACGAACAAAGTAGACTAACTTGAATGCCATGCCTAACATTGTTAAAAAATATATATATAATAAAAAAGAAAAAAAAAGACACCTCCTGATCGTGTAACTGAGAGTTGCTTATGGTTTGTGCCATCTATCAGAATAAATAAAAACTAATCTTTGTTTTTGCGATGGCGCAATGTTTTTTTTATCATTTTGACCAAAGATACAGTTCAATTTCGCAGTTTTGGTCCTGATTACCCACTCCTTAATTTTCAGGAAGTCCTTAGGGCCAGATTTTTCGGTCGTTAAGGTAAATCCTGCATCAAAATGGTGACGGCTAAACTGCCTGAAATGCCTACGTATTGGCTTTTCTTGATTAATCAAGAAAGGGTATTAACCCAATATTTTGGAATGAAAAAAATCAGCGATTAGTTTGTGATTTATTCCGATAGATTTCGCAAGCCATTAGCAACTTTCATTTGCACGATCAATAGATGTTATTTTCTTAACTTAGATGCCTGATACACAGTCTGGACGTGAAGGAAGGTCGATTGCTAGGTCGCCATTTTCACTCTCTTTAGGAAATCTCCTGATAATTTAGTGGCGCGAAAACGCCGCCGGGCAGCGCATTCTAGCGATCGTCCATTCCCACAAGTTGCCTTAAAGGGTAGATCCAAGTAGCGGCTCTAACGTGCAGGACGCGATCATTCAGGACAAGGACACGTGTCTCGTTCGTGTCACAGGTGCTTCTTCATTGTCCTAAATTTATGTAGGCTAATCGGGGACTTTCTGAAATACACACAACTGTCTCTCTGGACGCCTGGATCCCGTTATCTCATCTGGTAGGTTTAGCTGTGTGTACAACAGCTCTGATATCCTGGCTGAATATCTAGTCTTAGGGTGACTTGAATCCTTGAATGGAGTGAATGGAGATTTAAGTTGAGCTGTTAGGGCTGAAAATTTTTGTTGTTTATTATAAGATCGCCATCCCCCCCCACACACTATATGTATTGTAACATCTATATAGAATATTGATCCAAATTACAATGGGAGGAATCACCGGAAATCATTGCTAAGAAAAAATAAGATATTTGAGTCGAACCATTCAAATGTCCTAAGCGACCGCAGATTGATGACAAGTCTTTGATATCCACGATACACAGGATTAATTAAAATAAATTACTTTAGTGTTGAATAAGAATATCAATATTTCTAGAGAAAAATGCAAAGAAGAAAAGTTCCTTTTATTGAAACTCTCGCATTTATTCTCGTAATCTCGGCGGTTTTATTTCTTAGAAAGTGTTATAAATATCAGACGGTGATAATTAAGTTGAGGAAATGGATTATCCACAGAGATTGGATACCTCAAACTGAACAAAGTGTGGGCTTCTAAGCAATACAAAAGGGGGAGTTTCACGCAACAACGAGATGTACATCTAATCTATCGTTAAGTCCCACATCAACAGAAATGTGCAACAACCAAAACCTCTACATTTCATTCTTTTAAGAAGGCGCGAGCTTATCATGCTGACATCTCCCGAGAATTCTTGACCTTTTCTCTTGTAGAGGATACGGGAGGCGATATAACATCAGTCTATTGTAACGTCTTGGAATATCGGGTCTTCTAACTGCTCCCCCGTGTAAGCAACTCCTGCAATGGCAGCAGAGCTCGCTGCTCCAGGTGAGCCAGGCGTTAGCAACTGTAGCGAGGAACTCCCCCAGCTAATGAGATTGTGTCAAGTAATTATAATCAACGTAGCTCAATGTAATTATAGGAAGTAATTAAGCTGCTCTGAAGAGATCGACCACTGGCTAAACACTTGATGCAATTATGAACTAATTTTGACTCGCTTACTAAAATGGGATGTCATTGCAATTTTAAAACTTAATCGCATCGCTTCGATTTTATAAAGGGGAAAACATTTGTAAAATTAAACCATTGCAAGGCTCTCTTTATATCCGGATAACTACATGTCCGTATGTGTGACCTTTTGCGCAGATTACAATAGACATTCTCAAACACGTGGAGAGGTGTTCGAAATTAAGCAGCCTAGATCGTGAGACCGTCTCCTTCAAAATAATCTATTTCTCTGATGTTAGTGGGGATCTCTCCAGATGAAGACTGTTCGAGAATCAGTGTCTAGACTCAACTCGTCCCTGAAGACTGACTGATTCAAGTCTCCTGTGAGAAGAGTAATGTTTACCATTGGTCGTCCTGCATAAAGTCCATTCTTCTGAAGAGGTTTTGGTAAAAATCTGTCTTGACGCGTGATAGATTATTACACAGTAGAGTGGCTGCTATCCCCATTTGGCACTTAGTTATTGGAGTCAGTTAGTGGTTTTCTTGGGTTGTGGTGGTGGCCCTGCTCTAATATTTAAGCTATCGTTTAGTTTCAATGGAATAGTTTCAGAACTGGCAGCCCATATTTCTGTTGAAACTAGGCCGTGACTTTTGGCCTGCTTCCAACCTCCCAAAAGGTCACTATCGTAAAGGATTATGTGAAGTGAATATGTCAGATTTCTCTCAAAACGTGTGATCTTAGGACAATCAGGATTTCCAACAAAGTGAGTGCTTACCAACAATAATTAAATAAATAAAAAAAATATATATATATATGTAGAGTTCCCCAGGTTAAAAATCAACTTAATTGTAATAGATGAATTTTTCGGATAAAGTTGCAAACGATAAATGAGAAGACAAGGGGAAGAGTTAATTTTATTTATTAATCCTCTCTCATCACACAAGCTTCCGGACATGTCTGTTCTTCAACAAATGCTTAGAACTAAATATTTTTGTAGCTTTATAGGTGATTGATTGAAATGTTAGATAAGTTTACAAATTTTGTGATTTTAGTTTAGTGTGTGTTCTATATAGACAAGCTATTTTTTCAATTAAATTTGGACATAGTGATAACACACGAATTGACTCCCACCCCTATTACTATATCCACATACGTCATTCAAAACACGTTTAAACAGGAAACCAAAAATCTGTATATTAGTTCTCACCTTTCTTATTTCTTATAACGAAATTATTTGGGCTCTCCTAATTTCGTTTCTGTTAAAATGATAAATATTCTATTTTTTGTGTAATGTTTACCTGAGCTAGTTTTGGTATTAAAAAAGTTACTTGGCCTAAAAATCCAATCTCCCCTAGCTCAGTGACTTCAGAATCACCAGGACTTCAGCCTAGAGTTGGCCAAGAAGGTAGCCTCGCTGATGTACACGCGGGAGAGAGATTTCGCCAAAGTTAAGATAAGAATCGGCAGTTTCCTTCCTTGGAATTTTTCGGCGGAAGAAAGTTTTCCACATGTCGTCGCCCGGGTTAATACTTCTCCTGTTTTAAAGTGGATTTGTTGTGCGACACTTGTTGAACCTAGTTCAACAACAGCGTTTGTACTTTCCTGTTACATAATGTCTATTTTACATATACCACCTGACCTCGGCTCTGCAGACATTAAGTCGGCCAACGTGACGTATAAGTTGAATTCTGTCAAGTCGGACATTTTGTCGCCTTATTTCATACCTACAAATCACTTTTTTACAATTCCATTTAAACTGTAGACATCCATCTCTGTGTTTAATTAAATGATGGGCGATATATTTTATAACAGAGATCTTTTTTTTTTTTCAGTAAGTTTTAAAAATCATAAATAAACTTACGCAAACTGAGAAAATATTTTTGTCTCTATACTTAGAGATTTTATGAGGCAATTTCTCTCTCATGTATAGTTATAGTCATTCAGAAGTTTTATATCCTCTTTAGCGTTCAATCTATTATACAGAAAGTGGCATGATATTTCATAGATGTAACATGATATTTTCCTTATTGAAATGTTTCGACCAATTCTTACAAATCAGCTATTTCTTTATAAAGGTGGTTCAATCTGCTCTCTGTCACACATCTTATTTACTCCTATCCTTTCTTAAAGAAGAGAGTCATTCCTTCATATATAAATTATTCATATATTAGAGATTAAAGTCCTAAAATACAAATATACTGGTAGATACCTATAGTTAACTTAGCTTTTAGAAAGATTTTGTATCAATTATTTGTTAGGCCGTGGTGTGTGCGTTGTATTCTTTTAGAAATCACAGATTATTTTATAATAGACTACATGTAAATATGAAAGTCATCTTCTATTCCTCCTTCTAGTATCTCCCTCTCTACGAAAGCCCTTCTCTTCCAATCAAGATTGTCTTTAAAACTCACATTTTATTAGTTTACCTTTTATATTTATACAGCAGGTTACTGTTTAGTGAATTCGTCAATCTTGCTTTTATACATCACTCAACTTCACTATCTTTACTGAATGAGTTTGTAGGATTGTTGTTGCGTGATGTGTTGGTGTGGCTTGTGGAAAGGCTGCTCTGATAAAATTATAATTAAAATTAATTTATTTAAAGCCAGAAATATAAAAATAGAAAAGAAACAACGGTTGAAGTAACGGCCGTTGGAGCAAGCCTAGATGTTTACCGCTGAGTGGCCAGAGTCTCTGATGACGTCCCGCGCGCATGCGTAGTCAGGTTGACACTCGCGGTTGCCGATGCCGTCCACTGCCCCCTGTGTGTAGTGGAGCTTTGTCAAAGTGTAGTCGCCACAAGTTTTTCTGATTGAAAGTGAATGAGTAAACAATAAAACAGTCAAATAGTGCTACTCTATTTATTTCCTCTAAGGGAATATGATCCAAAGATCTTCTACTCAATGACTTCTCTTAAAGGTCGCGACACCATTCAAAGTGATAAAAAGTAGTGACATTGTTTTTCTTCAACTATAGACCATAAATAATACGAAACTTTATATAACCAAATATATCGGTGGAAATATATAGAGAATAGGTATGAATTAAGAGATCACCTCATATCGAAGTAAAAAAAATCTAGTCGTTGGCCACTCGACGGTCTTCTGATCGGCCAGTCTGCAATAAGTAAATTCGTTATGTTTATAATCTGTCATCTCATGTTTATATTTGGAATTGATTCGTTGTTATCATTTACGATCATCAAAATGATCAATTCGAGACCTGATAAACCCTCGAAAATGTTAATTATTCGATGTTTCGGCGACCCTCGGTCACCTTTTTCAATGTGGAAAACTTCAAACAAAGTTTGTCTTTGGTCGATATATTTTCTGGAAGATATCCATAAGGAGAAACGTCTAATGAGACGATATGAAATAAAATATTATATTGCATATGTGATCATATTTTGAGAGATCATGAGCCTACATCTCGAATTGAACCAACGTACTATATAATGTTAAAATGGCGAAGTTGATCTGTGAATATAAAACGTGATGCATGGCGTATCGAAGTTTCCCCCATCATTTAACACCAATTTGATTGTAGCCAGCTTTCTATTGCGGAATTGTTTCTCACTCCGTCGTTTGATAGATTCCTGTCACCATTTATCTACCAATTATAATTAACCAATTATAATAAAACAATAGGCAGACGACCATATCAAACAATAATTATTGTTTGATATGGTCGTTGTCTATTGTTTTATGGATTTTTATTGACTATTTTAATGTGAAAATGGCGGCAAATTTTAGTTTAATTATTTCAAATTTTTATGTGATAGTTATTTTTTATCTCTTATCTTCACCCACCTGTTTTTTTTTTTTATCTCTATTGATTTTTTTATCTCTACCACTTCTCTGTTGTTCCGCCTGATATTTTATTCATTTGTTTTCTGCGCTCTGTGTCATCTTGCTTATTGCGTCTGTTGAATTCATCATTCTATGTTCCAGAGACTTTTATTTTGAAGATCTTCATGTTAAAAATATGTAATATATTAATATACGATGACGGGCCATTTTAGCGCGAATTTACCTTTACCAGTAAAACAGCTTCCAGCTGATCTTCCTGTGAATAGAGTAGAGCCATCTGGTGGATTAAATTGGCGAAACCTCTGGGAGGTTTGACCGCTCATGAGCTAAGCTATCCCAATACATTTTTAACCGCAGTAAGGGCAGTAGAATAGCTCTAAAATCGCATCTCCATGACTTTCTATTGTTTTATGCCCACATAATTTCCATGTTCTAGAGGTTCATTATTAAACAGCAATCGTTGACTCAGCACGGGTTCTATTATTGCCCGGTAGCCGATATATATATTCCAACACTAGCGTTTGAGAATACTTTGCCATGGAGGTGAGGAGCAGAACCTTCGTTTCCGACTGAAAATTTATTTCGAGAAGCAAATGTAACGCATGCACTCATGAGTTGTAGCGTAGTGCGTTGCAGTAGTGGAAGTTGGATAATCATGATTCTATCAGCATTCTCCATGTATAACTTGAGCTGACTGGATATATTACTCAATATTGGCACAAGGGATTATTGAATTGTCAACTCAACATGAATCTATCGACAGATCAAATCGAGTATATTACTTGCTGAAAATATACTTTTCCCTGGAGACCTAATATATTTTCTCCATATAGCTTCACCGGTGCTGTCATCTGGTGAATACTCAAAAGCTAACTTGAATCCCCCGCCAGAACCATTCAGCCATTTCTGAAACTTCTCTGTAGGCCTTCACCATTACTGTAGAGCCTGGAAGCCATATTGTACTACGGAGCAATCTTCTATTCCATGATACCTCACTCCCCTGTTACACGTTGGAGAGGGGTTGCATAGCACAGTAGAAAATACCTTGATTAGGATGATGCAGGGCGACAGCACCAATAACTGTGCACAAGGAATATTCTTTCGACCCACACATTACACTTGAGCACCTCCTCAGAACAAATAATAGGAAACGGTGCTCTAACATAAGCGCCGTGGCTAGAAATTTTAAAATGTCTATTTAGTTCATTTTAATAGAGTGAAAATGACACTGCGCTTCACAAGTGATATAATTCCTGAGCTACAGATTTAGAATGAAAGAACGTTAAACCTAGATTCCTCACATGTTACACGAAAACTGTTTCAAATTCAGCCATTCACAGGTTTACTTTGGAGGTTCCTCTTTCAAAATTATTTGTACCTTGAAAGGACATCAGCAGGTGAATGAAAGAAGGGGGTTAAATGCCTACATTGCTTTGAAACATTCTTGTATAGAGATCCTTGAGTTAATGAGATTTATAAATAGAATATAAATAGATCGCGCCTATACACAGGGTGGCCTATACGTTCTGAACCCCTTTATTTTTTTAATTAAAAATTAAAAGCAAACTAAAATTTAAATAAAAAAAACTATTTTATTTTAGGTAATAAATTTAATATTTTTTTCAAATATATTTTCAAATTTAATAGTCATTCAAAATGCGTCCTCCATTTGCTTCCAAACACAATCAAGTATTTTAGGGATACTTTTACAAACACGAGCACATAAATCCGCATCAAGAAAATAAAATTCTTCTTTTAGTGCAATTTTCATTTGCTTTAAAGTCTTGGGGTTTCGATGATAAACTTTATCTTTTAAATAACCCCATAAAAAATCTGCTGGAGTAAGATCAGGTGACCGCGCAGGCCAATCAATGGGTTCTCGACGCCCTATCCATTTGTGAGGGAACTTTTCATTGAAAATGTTCTAACAATGTTTGAGTGATGGGCGGGTGTACCATCCTGCATGAGGTTAGTTTTTTTTTCCAACCAATTTCAGCTGCATAAATTCGCCCAACATTCTCAAATAATTCTCACCATTTACTTTTTCATCGAAAATGTAAGGTCCGATTATTCCTTCCGAACTAATTCCACCCCAAACAGGTAAAGCCAGGGGAATTAACTTCCTTCTCAATTTCTACCTTTGGATTTTCTGAAGCCCAATAAACACAATTAGGTCGATTGACATGACAATTCAATTTAAAAATAGCCTCATCAGTCCACATAATTCGATTAGGCATTAAAAAAAAAATAATTTTGGACCATTTCAAGCATTTTCCACAAAATTCCATCCTTCTATCCCAATCATCTCCATGAAGTGCATGAATTATTTTGGAATACAGGGCTTATAACCAAGACTTTTTAGAATTCTTTGGATGGAGGTTCTGGGTATTTTTAGCTCTTGAGACAACCGCCTTGTTTATTTTTGAAGACTAGATTCTAAAGATTTTATAACTATGTTTATATTAGTTTTATAGGTAGCAGAGTATGTGGTCTTCCTTATCTAGGGAGATCTGCCACACTACCGGTAGTTTCAATTTTTTATATTATTCTTGTTACGGTTGATTTAGAAGGTGTAGAAGACTCAGAATGCTTTGAACATTGACGTTGTAGAGTTGTGAAATTACCATGTTGATAATAGAGTATGCTAATTTTAATTCTTTCTTTAATATCGAAGGATGAAATTTTCTAATTTAAATTTGGATGGAACCTGAATACACAAATATGTTAATTAGACAAATATTATAAATTATATATATATATATATGTTATATTAAAATATTATTCTATTTAAAATTATATTTCATATATCCAGATACTCTGTTAAATCGACCGCCAGAGGTCATGCTCCCCCTATAAAAATTCATTGTTGTTGTTCCCCGCTGGCCGGCTCAAAACCTTTGTACAAAATGTAAATAATATTATGTTTTCCTTTTTCTACTCGCCTTAAGCCAGGCGGTACTTTTATCAAATTATGTTCTTTTATATATTCCTTTAGTTCAATTAAATTACTGATCAAAATAATTTTATTATCATATACTCAAGATATAACCACGACTGCATTTCCATTACCATAATCCTCAACATGATCTAAATTTCAAGCAGAAAATCAAATCTCATTTGTTTTTATAACATATATATATATATATGATAATTTAAACCAACAACCCTATATATTATAATCTTTATAACAAGATTGTCATGTTGTATATAGAACTAATTATAAGCTATAACTAATTATACGCATAATTGACGTGTGTCCTTGTATCTCCAGATGTAATGTACTGAGGGTGAATAAATAAAAATATATAATAGATTAAAAACTGAGTTAAGAGCAAGATAGAGCGAATCACAATGTAACTTCTAAAGTTAGATGGAAGCCCAGACAGGCGCCAGTGTGGACACGTGCAGAAAGGCAATACTTCCTGGTCCACTTCCTAGTCCAAAAAAGTTGTTTAAATAGGACCCCACGTAGCAACAGCCAGTTTCAGTTCCAGTCAATCCCGGTCAGCGTCACCCCTTGTCGCCGGTTGTCACCAACTCATCGACGATGTAAAACAGTAAGAAAACTTCTCGATCTCCATCTTTGCTCTTGGCTCGCTTTTTATCTATTCAAGGAACTTTCTTTCAACTGTGTCTCTTCGTTTTTTGTGTGTGGACATTCCCAAGTTTCCACTCTGCCTCGACCACGACTGCCTGTACTTTGTGAGAACTGTTAAAGGTCCTACAAGGTGCAGAGAGGCACTGGAAAACTCTCCACCCCTGACTGTCCCTCGCGGTTACTACAGGTTTGACCCTCGGTTGCCACAACTTATAGCGAGAGTCGACGAGGTTCTACAACAGGCCAACCAGAACCTCAACGCATTATTACAGCTAGTCGACAGGATCCCTAATCACAGATAAGGATCCCAACGCAATATTACAGAGAGTCGTCAGGATCTCAACACTATATTACAGTTAGTCGACAGGATTACCACAACGAAGGAGACCACGACGAAGAAGGAAAAAAGACTGTCCAGATAGATAGTCGAGCCAAGAAGCAAAGATGGAGGAACAAGCACGCCAATCCAACGAAACGACCAAGCAATCTTCCCCTCAACGACACAGCCGAACATCCCGCAAAGTAAGCCGGTGAGAAGTTACCCACCTTCGACCTTACAACGAAACCATCCAAACGACATGCCACCATCGCCAAACAGAATCCACAAGCTTCTACAAGCTCTACATGGGACGCCTTCCACGTCATCAGGACAACCACCAAAGACCAAGTCTCCTGACTGAACAATCATAAAAACTGTGAGTTTTTAAAAAATCTACTTAACCCTCTCTTCATGCTAACAACTTGATTTTCCCTAAATATAATGTTTATTGTTACTGTAATTATTTTTAAATCAAATTTTACCATTTTTATAGCATTTCAATTCAAATTTTAAATCTTGTACACCATCATTTATCAATTTTTACTTTATTTTAAGCAACTTTAAATTTTAATTCATTACTTGCAATCTTACAGTTTTAAAAAAAAAAAAAAAAAAAAAAAAAAAAACTCATATTATATTTTAATTACTCGAATCATAATTCTAAACTTATTTGTGTGTTTTTTTTAAATACCTTATTTTTATACTAAAAAAACACCAATGTCTTAATTAAATACACAAAACTTTGCAAAAAATCATTGTTATGTTCACTATTTTATGTACACGCCCCATTCAAATTATAAGTCACTATCATGCCATTGCCCTTTTACAAGTATAATTTTTGCACTACCATAAGCAACGATTAAAAAAATATATTCAAATTTTAATAAACATAGATGAAACGCATTTTTTTAATACAAAAATCGAAAGATACACTATCTTCAAAAGCACAACTAGAAAAGTAACTGTCCTTCCCCAAAACAAGTTAAAAATTCCAGCATAGCTACACTCCCTCGTTCTTTTCTTTTTACATGCATAATTATTAATAATTCACACATCTCTCGGAACGAACTTCAACACATTACCACATCACTTTCTCCAATTGGCCACCATTTTAACGCGCGATTTAACAACACGTCCAATTTCGAGCCACACGAGTTCCATATTGTCGCGAACAAAAGAATTCGCAATAAACATGCCACCTCTATAACAATCTGAAAATTCTCGATGTGTTTTGTACAACCACCACCCATGACTAATAAATGTGTTATTTATTCGGAAACTAGTTAGATGCTGTACCAAAAACGAAGATTTCACGTGACACCTTTCCATACAATTCACTTATTAGTGTCACAGCGCATCACAACAATTTTCTCACTTAACAGGCCCAAGACGCCTTCATGCCTGTGACACCTCACCAAAGCGTGTCTACGTTGAAGTCGCACTTTTATTCACATCTAAGCCTGACATCATTGAATAACATTTTTTAATAAGTCCGCAACATCGTCGAAACACAACACTTACGAACACCGAGAAGACTATATTTTCAAACAGACAAGAGGAGATAACTCAACTCGGGACGTAGGCCAGACATGACATCAGATGCCAGTCGGTAACAAAGGGTCGGCAACAAAGGACCGCCTAAATAAACAACCCAGCTATGTCGGTAGGCATCAAAGGACATGACACATGTTGATATGGACACCAATTGCAGCCGCGATGTTAACATGACACCTCCAGTTCGCTAGGGTATGCTAGACTTTCGTGTCCACCAAATAACCTGTCAATTATCAACTGATTGACTTACCAATCATTACCCAATTTACTTATTAATTTGAACTTTAATATTGAAATATTATAACACTTTATATCTTTAATTATCATTATGTGTTTTACAACTTTTACATTATTTTCACGCCCAGTATGGAATATTTTTTCTAAATTAGAACGCCAGCTTTTATAATGTTAACCCTTTATTGTTATATATTACAATCATCTTCGTCAATACCATCCAATTTTAAGAATCAAGATCGCTCCCCGTCTGGTCTCACATAATATAATCGGGAAGATCTGGCAAAGACCAACTTCTCAGACCGGACCAAAGCGACATAGGACCACATTGCCTCCCCATAGGTCAAACTAAAGACACCAATAATCTTGGACCTACACCTAGACATTGTGTGAATATGTTCCTTTCTTTTTTTTCAGGAACGAATATTTTTTGTTTTCTTTTAACTTTTCTTCAAAAGAGACATTTTTTGCTCCATTTGTTTATCTAATCATTAATAACCTTTAATTATATTATATTTTTTTTGTATAAAATCTTGAATAATTATTTTTTTTAATTTTTTTTTTACTTTTCAATTATAATCAAATTATTATTCCAACATTATTTTAACAACTTTATTTTAACAATGGCAAAACATTTAATTCTTTCAATAATCATTTTTTAAAATTCATTATTATATCTTTTATATTTTACTAATTCATTATTATATCTTTTTTATATTACATGTTTGATTTTATCCCCTTATACTGTTGTTATCCGCAATCATATTTCTATTTTTTTTATTCACTATATTTTTTTAAATAACTTTATTATATGACAATGTTTATCATCAACTATCGGGCATCTACAACAATCGTTTTCAACAATCATATTCTTTAACTACTTCCCTATACTTTTTTTTTTCACTACCTATTTCAGCCATTGCTTCGAACCATAGTAGAAACGACAGCACTGCTTGACAATTTTTCTTTTGATTTCGTAATTCAACAAACTCTTTGTAAACACCGTTCCCCAGAAGTACAAGTCTCGACTTTTTGGTCTGAACACGTTTCAAAAGTTTATTTCAATCATCCGCAGAGCACATCACCAACGCATGCACAAAGCGTTCACATTTTTCAATTTTCAATTTTTTTCAGCTCTAGCGGACCACAATCAACCTTTGATTTCAAGTCAAGTCAGACAACTTACTGTCGCTACAACAATTCTACTTATCGCATGGCTCTACCACCCCTTTCAAGCATATTAATTATTTTTTTCAACAACTTTCCAACCCAATAACCCTACAATTGTGACAAAGCACTGTAACCTTATACAGGATCACAGGTGAAACATTGCCAAGGAAGACGCACAAGTCTATATCCTCGCTTTGCACCTGGATCTCAGTATTTGATTGTCTGTGCAACACTTACAATTGCATATTCTTCAACCCCTAACCCTTTCCAACGCCCGCCAACAATCTCTTAGAACATCATCATTATTTTTTTAGCAAACAAAGGTTTTATCTACAGTTCTCTTTTATAATGAATATCATAACTTTTAAATTAAACATAAGTTTTATTTTTATAATTTTCAGATATAGCCAAATAAACATCTTGTTATATAGCCCTTTACCCTCACAGTTTTAATTAATTAAAAGAAATTTTAATTACTTACCTGTGTTAGAGAGGCTTTACCCGCTTAAACCCGGATAAACCCTTTCACTCACGGGGCCCATCTATGATAATTTAAACCAACAACCCTATATATTATAATCTTTATAACAAGATTGTCATGTTGTATATAGAACTAATTATAAGCTATAACTAATTATACGCATAATTGACGTGTGTCCTTGTATCTCCAGATGTAATGTACTGAGGGTGAATAAATAAAAATATATAATAGATTAAAAACTGAGTTAAGAGCAAGATAGAGCGAATCACAATGTAACTTCTAAAGTTAGATGGAAGCCCAGACAGGCGCCAGTGTGGACACGTGCAGAAAGGCAATACTTCCTGGTCCACTTCCTAGTCCAAAAAAGTTGTTTAAATAGGACCCCACGTAGCAACAGCCAGTTTCAGTTCCAGTCAATCCCGGTCAGCGTCACCCCTTGTCGCCGGTTGTCACCAACTCATCGACGATGTAAAACAGTAAGAAAACTTCTCGATCTCCATCTTTGCTCTTGGCTCGCTTTTTATCTATTCAAGGAACTTTCTTTCAACTGTGTCTCTTCGTTTTTTGTGTGTGGACATTCCCAAGTTTCCACTCTGCCTCGACCACGACTGCCTGTACTTTGTGAGAACTGTTAAAGGTCCTACAAGGTGCAGAGAGGCACTGGAAAACTCTCCACCCCTGACTGTCCCTCGCGGTTACTACAGGTTTGACCCTCGGTTGCCACAACTTATAGCGAGAGTCGACGAGGTTCTACAACAGGCCAACCAGAACCTCAACGCATTATTACAGCTAGTCGACAGGATCCCTAATCACAGATAAGGATCCCAACGCAATATTACAGAGAGTCGTCAGGATCTCAACACTATATTACATATATATAATTTATAATATTTTTCTAATTAACATATTTGTGTATTCAGGTTCCATCCAAATTTAAATATTTTTATATATTTAAATATATATATAGATGGTCCTCATTAGCGGGGTGAAAGCTGTACCTAACATATGTGGTTAGCTTTTCAAGAATTGGTTTTAGCCAATTCAGGAATAATTAAAAGTCATTGATTAGTTGACATTTATTCCGTCAGATGGCGCAACCCGTCAGAAACTTTCAGTTTCACGATCAGTAGATGTCTTAATTTATCCACCTGATCCCAGTACAATTTCACTTTTGCGCTATTTCTCACACACACACGTATAAATATATAAAAATTGATCTAGACCTTATAGGATAACCACCTGTTTATAACGCTTAAAGATTTCTAACACCCCGTGGCTAATACCTCGACAACCATGGCTCTGAATGCAGGTAGTGATATTGGGCAACTGTTGTGGATTACACCTTACACAAGTTTGTGAATACTGAGGTAGAGCCAGGTGGCGGCTGTAGAGGTAGAGGCCAGGAAGTGACAGCCGGGCTGATAGCGATAGAATGCGAGCAGCAGCTCCAGCCTTCAATAGTGAGCTCTACTACCTCAAGTGGAGCTTTGGGCCATATCTACATCGACAGCATGGCAGAATCTACAACTTTATTGAACAGCCAATGATGACCACCATTGCTCGAACATGTTTAGAATGTTTGATGGTGGTGACCAGTTTTATAACATCAATTTGAAAGTTTGATGATGGTGCACCAGTTTTATAACATCAATTTGAAAGTTTGATGATGGTGCATCACTTTTATAACATCAATTTGAAAGTTTGATGATGGTGCATCACTTTTATAACATCAATTTGAAAGTTTGATGATGGTGCATCACTTTTATAACATCAATTTGAAAGTTTGATGATGGCGCATCACTTTTATAACATCAATTTGAAAGTTTGATGATGGTGCATCACTTTTATAACATCAATTTGAAAGTTTGATGATGGTGCATCACTTTTATAACATCAATTTGAAAATTTGATGATGGCGCATCACTTTTATAACATCAATTTTAAAGTTTGATGGTGGTGCATCACTTTTCTAACATCAATTTGAATGTTTGATGATGGTGCGCCAGTTTTATAACATAAATTTGAAAGTTTGATGATGGTGCATCACTTTTATAACATCAATTTGAAGGTTTGATGATGGTGCATCACTTTTATAACATCAATTTGAAAGTTTGATGATGGTGCATCACTTTTATAACATCAATTTGAAGGTTTGATGATGGTGCATCACTTTTATAACATCAATTTGAAGGTTTGATGATGGTGAATCACTTTTATAACATCAATTTGAAATTTTTATGATGGTGCATCACTTTTATAACATCAATTTGAAGTTTTGATGATGGTGCATCACTTTTATAACATCAATTTGAAGGTTTGATGTTGGTGCATCACTTTTATAACATCAATTTGAAGGTTTGATGATGGTGCATCACTTTTATAACATCAATTTGAAGGTTTGATGATGGTGCATCACTTTTATAACATCAATTTGAATGTTTTATGATGGTGCACTAGTTTTATAACATCAATTTCAAATTTTTATGATGCTGCACCAGTTTCATAACATCAATTAGAAAGTTTGATGATGGTGCACCAGTTTTATAACATCAATTTTAAAGTTTCATGATGGTGCACCAGTTTTATAACATCAATTTGAAAGTTTGATGATGGTGCACCAGTTTTATAACATCAATTTTAAAGTTTAATGATGGTGCATCACTTTTATAACACCAATTTGAAAGTTTGATGATGGTGCACCAGTTTTATAACATCAATTTGAAGGTTTGATGATGGTGCATAACTTTTATAACATCAATTAGGTAGTTTGATAGTGGTGCGTCAGTTCCTTACATCAATTTGAAGATTAAGGTGGACCGGTTTTCTGACATCATTAGAAAGTTTAATGACGGTGTACCAGTTTTTCAACGTTATTAGGATGGTTTAATGGCGGTGTACAAGTTTTTCAAAGTTATTAGGATGGTTTAATGACGGTGTACCAGTTTTTCAACGTTATTAGGATGTTTTAATGGCGGTGTACCAGTTTTTCAACGTTATTAGGATGGTTTAATGACGGTGTACCAGTTTTTCAACGTTATTAGGATAATTTAATGGCGGTGTACCAGTTTTTAAAAGTTATTAGGATGGTTTAAGGGCGGTGTACCAGTTTTTCAACCTTATTAGGATGGTTTAATGGCAGTGTACCAGTTTTTCAACGTTATTAGGATGGTTTAATGGCGGTGTACAAGTTTTTCAAAGTTATTAGGATGGTTTAATGACGGTGTACCAGTTTTTCAACGTTATTAGGATGTTTTAATGGCGGTGTACCAGTTTTTCAACGTTATTAGGATGGTTTAATGACGGTGTACCAGTTTTTCAACGTTATTAGGATGGTTTAATGGCGGTGTACCAGTTTTTAAAAGTTATTAGGATGGTTTAAGGGCGGTGTACCAGTTTTTCAACCTTATTAGGATGGTTTAATGGCAGTGTACCAGTTTTTCAACGTTATTAGGATGGTTTAATGGCGGTGTACTAGTTTTTCAACGTTATTAGGATGGTGTAATGGCGGTGTACCAGTTTATCAACGTTATTAGGATGGTTTAATGGCGGTGTACCAGTTTTTCAACGTTATTAGGATGGTTTAATGGCGGTGTACCAGATATTCAGCGTCATTAGGATGGTTTAAGGGCGGTGTACCAGTTTTTCAACGTCATTAGGATAGTTTAATGGCGGTGTACCAGTTTTTAAACGTTATTAGGATGGTTTAATGACGTGTACTAGTTTTTCAACGTTATTAGGATAGTTTAATGGCGGTGTACCAGTTTTTAAACGTTATTAGGATGGTTTAATGACGGTGTACCAGTTTTTCAACGTTATTAGGATGGTTCAATGGAGGTCTCCTTGTTTTTAAAATTTATTAGGATGGTTCAATGGAGGTCTCCTAGTTTTAAAAGTTATTAGGATGGTTCAATGGAGGTCTCCTTGTTTTTAAAATTTATTAGGATGGTTCAATGGAGGTCTCCTAGTTTTTAAAAGTTATTAGGATGGTTCAATGGAGGTCTCCTAGTTTTTAAAGTTATTAGGATGGTTCAATGGAGGTCTCCTAGTTTTTAAAGTTATTAGGATGGTTCAATGGAGGTATACACATTATTCAACATGATCAGGATATGTGAATATGATACCTCAGTTATAACCAAGACGTCTGACGACTGGGCACTTGGTATTTCAACATGATATGGCCGTTTGGGGATTGCCCAACAACTGTCGAACTATCAGGACATATGTTTCGCACCATATTTCCAACATGATTGCTATGATGGTGTACACTCACTTCCAATTATAATATGGACGTTAAATGAGATATGGTACAAAATAGATTATAAAATAAATATCAGGAAATCCGATGATGACCATCCCGTGATAGCGTTTGCCCATTGCCAGATAAAGTATAAGAGATTACAGCATGAGTAGAATGATGAGAATGGACCACACGAATATATCCAGCATTTCAAATATATAATGATAGTATACCACAGTTCACATTTCTGGAATGGTTGCGAAAATTAATTTTTATTTTTAAAATGCCTAATTAAAAGCGCTTACATAATAATAATCCACCTAATTATTAACTTTACCTATGCGAAGATGTCTAAAGATTCGCGTACAGCTCTGATCAATTAAATGTCCATTGAACACACACGGTGGCGAATCGCCGTAGCGGGAGCTTCCTCTTCCGCTTGTTAACTCGCCGTTCTGTATGTCCGCTAAGAGGCTCTCAGAAGTTTTGCCAATGGATTTGAAGAATCTTTCACAAATTGCGAAAGGAACATGGCAAATCCAGCTGTCTTGAAAGATACACAAACACATGTGATACATATTCTCTATATCTATAAGTTTTGTACGGGGATTAAACTCATGTATAGAGTCTTTAATTGGCAAACAAAGAGTAAATGATGTCAAAGAGGCTGCTCGACCACTCTTTATGGATAGTACGATCACTGTTGCTTCTCTCAAACATCTGCCTAAACGAAAACGTTTGGAGGATTGAACTAAGTTGTCGCAGGGAGACCGTGTGGACGGCACTTTCCAGCAAAATTACGGAGTCCACTCCTTCTCACATCCTCCAGGACATCAAGGAGATCGAGATGTGGATCCTCCGCCTGCTGAGCGCGCCAGTGCCGGTCCCTGGCAAGACGAAGATTGAGGTTAGTTTCATTCTCACATTATATCAATCTTATATAAACAACATAAAGTTGCGGGAGGATGATAATCATGTACCAAAATAGGCACCTCTCCCTTTAAATGTGCATCAGAACGATGGCTCTGTTGTTGTCGTGTCCAAAGAAGAGTCTCAGATGTCTCCATGCATCTCCATCACAGCAGCAGCAATATCCACTATCTTGGGTGTGTAAAGCTGCTGCTGTGGGTCTAAGTCAATTTTCTGCAAGGCTGCGGCCATTGCTGGGCATGAGAATATGCGAGTAGGTGTTAGTTCCACACCAGGACAGTTGTTGCATGCTTTATAAGTTCTTGTGCCATCTGGATGTATTGTCATTCCTTTATAGTGTTTTGTTCTAAGTCTTGTTATAGTTTTTGTCAGTTTTATCTCAGAGTTTATTTCACATATTTGGTCTTTTCTTATTTTTTTTTGTTTGATTATCTTGTATTTTGCCAAAGCATCAGCGTCAAATACTGACATTTGTTCTTTCCTGCTCTGTGCATCACCCTAGTAAAAAAACTATAAGAATGAGTCACAACTCCAGGTTTGGCAAATTAAGAGAAAAGGCCAACCCATATACCATGGTTTCGGGTTTTGGTCTTCTCCAGTACAGGGGCGGCTTCGATTTCATAACATTCTACGAGAGAGGTTATGGAATCGGTAGAATATACCAAACAGGAGTTTAATCTTTCCTGAAACTCGGCCACTTCACCGAGTTAACCTCCTGTTTGGTAAATTCGACCGATTTCATAACCATTCGTAGAATGTTAAGAAATCGAAGCCGCCCCTGTACTGGTGAGGGCCGAAACCATGGTATACAGGCTGGTTTTTTGTTAGAATGGCTCCATCTAAATAATGGATGAGAATGGTGATTTGCATTCAAGAGATACTTCATTTTAACTTTGAATACAAATTGTATTCAATTTGAATGTTCTAAAAATAGCTTTTCTTCTTTCGAAATCAACATAAATGATAGTTTAGGGAATACAGAAATATCTTTAGATAGCCCATTAATTCCCATTCCGACGTTCTATAGAGCAGAAAGGATTCATTGCGCTGACGTGGCAGGTGGAGGTGCTGGTGAGCGGGCACCAACAGTCTTCCACTCTTCTCTTTGCCTTGCCGGACCACACGCGGTTCTCCCTGGTGGACTTCCCCCTTCACCTGCCCCTGGAGCTGCTGGGCGTGGACACCTGCATGAAGGTGCTCACGTGCATCCTGATGGAACACAAGGTGGGGCATATTATTAGGTGGGGCATAAGGTGGGGCATACTGGAGAATCATTGAAAGGAACAAACGAGTCGGCCGCCGATGTGGCAATACGTGTTTATTGACCAGCTCGTTTATATTGCCACGTGGAAAATTAGGGAAGACAAAAACTTCAGGAGGAAACAAAATTTATTTCAGGGAAGGACAAACTATCAAAAGTAAACAAAAGATAAGTCACGAGGGAAATTTACAGAGTAGCAAGATATAAAACATAAAAATGACCACTCTGTTAAATAAAAAATAATAAAATTAAGAAATACTATGTTACATAGCTTCTTTCCTATGGGAGCTGTGACCCACAGCTAGCAATTATTGTAGATACTGACGTGGATTTGACGTGCTTCTGCCAAGGATTCCATCGAAGTTTTGGAACTTTGTCCCTAGTACCTTTGCGTCCATTTTCTTGCGGCGTGAAGAGCGGCTTTGCCGTCGTATCGTCGTCTATAGGGACGTCGTCATCTTTGAAGGAAGTCTTGGCTTTGTCTTGGCCGATGTGGCAATACGTGTTTATTGACCAGCTTGTTTATATATACATACCCACAGATGTATCAACAATGCTAAATCACAAACAAGCCTGTTAGAGGCAACATCCTAAACATCTTAGCGCTGCCGTCTATCTGCAAATACTACATTGTTGTGCACAGAGATTTTCAATTACAATGTATCCAAGTACAACTTGCATTTATTTCTTCGCTTGTTTAAAATAACTCGTACCTGAACAAAATTTATTTTTAAGAAATCTTTTGAAATAATTTTCTTTCAGATTTTTATATATTTTTTTTAAATAGGGGAGTTATGATGAACTTCTATTTTATATGAAACTACTTAGATGTTGATAAAACTAAGCTATTCTCTGCCAATCTTATGTGAGAGTAAAAATGGAACATGATCGAAACGTGTTCAAAATTGAAATGTGGTTTGATATTTACTTCATATTGAGGTATTTCTTGTATTTATATCAGCTGAGTGTATACCTCCTAAACAATATTAAGCTCAATTTCAGCCATTTTTCTGGTATTATTTAGAATTCAAGGGCAATGCGCATGCTCAGTGCCCTACAAATGTTGTCATATAGTGGCGACACTTTATCTACCTTCTGCATAAGCTCAGTCTCTCAGTGTCTTTCCTTCATTTCGGCTTCAAACAATAATACGCTGAGAGCCTATCTTTTTGCTCGATTTTCCAAAGGAATTTTTTTTCACATTATTATTGGAAAGGAGAGAATGTACTATTACCTCTTTTTATTTTATCAAAAAAATATTTTTATATTTTGATAAATTTTTGTGGTTTCACAAGAGAGATATTTTCAAAAGGCTTTATAGATATTCGATATACTGTTTTTTTCATGTGTTAAGCGTATTTACGCAAATTTGGCCTTAAATACCCATTTCTTGATTTCTCGGAAAGCCTCTGGGACCAAAAATCTTTTTGGTCGCAGTGGTTACATCCTACTCCACGCTGACGAGCGCCAACAGCGCGAAACGCGTTTGTGAATGGCTTTTCTTGATTTATCAAGAAATTGGGTTGCCCAAATATCACGGAGCAAGCTAAATAAATGTTTAGTTTATTTTTGCTCCACTAGATGGCGCTCTGCCATCTAAAAAACACATGTGCTCGTGGTCAGGAAATGCCTTCTTTTTTTAATATTCGATATTATATCACTCATAAATCTTTAAAAATATATATACGTATACAAGAACTATTTTGAATAACTTAAAACATCTAGAACTGTTCAAATTCAATGGTTATTTGGGAAGGATAATGAAGTTTTCAGGAACCAATTTACAATAGCCGATACAAAAACCTCTAACATGACCATTTTTGAATAAAAAAGTATATTTTAAAGATTTTAAACGATACTCTTTGTACATAAATAAAGAAATTAAGACACTTTCTTCTCGTCAGAATATAGTAAAACATTTGGTTTGGTTTTAAAATTACGAAACTCTATATATCATATCATTTATTCTATATACAGTTACGAGCGTCATGCCTTCTTAATTCCTCAGTTTTCATCTCTGTCACTGTTTGCTTTTTTTTAGAATGGCGCTCTCCTATTGGTTGGCTACGATCACGCCACCTTTGCCCCCCCCCCCCCCCCCATCATGCCCCCCCCCCCCCCCACTCGCTTTTTCGTTTTTGTAACTATTGTGCTGGAGCGGGTCGCTCCTTAAATAAATGCATATATTAGTTAATAACTAAATGGAATCCTCTCTTTCTTTTTCCCAGTAAGAGACGCCTACGGAAGCCAACAGTACATAGACAGATAAAGCACATAGGCTATAGTTATTAACTAACATATGCATTTATTTAAGGCGCCAATTTATAATTGTAACAAATAGTATTTGAATCAAAACATTCAATCGGGTAAAACACGGGCGTTGCCCGGGTCATTCGGCTAGTAAATATATAAGGAAGGCCTGTGTATGGGGAAAGAGAAGAGAAAATTGCTGGGTCAAGAAAATCCCTTGGGTCACCAGAAGTCCAGCCTTCCCCCTGGGAATAATATATCCTACTCAAAGCGATTTAAAAGCACTTGGATGAAATGACAGTTCGCACCGAGGTGGTCCCGACACAAGTTGTTCCCAGGGTGGTCTTCGGATCTTCTCTTTCCTCTCCTATTTACTTCTCACGGGTTTTTGCTTCTGAGTCCTGTCTCCTGTGTGCGCCTCATCACACAACTACCACGATTGCACCCCATATGTAGACAAAATTTTAAACCGATCCTCAAAATTTTTTAACTTGTAAAGCTTGTCTGCCAATTTTGTCATTATATATTCAGACGAGAAAACAAAAGCATAAACTTCGAAGAAATTGAAAAATACTTAAATGAAATAAGCCATCTCTCCCCAGATACGATTTCTTTCAAAATATTATTGATCATCTCTCTAGCTTTCGGGAGCTTTAAGGCTCTTAAAGGGGAGAACTTGAAACATTGTTCTCCTGTAGAAGGCCTTTAAGCCAGAAAGCTAGAGATGGTAAATAACGTCTCAAATCATACCTGGATGGCTTATTTTTATTGAATATAAAGAATTAATTTGATGCACTAGCGCGCCATCTGTTATCAAAATTCAAAACTATTTTAAAGGCGTAAGATTCTTTTTGATATTGAACAATTTCTACTGCCCTTACTGCAATGGAAAAATTAATGAGAGGGCCTGGCTCATCAGTGTCCATAGTTCTTCTAAAATACCCATTCAAAGAGTCTATGCCCATAGTTCTTCTAAAATACCAATTCAAAGAGTCTATCAACAGTATCACTATAAAAGGAAGTTCCAAAAATGCAATATAACAGCGGTATGGTAGATTAAACTGGCGAAACCGCTGAGAGGGTTCACCACTGATGAGCCAGGCCCTCTCATTAATTTTTCCATTGCAGTAAGGGCAGTAGAAATTGTTTAATATCAAAAAGAATCTAACGCCTTTAAAATAGTTTTGAATAAAGAATTAATTTATTGGAGAAGAACTTCTTTGGCCGAAATATCCATATATCTGAGGAGATAGAAGTCACATCAAGAACACAATCTAGCTTTAAGATAAATGAAGAAATTTAACGTTTGATAGAGTGAGAATAACGTGGATTCCTGGTGTGGTTGCAGCTCATAATGCAGTCGCGGGACTACAATGCTCTGACCATGAGTGTCATGGCCTTCGTGACCATGATCTACCCTCTGGAGTACATGTTCCCTGTCATTCCGCTACTGCCCACATGCATGAGCCATGCCGAGCAGGTGAGTGACCTCCTAGATCTTCGGCATGTACACTGTGCTGAGTGAATCGATATCTCCATTTTCCCGTATCTTCCAAGTTCATGTCATAAAGTACTTAGTGGTGTAAACATTGTTTTTTTGGGACGATCTTTCTTTTTTTAAGAGGTTCACATGACAATTTGCATGTCTAGTGATATACTTGTAATTATTATTAATATTTATACATCCCCCCAATATTATATACATATATATATACAAGCCCTCTATCTTCTAGTACAAAAAATGTTCTAATTTATATTTATGTACAATATACCACTATTAACTACCCTTTATAATGACTATTTGTTCATTGTATATTTTCATTCCCTCAATGTGTTCACATTTCAATATATTAACGAATAGATTCAAGAAGGATAAGTTTCTTTATTTGAAAAATCAATTCGAGCTTTCGGGCGCAAGCTGCCCTTCTACAGGAATAATAGATACAATTTTAAGTAGTCATGTATGTACAGATATAAATATATATTTTAAAATTTCATTATATTTTAATGAGAACTCCCGTTTAATATAGGCTGAATAGGTCTCTCTTCGACTTTCGTAACACCTAGCTGTTATAATATCCAGTAGCTTCCCACAAATCTCTGGTATTTCACTAATCATATGTCTTATCTGTTTGGTTACGAGAGTTAGTGGGCAATTTTACAGATTTCCTAATGCCTCGTTCTCCAAGTATCATGACTGCATCTTCTTCATGGATTGGGACCCAAACATTGTTCTAGGCCCATTATGGCTCGTATCATTCCTCCAATTAGTCCTTAAGTCCGTTGAATTTGCATAACTAATTATTGATTTCTTGAG
Organism: Cordylochernes scorpioides; assembly: GCA_030710605.1. Classification (NCBI taxonomy): domain Eukaryota; kingdom Metazoa; phylum Arthropoda; class Arachnida; order Pseudoscorpiones; family Chernetidae; genus Cordylochernes; species Cordylochernes scorpioides. The sequence goes on from CP092879.1 coordinate 4,727,566, forward strand.
GACGATTATTTATTCTACATGTGCGATTGGCTTCAAATTACTCGAGCTGTTCTTTATCTTATGTAATTGGTCTACAAAGTACTCGAGCTGTTCTTTATCTTATGTAATTGGTCTACAAAGTACTCGAACTGTTCTTTATCTTATGTAATTGGTCTACAAAGTACTCGAACTGTTCATTATCTTATGTAATTGGTCTACAAAGTACTCGAACTGTTCTTTATCTTATGTAATTGGTCTACAAAGTACTCGAACTGTTCATTATCTTATGTAATTGGTCTACGAAGTACTCGAACTGTTCTTTATCTTATGTAATTGGTCTACAAAGTACTCGAACTGTTCATTATCTTATGTAATTGGTCTACAAAGTACTCGAACTGTTCTTTATCTTATGTAATTGGTCTACAAAGTACTCGAACTGTTCATTATCTTATGTAATTGGTCTACAAAGTACTCGAACTGTTCTTTATCTTATGTAATTGGTCTACAAAGTACTCGAACTGTTCATTATCTTATGTAATTGGTCTACAAAGTACTCGAACTGTTCTTTATCTTATGTAATTGGTCTACAAAGTACTCCAACTGTTCATTATCTTATGTAATTGGTCTACAAAGTACTCGAACTGTTCTTTATCTTATGTAATTGGTCTGCAAAGTACTCGAGCTGTTCTTTATCTTATGTAATTGGTCTACAAAGTACTCGAACTGTTCATTATCTTATGTAATTGGTCTACAAAGTACTCGAACTGTTCTTTATCTTATGTAATTGGTCTACAAAGTACTCGAACTGTTCATTATCTTATGTAATTGGTCTACAAAGTACTCGAACTGTTCTTTATCTTATGTAATTGGTCTACAAAGTACTCGAACTGTTCTTTATCTTATGTAATTGGTCTACAAAGTACTCGAACTGTTCATTATCTTATGTAATTGGTCTACAAAGTACTCGAACTGTTCTTTATCTTATGTAATTGGTCTACAAAGTACTCGAACTGTTCATTATCTTATGTAATTGGTCTACAAAGTACTCGAACTGTTCTTTATCTTATGTAATTGGTCTACAAAGTACTCGAACTGTTCATTATCTTATGTAATTGGTCTACAAAGTACTCGAACTGTTCTTTATCTTATGTAATTGGTCTACAAAGTACTCGAACTGTTCATTATCTTATGTAATTGGTCTACAAAGTACTCGAACTGTTCTTTATCTTATGTAATTGGTCTACAAAGTACTCGAACTGTTCATTATCTTATGTAATTGGTCTGCAAAGTACTCGAGCTGTTCTTTATCTTATGTAATTGGTCTACAAAGTACTCGAACTGTTCATTATCTTATGTAATTGGTCTACAAAGTACTCGAACTGTTCATTATCTTATGTAATTGGTCTACAAAGTACTCGAACTGTTCTTTATCTTATGTAATTGGTCTACAAAGTACTCGAACTGTTCATTATCTTATGTAATTGGTCTACAAAGTACTCGAACTGTTCTTTATCTTATGTAATTGGTCTACAAAGTACTCGAACTGTTCATTATCTTATGTAATTGGTCTACAAAGTACTCGAACTGTTCTTTATCTTATGTAATTGGTCTACAAAGTACTCGAACTGTTCATTATCTTATGTAATTGGTCTACAAAGTACTCGAACTGTTCTTTATCTTATGTAATTGGTCTACAAAGTACTCGAACTGTTCATTATCTTATGTAATTGGTCTGCAAAGTACTCGAACTGTTCATTATCTTATGTAATTGGTCTACAAAGTACTCGAACTGTTCATTATCTTATGTAATTGGTCTACAAAGTACTCGAACTGTTCTTTATCTTATGTAATTGGTCTACAAAGTACTCGAACTGTTCATTATCTTATGTAATTGGTCTGCAAAGTACTCGAACTGTTCATTATCTTATGTAATTGGTCTGCAAAGTACTCGAGCTGTTCTTTATCTTATGTAATTGGTCTGCAAAGTACTCGAGCTGTTCTTTATCTTATGTAATTGGTCTGCAAAGTACTCGAACTGTTCTTTATCTTATGTAATTGGTCTCCAAAGTATTCGAACTGTTTTCCATCTTATGTAATTGGTCTCCAAAGTATTCGAACTGTTTTCCTTCTTATGTAATTGGTCTCCAAAGTATTCGAACTGTTTTCCATCTTATGTAATTGGTCTACAAATTACTCGAGCTGTTCTACACGTCTTGTAATTGGTCTCCGAAGTATTCGAACTGTTTTCCATCTTATGTAATTGGTCTGCAAAGTATTCGAACTGTTTTACATCTTATGTAATTGGTCTGCAAAGTACTCGAGCTGTTCTTTATCTTATGTAATTAGTCTCCGAAGTATTCGAACTGTTTTCCATCTTATGTAATTGGTCTGCAAAGTATTCGAACTGTTTTCCATCTTATGTAATTGGTCTGCAAAGTATTCGAACTGTTTTCCATCTTATGTAATTGGTCTGCAAAGTATTCGAACTGTTTTCCATCTTATGTAATTGGTCTGCAAAGTATTCGAACTGTTTTCCATCTTATGTAATTGGTCTCCAAAGTATTCGAACTGTTTTCCATCTTATGTAATTGGTCTGCAAAGTATTCGAACTGTTTTCCATCTTATGTAATTGGTCTACAAATTACTCGAGCTGTTCTACACGTCTTGTAATTGGTCTCCGAAGTATTCGAACTGTTTTCCATCTTATGTAATTGGTCTGCAAAGTATTCGAACTGTTTTCCATCTTATTTAATTGGTCTGCAAAGTACTCGAGCTGTTCTTTATCTTATGTAATTAGTCTCCAAAGTATTCGAACTGTTTTCCATCTTATGTAATTGGTCTGCAAAGTATTCGAACTGTTTTCCATCTTATGTAATTGGTCTGCAAAGTATTCGAACTGTTTTCCATCTTATGTAATTGGTCTGCAAAGTATTCGAACTGTTTTCCATCTTATGTAATTGGTCTGCAAAGTATTCGAACTGTTTTCCATCTTATGTAATTGGTCTCCAAAGTATTCGAACTGTTTTCCATCTTATGTAATTGGTCTGCAAAGTATTCGAACTGTTTTCCATCTTATTATCTTATGTAATTGGTCTGCAAAGTACTCGAACTGTTCTTTATCTTATGTAATTGGTCTGCAAAGTACTCGAACTGTTCTTTATTTTATGTAATTGGTCTGCAAAGTACTCGAACTGTTCTTTATCTTATGTAATTAGTCTCCAAAGTATTCGAACTGTTTTCCATCTTATGTAATTAGTCTCCAAAGTATTCGAACTGTTTTCCATCTTATGTAATTGGTCTGCAAAGTATTCGAACTGTTTTCCATCTTATGTAATTGGTCTGCAAAGTATTCGAACTGTTTTCCATCATATGTAATTGGTCTGCAAAGTATTCGAACTGTTTTCCATCTTATGTAATTGGTCTGCAAAGTATTCGAACTGTTTTCCATCTTATGTAATTGGTCTACAAAGTACTCGAGCTGTTTTCCATCTTATGTAATTGGTCTACAAAGTACTCGAGCTGTTCTTTATCTTATGTAATTGGTCTACAAATTACTCGAACTGTTCTTTATCTTATGTAATTGGTCTACAAATTACTCGAACTGTTCTTTATCTTATGTAATGGTCTACAAAGTACTCGAGCTGTTCTTTATCTTATGTAATTGGTCTGCAAAGTACTCGAGCTGTTCTTTATCTTATGTAATTGGTCTGCAAAGTACTCGAACTGTTCTTTATCTTATGTAATTGGTCTGCAAAGTACTCGAACTGTTCTTTATCTTATGTAATTGGTCTGCAAAGTACTCGAACTGTTCTTTATCTTATGTAATTGGTCTGCAAAGTACTCGAACTGTTCTTTATCTTATGTAATTGGTCTCCAAAGTATTCGAACTGTTCTTTATCTTATGTAATTGGTCTGCAAAGTACTCGAGCTGTTCTACACGTCTTGTAATTAGTCTAAAAAGTATTCGAACTGTTTTCATCTTTTTTAATTTGTCTCCGAAGTACTCGAACTGTTCATTATCTTATGTAATTGGTCTACAAAGTACTCGAACTGTTCTTTATCTTATGTAATTGGTCTCCAAAGTACTCGAACTGTTCTTTATCTTATGTAATTGGTCTACAAAGTACTCGAACTGTTCTTTATCTTATGTAATTGGTCTACAAAGTACTCGAACTGTTCATTATCTTATGTAATTGGTCTACAAAGTACTCGAACTGTTCTTTATCTTATGTAATTGGTCTGCAAAGTACTCGAACTGTTCTTTATCTTATGTAATTGGTCTACAAAGTACTCGAACTGTTCATTATCTTATGTAATTGGTCTGCAAAGTACTCGAGCTGTTCTTTATCTTATGTAATTGGTCTACAAAGTACTCGAACTGTTCATTATCTTATGTAATTGGTCTACAAAGTACTCGAACTGTTCTTTATCTTATGTAATTGGTCTACAAAGTACTCGAACTGTTCATTATCTTATGTAATTGGTCTACAAAGTACTCGAACTGTTCTTTATCTTATGTAATTGGTCTACAAAGTACTCGAACTGTTCATTATCTTATGTAATTGGTCTACAAAGTACTCGAACTGTTCTTTATCTTATGTAATTGGTCTACAAAGTACTCGAACTGTTCATTATCTTATGTAATTGGTCTACAAAGTACTCGAACTGTTCTTTATCTTATGTAATTGGTCTACAAAGTACTCGAACTGTTCATTATCTTATGTAATTGGTCTACAAAGTACTCGAACTGTTCTTTATCTTATGTAATTGGTCTACAAAGTACTCGAACTGTTCATTATCTTATGTAATTGGTCTGCAAAGTACTCGAACTGTTCATTATCTTATGTAATTGGTCTACAAAGTACTCGAACTGTTCATTATCTTATGTAATTGGTCTACAAAGTACTCGAACTGTTCTTTATCTTATGTAATTGGTCTACAAAGTACTCGAACTGTTCATTATCTTATGTAATTGGTCTGCAAAGTACTCGAACTGTTCATTATCTTATGTAATTGGTCTGCAAAGTACTCGAGCTGTTCTTTATCTTATGTAATTGGTCTGCAAAGTACTCGAGCTGTTCTTTATCTTATGTAATTGGTCTGCAAAGTACTCGAACTGTTCTTTATCTTATGTAATTGGTCTCCAAAGTATTCGAACTGTTTTCCATCTTATGTAATTGGTCTCCAAAGTATTCGAACTGTTTTCCTTCTTATGTAATTGGTCTCCAAAGTATTCGAACTGTTTTCCATCTTATGTAATTGGTCTACAAATTACTCGAGCTGTTCTACACGTCTTGTAATTGGTCTCCGAAGTATTCGAACTGTTTTCCATCTTATGTAATTGGTCTGCAAAGTATTCGAACTGTTTTACATCTTATGTAATTGGTCTGCAAAGTACTCGAGCTGTTCTTTATCTTATGTAATTAGTCTCCGAAGTATTCGAACTGTTTTCCATCTTATGTAATTGGTCTGCAAAGTATTCGAACTGTTTTCCATCTTATGTAATTGGTCTGCAAAGTATTCGAACTGTTTTCCATCTTATGTAATTGGTCTGCAAAGTATTCGAACTGTTTTCCATCTTATGTAATTGGTCTGCAAAGTATTCGAACTGTTTTCCATCTTATGTAATTGGTCTCCAAAGTATTCGAACTGTTTTCCATCTTATGTAATTGGTCTGCAAAGTATTCGAACTGTTTTCCATCTTATGTAATTGGTCTACAAATTACTCGAGCTGTTCTACACGTCTTGTAATTGGTCTCCGAAATATTCGAACTGTTTTCCATCTTATGTAATTGTTCTGCAAAGTATTCGAACTGTTTTCCATCTTATGTAATTGGTCTGCAAAGTACTCGAGCTGTTCTTTATCTTATGTAATTAGTCTCCAAAGTATTCGAACTGTTTTCCATCTTATGTAATTGGTCTGCAAAGTATTCGAACTGTTTTCCATCTTATGTAATTGGTCTGCAAAGTATTCGAACTGTTTTCCATCTTATGTAATTGGTCTGCAAAGTATTCGAACTGTTTTCCATCTTATGTAATTGGTCTGCAAAGTATTCGAACTGTTTTCCATCTTATGTAATTGGTCTCCAAAGTATTCGAACTGTTTTCCATCTTATGTAATTGGTCTGCAAAGTATTCGAACTGTTTTCCATCTTATGTAATTGGTCTGCAAAGTATTCGAACTGTTTTCCATCTTATGTAATTGGTCTGCAAAGTATTCGAACTGTTTTCCATCTTATGTAATTGGTCTGCAAAGTATTCGAACTGTTTTCCATCTTATGTAATTGGTCTGCAAAGTATTCGAACTGTTTTCCATCTTATGTAATTGGTCTGCAAAGTACTCGAACTGTTCTTTATCTTATGTAATTGGTCTGCAAAGTACTCGAACTGTTCTTTATCTTATGTAATTGGTCTGCAAAGTACTCGAACTGTTCTTTATCTTATGTAATTGGTCTGCAAAGTACTCGAACTGTTCTTTATCTTATGTAATTAGTCTCCAAAGTATTCGAACTGTTTTCCATCTTATGTAATTAGTCTCCAAAGTATTCGAACTGTTTTCCATCTTATGTAATTGGTCTGCAAAGTATTCGAACTGTTTTCCATCTTATGTAATTGGTCTGCAAAGTATTCGAACTGTTTTCCATCATATGTAATTGGTCTGCAAAGTATTCGAACTGTTTTCCATCTTATGTAATTGGTCTGCAAAGTATTCGAACTGTTTTCCATCTTATGTAATTGGTCTACAAAGTACTCGAGCTGTTCTTTATCTTATGTAATTGGTCTACAAATTACTCGAACTGTTCTTTATCTTATGTAATTGGTCTACAAATTACTCGAACTGTTCTTTATCTTATGTAATGGTCTACAAAGTACTCGAGCTGTTCTTTATCTTATGTAATTGGTCTGCAAAGTACTCGAGCTGTTCTTTATCTTATGTAATTGGTCTGCAAAGTACTCGAACTGTTCTTTATCTTATGTAATTGGTCTGCAAAGTACTCGAACTGTTCTTTATCTTATGTAATTGGTCTGCAAAGTACTCGAACTGTTCTTTATCTTATGTAATTGGTCTCCAAAGTATTCGAACTGTTCTTTATCTTATGTAATTGGTCTGCAAAGTACTCGAGCTGTTCTACACGTCTTGTAATTAGTCTAAAAAGTATTCGAACTGTTTTCATCTTTTTTAATTTGTCTCCGAAGTACTCGAACTGTTCATTATCTTATGTAATTGGTCTACAAAGTACTCGAACTGTTCTTTATCTTATGTAATTGGTCTCCAAAGTACTCGAACTGTTCTTTATCTTAGGTAATTGGTCTACAAAGTACTCGAACTGTTCTTTATCTTATGTAATTGGTCTACAAAGTACTCGAACTGTTCTTTATCTTATGTAAATGGTCTACAAAGTACTCGAACTGTTCTTTATCTTATGTAATTGTTCTGCAAAGTACTCGAGCTGTTCTACACGTCTTGTAATTAGTCTAAAAAGTATTCGAACTGTTTTCATCTTTTTTAATTTGTCTCCGAAGTACTTGAACTGTTCATTATCTTATGTAATTGGTCTACAAAGTACTCGAACTGTTCTTTATCTTATGTAATTGGTCTACAAAGTACTCGAACTGTTCTTTATCTTATGTAATTGGTCTACAAAGTACTCGAACTGTTCTTTATCTTATGTAATTGGTCTGCAAAGTACTCGAACTGTTCTTTATCTTATGTAATTGGTCTCCAAAGTATTCGAACTGTTTTCCATCTTATGTAATTGGTCTGCAAAGTACTCGAGCTGTTCTACACCTCTTGTAATTAGTCTAAAAAGTATTCGAACTGTTTTCATCTTTTTTAATTTGTCTCCGAAGTACTCGAACTGTTCATTATCTTATGTAATTGGTCTACAAAGTACTCGAACTGTTCTTTATATTATGTAATTGGTCTACAAAGTACTCGAACTGTTCATTATCTTATGTAATTGGTCTACAAAGTACTCGAACTGTTCTTTATCTTATGTAATTGGTCTGCAAAGTACTCGAACTGTTCTTTATCTTATGTAATTGGTCTACAAAGTACTCGAACTGTTCTTTATCTTATGTAATTGGTCTACAAAGTACTCGAACTGTTCTTTATCTTATGTAATTGGTCTACAAAGTACTCGAACTGTTCTTTATCTTATGTAATTGGTCTGCAAAGTACTCGAACTGTTCTTTATCTTATGTAATTGGTCTGCAAAGTACTCGAACTGTTCTTTATCTTATGTAATTGGTCTCCAAAGTATTCGAACTGTTTTCCATCTTATGTAATTGGTCTGCAAAGTACTCGAGCTGTTCTACACCTATTGTAATTAGTCTAAAAAGTATTCGAACTGTTTTCATCTTTTTTAATTTGTCTCCGACGTACTCGAACTGTTCATTATCTTATGTAATTGGTCTACAAAGTACTCGAACTGTTCTTTATCTTATGTAATTGGTCTACAAAGTACTCGAACTGTTCTTTATCTTATGTAATTGGTCTACAAAGTACTCGAACTGTTCTTTATCTTATGTAATTGGTCTGCAAAGTACTCGAACTGTTCTTTATCTTATGTAATTGGTCTCCAAAGTATTCGAACTGTTTTCCATCTTATGTAATTGGTCTGCAAAGTACTCGAGCTGTTCTACACCTCTTGTAATTAGTCTAAAAAGTATTCGAACTGTTTTCATCTTTTTTAATTTGTCTCCGAAGTACTCGAACTGTTCATTATCTTATGTAATTGGTCTACAAAGTACTCGAACTGTTCTTTATCTTATGTAATTGGTCTCCAAAGTACTCGAACTGTTCTTTATCTTATGTAATTGGTCTGCAAAGTACTCGAACTGTTCTTTATCTTATGTAATTGGTCTCCAAAGTACTCGAACTGTTCTTTATCTTATGTAATTGGTCTCCAAAGTATTCGAACTGTTTTCCATCTTATGTAATTGGTCTGCAAAGTACTCGAGCTGTTCTACACCTCTTGTAATTAGTCTACAAAGTACTCGAGCTGTTATTCATCTCTTTTAATTGGTCTACAAAGTACTCGAGCTGTTATTCATCTCTTTTAATTGGTCTACAAAGTAATCATACTGTTATTCATCTCTTGTAATTAGTCTACAAAGTACTCGAGCTGTTCTACACGTCTTGTAATTGGTCTACAAAGTACTCGAGCTGTTCTACACGTCTTGTAATTGGCCTACAAAGTACTCAAGCTTTTATTCATCTCTTTTAATTGGTCTACAGAGTAATGATACTGTTATTCATCTCTTGTAATTGGTCTACAAAGTACTTGAACTATTATTCATCTCTTTTAATTGGTCTACAAAGTAATTATACTGTTATTCATCTCTTGTAATTGGTCTACAAAGTACTCGAGCTGTTATTCATCTCTTGTAATTGGCCTACAAAGTACTCGAGCTGTTATTCATCTTTTGTAATTGGTCTACAAAGGACTCGAGTTGTTATTCATCTTTTGTAATTGGTCTACAAAGTACTCAAGCTGTTATTCATCTCTTGTAATTGGTCTACAAAGTACTCGAGCTGTTCTACACGTCTTGTAATTGGTCTACAAAGTACTCGAACTGTTCTACACGTCTTGTAATTGGTCTACAAAGTACTCAAACTGTTATTCATCTCTTGTAATTGGTTTCCAAAGAACCCGAGCTATTTTTCACGTCTTTTATTTGATCTACAAAATATCCGAACTGGTATTCAAATCTTGCATTTGGTCTTCTAAATATTGGGAAGGTTTTTGTGGTATAACAAACATCCTTGTTCTCTTGCTTCCTCCTGACCTGTCCAATACATATAATATACTTCTTATTGTAGGATCAAGTTTCACATAATTTTGTAGAACCATCTAACAAGTGACCTGACGTGCTGCAGCTCCTGTTGGCCCCCACTCCCTTCATAATCGGCATCCCGGCCAGCTTCCTCATGTTCAAGCGCAACTTCAAGCTCCCTGACGACGTGTGGCTTGTGGATCTCGACTCCAATAAGGTACTTCTACTTCCTAGGAGACCTTCCTTTGGTCGGATGATGGGGTTGAAACACAGAATAGCGTTATTCATATTAACTTGTCGTTTTTATATCAATTAATTTAACTTAGTCCCTATTTCTGCTCCGTGCTTATGGAATTGAAGACTTGAGGCGATGCCGTCGACCTTTCATATTAAATCTTACTTTTCCTTATTACTAATAATTGTATATAGTTGCGGAACTACTGGTTTCCTGTGCTGCTCTTTTCCTGTTATTGCACCTTGTACGGAGAATCTGTATAAGACTAACGTCTTAATAAAGGCTTTGTGTGTGTATATATCAATTAATTTGTGAGCTCGTCAAATTTGAATATACTTGAGAAAATTGAAATTTTCTATTAATTAAAATGACATTTATTTTCAATGGGATCAAATGACATTGATAAAGAAAATCGCCTAAATAAAAGTTAAGCATATCTCTGCTTCAATAAATTCATTTGTTAAGAGGACATTTGTATGAAGAGCATATTTGTAGAGTTATTAAAATTAACATTCAGATTGTATATATCAATAAATTAATATATATGAAATAGAATAAATATATCCATCTCTGGTCGTTTTTAAAAATCCAGGGGGTTCTGGATGCTGACTTAGCGGTAAACCTCTTTTCAGAAAAATCTGCCGATCTTCTAGAATTCCATTCAAATCTACTCATATTTCTCTTTCTTGGAGATTGTGATTTTTTTCAGGAAAATGTTGTCTGAACCATCAAAATAAACGCTGCATACTTCGATTTTCACTGAAGAAATGAATTTTTTTTTAATTTCCGAGAGTAGATTTATTAAGGACTTCTTTCTCTGTACCTTTTTAAAAAATGAATTTATAAGCTTTATTATTTTCTCAGAATTGCTAAATATAACAAGATATCAGTCCTTATAATTTTATCAGCGAGAGAGACGCTATCTTAGATGTACAAAATCCATGCGTGATACAATCCAGATAATATATGATACAATCCAGATAATCTATGATACAATCCAGATAATCTATGATACAATCCAGATAATCTATGATACAATCCAGATAATCTATGATACAATCCAGATAATCTATGATACAATCCAGATAATCTATGATACAATCCAGATAATCTATGATACAATACAGATAATCTATGATACAATCCATGCGTGATAAAATCCAGATAATCTATGATATAATCCAGATAATCTATGATACAATCCAGATAATCTATGATACAATCCAGATAATCTATGATACAATCCAGATAATCTATGATACAATCCAGATAATCTATGATACAATCCAGATAATATATGATAATATACAGATAATCTATGATACAATCCAGGTAAAATCTATGATACAATCCAGATAATCTATGATACAATACAGAGAGATAATCTATGATACAATCCAGGTAATCTATGATACAATCCAGATAAGCTATGATACAATCCAGATATTCCATGATACAATCCAGATAATCCATGATACAATCCAGATAATCCATGATACAATCCAGATAATCTATGATACAATCCAGATAATCTATGATACAATCCATATAATCTATGATACAATCCAGATAATCTATGATACAATCCAGATAATCTATGATACAATCCAGATAATCTATGATACAATCCAGATAATCTATGATACAATCCAGATAATCTATGATACAATCCAGATAATCTATGATACAATCCAGGTAATCTATGATACAATCCAGAGATAATCTATGATACAATCCAGAGATAATCTATGATACAATCCAGGTAATCTATGATACAATCCAGGTAATCAATGATACAATCCAGAAAACAAGAGAAAGTAATTGGGCGGATTTGAAATAGATTAGCGTTTATATCTTTGCAGTTCGCGAAACAGTCTTTAAAGCAGCGAAGATTTGAGGAAGAGAGAAAAATTAAGGAAAAGTAACATCAATATTCTTGATCCAAATTTAGACGTAAAGATATTGATATAAAAGAAAAGGTTACCTTTTCCGGCAAAAAAAAAAAAGATATTAAAAACTTTGCTTCATTGATTAGCGGCCTCGTGTCGGTGACCAAGTCACAGCAGAAGCTTTGGTAATTTCAAATCCCCCACCAGGATATCAAAGTGTATTGTCAGTGCAGAGCGGGCTTTGGCCTCATGAGAACCACAGAATGATGAGTCTTAGAATTTTCTAAAAAGTTGTTAGCTAGCAAGAAATAATCAATAAATTTCGCACATTTGCATACATTTTTTAAAATAGTGGTTGCCTTTTCTTTTCTGATCTCTTGTTTATTCCTCTCATACCATTGAATGATATTGTGGCGCCAGGTCCAAAGGCCGTCCGGGGTGGAAGATCTTCCAGCGCTCCCAGATGAGGAGGCCGACCTCCTGATGAATCATCTCAAACAGGTACTGGCGAAATTCATTCTTTCGTCGTATTATATTCTAATTATGATGTGTACTTAGATTTATGGAGATTTCTCATAGAAGATAAAACCACCTTTGGCACGTCTATATTCTTAGGCCGAGTTTAAGGCAGCTCCAAAAATAAGTACATATATATGTTTGAAATTAAATAAAGAAATTAAATAACCATTCTACCTAATTCTAATAAAAAATTGAAGTGCATCTTATGAACGAGTTCAAAGAGTTCTCTTCCAAGTTTTCTTCATCATGCGGCAGTTCAGTTCTATCTTTTTGACCGATTATATACACAGCAATACAATATATCAATTAAGTTACATATAGTGTTTGAACACCCATAGATTTACGAACCATAGTTTGATACAAATGACGTGAGCGGCCTCTCTGCTATGTGCCCTAGGCGCTGGCCTCCATGAGCATGAGCCCACAGCCCATCAAGAACCTCGACCGCCTCCAGCCTGCAGGCGCGCGGCCCGTGCCCGAGCCCGCCACCGGCTTCAACCCGCTCATCTACGGCAACGACGTGGACTCGGTGGATGTGGCTACTCGGGTAGCCATGGTGCGGTTCTTCAACTCGCCGGGCGTTCTGGCCAACTTCATGGAGCACACTCGCACGCTGCGGCTGTTCCCCCGCGCCGTCGTCGCCCTGCAGATCAACTCCTTCCTCAAGTCGCGGCCAAAGATCTCCAACTTCCTCAACAAGTTCGTCCGAACTCAGGCGAGTGTGGTACACCCCGGAACATACCTTCGAGTTTCACCTTAGGTCGATACACACCACTTAATGCTTCATTCGAAATTTTGAGAATAATTACAAGTATCTGCGTAGTAAATAAGAGGCTTTTCAAAACCTTTACTTTATTTGCTAAAAGGGCATGATTTCATACGTTAGCACTTCATTTGGTCAATGGCTCCGCACAAAGACGCGCACACATATATTGACTTTTTTATATAAACACATTTCATTTAATGTAAATTTTACGTATATGATGTCTGGTTTGGTAAAATCTCTACGAAAATATTTATTTATACCGATATTGTAAACGCACAGTTTTACCATGTTTAAAAATATATTTAAAATCAATCTAGACATATGGAATGAAGACCGGTTTTCATGAAACGATAACCTTGTCACTACTGTAAACGTTTAACATCCATGAATTATCTAATTTTTTGAATAATATATATGTGATATCCTGAGGGTCTCTCGCTGGGGCATGGGATCCGAGAGGGTCTCTCGCTTTACTGTTGTAACCGAAAGGGTCAAACCTGTAGTAACCGAGAGGGGCAGTCAGGGTGTGGATAGTTTTCCAGTACCTCTCTGCACCTTGGAAGACCTTTAACAGTTCTCACAGAGTACAGGCAGTCGTGGTCGAGGCAGAGTGGAAGATTTTGGAAATTCCACACAAAAAAAAAAAAAAAAAAACGAAAGGACACAGCTGTACTAGGAAAGTTCCGTGAACGACAAAAGTCGAGCTAAGGAGCAAGATGGAGATTTGAGAAAAGTTCTTACTGTTTTACATGGTCAATGAGCCGGACCTAGGGGACATCTGACGAGGGCTCCCGCTGATGGTGAAGTGACTGTTTATTTCCCCGAATTGACAGTTTTATATATCTTTGCCGAGAAGAAGTATTGCGTTTTAGCGGATGCCACAAGTATCATTGTACAATGATGTGGCAACGCCCTGTCTTCTAGGCCTCATTATTAAAGTTGTGGGACTTCTACATCTCGATCTTTGCTTCAGCTCAACTCTTAATCTATTACAGAGTTTTATTTATTTATCCTCAGTTTGTACAAAGTACATTACATGTGATGTAAGGACACATGTCAATCATGCGTATAATTATTTACAGATGTGTTTTTATTATACAACATGAAAATCTTGTTATATTATATAAAATATGAGGTTGTTGGTTTAAATTACCATATATATATGTCGATTCCTGTCGACTTTCTTTCTTTAGCTGTAGTATTTCTTTGGTCTGGTCTGTTGTATTGAGTCGTGGGGAAAGATGATGATTGCGCAGTCGTGATGGTGGTGAGTGGTAAAGCACACAGAGATGAATCACAGGGGAATCCGAGGCATCAGAGAGAGGGAAGGCAGAGACCAAGTAGCGGCCGGCGGGCCATCCACTTCGTTCGCAAAGACTTACTAACGAGCTGTCTGCTATCTTGCGTCTGCTGAACTGACTGACTCCTTTGGCCGCGGGGCAAGCCCTTTTTATATCCTCATGTGTTACGTCACCGGACGTCTGGCGCCGCGGTGGCGGGACGGTTGACCTCATTGGCTGCGGGGTAAGCCTTGACGTCATCGGACGCCTGGCGCCGCAGTGTCGCGACGGTTGACCTCATTGTCTGCGGGATAAGCCCTTTTGGTTTCTACGTTCCCTCTAGATGTACCTCTTTATTTAATTGAACACTAAAAAACGATACATATAATAATTTTTATTTATTCCGATAGATGGCGCAAGCCGTTAGTAACTTTCAGTTGCACGATAAGAAGATTCCCCTTTTTATATATAGGTTGTGTAATGTTTGGAACCGACATTGTCTCAGCAGGCTCCTTATCCAACTTGCAGTCATGGGCCAGATTAAGGGCGCACTAACCTGAAGACAAAAGAAATCCACAACACATGATTATCTCGGTTTAGAGGGGGCACCCCGGAAGGTGAGTTGGACTATGGAGAAGTTCTGGGAATCTCTAGTCAATCATGGTGACCTAACTACATGACTTTCTTCCTTCTGCCGCTGCTTCTGTCTCAGAAGGAACCGAGCTTATATGCTGATGTCAGAGTTTGTACCATCAAGGACTGGTGGCATGGCCGATATGTCCACATCCTCGCTGAGTTGCCTGGACAATGTTAACGACCTGTTGTTCGACCTTTCTGGGGGCTGCCCTGTCTTTTCCAGGTGTATTTTTATTGGAAGCCATTTTAAAGTTAACATCAGGCTTGGTTTGAGTCCAAAGGCGATTCATCAGGCTTGGTGTTTCTATCCATGGTAAACGGATTGCGGATTTCGACAATTTAGAAAGAGGGAATCATATATCGCCGCAACTCTTTTTATTAACGCGATTAAGGAAGCTTTCGGGCAAGCGCTTCTTCAGCTAACTATAGTACACTATAGTTAGCTGAAGAAGGGCTTGCCCGAAAGCTTCCTTAATCGCGTTAATAAAAAGAGTTGCGGCGATATATGATTCCCTCTTTCTAAATTGGTGTTTCTATGTTAAACATTCCTATGTATTCATGTGTTAAGCGTCTTTACACAAATTTGGCCTTAAATACCCATTTCTTGATTTTTCGGGAAGCCATTGGGACCAAAAATATTTTTTGGTCGCAGTGGTTACAGCCTTCTCCACGCTGACGAGCTTAACAGCGCGAAACGCGTTCGTGGATGGCTTTTCTTGATTTATCAAGAAATTGGATTGGCCAAATATCACGGAGCAAGCTAAATAAACGTGTAGTTTATTTTTGCTCCACTAGATGGCGCTCTGCCATCTAAAAGGCACATGTGCTCGTGGTCAGGAGATGCCTTCTTTATTTTTAATAACATTGTATATGTACAACATATGGAATCTGATATATATCTAAATTATATGTAAATCATTTCATGGTGGCTTATTTTTGAAAATATAGTAACTATTGACCTCTGGAATGATCACTGGATGACGGTGCTTCAGGCGGTGGAGTATTTCGCCGAGTGGTCGCTGAGCCCTGTCAACGTCGCCTACCTCAGGGTCCAGACAGGTCAGTGCTCTTCATGACTAATTCTGGAAACACGCATCCTCACTGTCAATACTGTAGCTTCACTTATGTAGATACCCTTTTTCACCGAATTCCTTTGAATTGATGTTAGGCATAGGTGTGTACATTTATTTGACCCTAGGAAGACGCAAGCTAGGTTATTCTTTTCATTTTAAGAGAGCATGCAGTTTTTAAAATGAAATTTAAAATAATTTATAAATGTTTCTGCAACCTATTGTTTTCTATGTATAAGCCTTGACATTTAGCATAATCCCTGCATCGATGTTTCAAGGAAATATGACTTTCCGTCTTAGAATATTTTAATTAACACCATCCCAACAGTACCTGGCGACTTTCCGAGTGCCCATCTAGCCTCTGCGGATTTATAGATCTAAGAGCAGTTTTCAGCAAACGAAAAGCACAAAAATCCATAGGGTCCAAGTCTAGAGCTATTTCAGAGATGTGCTTAAAAGTGATGTACGAAACGCCGGCTTCATCTTTATTTTCGTCCAAGTGTTGACGTGTTGAACATGAAGCTTGACTCGTGGCTATATCCTGGTGTAGCTACACGGATCTTGAGTCACTTGGATGCAAAAATAGGACCCATTGTCGAATAATGGGTCTTAGTCAAGTCTTTGGTAGATTTGAGAATTTATCTTGACATTTGGGTCTACCTTATTTATAGGAAGTTTTCCCTTTTAGTATAAACCTAAAACGTCACGATGCCCTTTGACGAACATACCTTGCATTGCTTGACCCAGTTCTGAAAGGTGTTTATTTGGGAGTTAGCGTAGTAAATGGCACGGAGTTGGTTGCTATCATTGAGGTAAACCCATGCCTCGTCCAGTGTAACAACATTCTTCCATCTTTCACCTGCCAGGTACTTTTCATAAAGAGCCCTGCTGCAGGCTTTCGTTCCTCAATATGGTGCGTCTTGAGAACATGAACTTTAACCTTTTAAAGTATATTTAAGCAGATTTTTTCCTGATAATGCGGTTAATGGTAGAAAATGGCACATTGGTGATTGTCAAAATGTACATTAGATAAGATTTATCCTTCTTTCGGTTAGAGTTAAAGGTTTCTTCAGGTATCTTTTTTAAGAGGAAGGTTTGCGCTCAATTTCATAAATATCAATTTTGTTTTGTATTTCTCTATTATTTGACTGGCTGTGTACATAGTAAGAGCGATATTCTTTACCATAATTTTAATCTACTTATATATTTGCCTTATTCTGTCTGTTTGTTTGTCTGAAGCTCACGGATAGAATGCGCGCCCATTGGCTGCCAGCAAACACGTGACCTCCCTGCCCGCCCCCCTCTAGACAACCCTGTTATCAGCTGTGTGATACATACACCTGTCTATAGCGGCCATTCTAGACAACCCTGTTATCAGCAGTGTGTTACATCCACCTGTCTATACAGACCACCCTGTCTATAGCGACCACTCTAGACAACCCTGTTATCAGCTGTGTGATACATCCACCTGTCTATACAGACCACCCTGTCTATGGCGACCACTCTAGACAACCCTGTTATCAGCTGTGTGATACATCCACCTGTCTATACAGACCACCTGTATATAGCGGCCATTCTAGAAAACCCTGTTATCAGCTGTGTGATACATACACCTGTCTATAGCGGCCACTCTAGACAACCCTGTTATCAGCTGTGTGATACATCCACCTGTCTATACAGACCACCCTGTCTATAGCGGTCACTTTAGGCAACCCTGATATCATCAGTGTGTTACATTCACCTGTCTATACAGACCACCCTGTCTATAGCGACCACCCTAGACAACCCTGTTATCAGCAGTGTGTTACATCCACCTGTCTATACAGACCACCCTGTCTATAGCGGTCACTTTAGGCAACCCTGTTATCATCAGTGTGTTACATTCACCTGTCTATACAGACCACCCTGTCTATAGCGACCACCCTAGACAACCCTGTTATCAGCTGTGTGATACATCCACCTGTCTATACAGACCACCCTGTCTATAGCGACCACTCTAGACAACCCTGTTATCAGCTGTGTGATACATCCATCTGTCTATACAGACCACCTGTATATAGCGGCCATTCTAGAAAACCCTGTTATCAGCTGTGTGATACATTCACCTGTCTATAGCGGCCACTCTAGACAACCCTGTTATCAGCTGTGTGATACATCAACCTGTCTATACAGACCACCCTGTCTATAGCGGTCACTTTAGGCAACCCTGTTATCATCAGTGTGTTACATTCACCTGTCTATACAGACCACCCTGTCTATAGCGACCACCCTAGACAACCCTGTTATTAGCTGTGTGATACATCCACCTGTCTATACAGACCACCCTGTCTATAGCGACCACTCTAGATAACCCTGTTATCAGCTGTGTGATGCATCCACCTGTCTATACAGACCACCCTGTCAATAGCGACCACCCAAGACAACGTTTTTAAAATATATTCGCACTCGGGTAAACCCCGGGCGTTGCCCGGGCCTTTCGTCTAGTAATTTAGATAAACGAGTATTTCTCCTCGGAAAGTTTAAAAACCGAACATTCTACAAAATCATATACTCTTATAATTTTAGGCATTTCGAATATATAAAAATAGTTTTTTAATGAAATATAAAGTATTACATGTTGTTTCGAATAAATAAAACATCACTCGCGCGCTTCTTTTGCGAGCTACAGCGTTGTATAATCGTTCTTTTAACACCCTCCTCCGTACATTGTTTAGAAACCATATCTTTTGTGTTTCCTCCCTATACTCTCGCGATCTAAATTCTGCTTCTATTTGTAGGCGTATTTATATATAGAATGGAGCTAGAATTTAAGCACAGTTTGACTACTTGACCTAGTGTAGCTCTATGAAATCATACATCTCAATTGCTCAGTGTATACAATGCAGTTTTAAATGTAAAATATTGAAATTTATCTTTCTCTGTGAAGTTAATGTGAAACTAGAGTTTCTGCGCATATGATATCCAACGGTATTCTTCTTTGATAAAGACATTTGTATTTTGGGAATTTATTATGAAAAATAATAGGAAATTAATCATTTTAAGAAGAAAAGAGACGTAGAATATTTGTTTCGAATGCCACTATTGTAGAGAAATCCAATCTAGAAGGCAAAAACACCACTATGGTAGAGTTAATAGGAAGAAATTCAAAATGCTGATATGATAGGAACTAGAATCCAAAACTGCTTTGACAGAAAGCTATAATCAAGAAGATAAAAAAATACCCTTTTGATAGAAAGCTAGAATCGAGTTAAAAGTTAATTTACTGGTTATCACACAAAAAGCAATAAACTAGGGCCTACAGTAAGAGTAACTTAAACACAGAAAAAGGTACACTCAAGAGTACAACACCAACCACAAAAAGGGGGTAAAAAAACACGATTTGTTAAATAAAATACACAGTACTTATCTTTTATTTGCAGCGTTGATAAGGAGCGGACCGGGGTTTCACAGGTATGCGAGGAGAATCACCAGACAAGCACACAGAGAACGCTTTAAGCGTCTCCACTCGAACACCACTCCACGACTCCTCGCATTCGGTTTCAACCCTCTTTTATGTACAAACATGGCCACATTGGTCCAATGAGAAGACGTCGGAGATCATTTCACTTAACAAATAATCAACATTCTTCTCGCATAACTGAGAAGATTAAAACTGCTATGTTTGTCAAATAATTTGACACGAGAAGATAAAAAATACCAATTCGATAGAAAGCTAGAATAAAGAAGATAAAAATACCAATTCGATAGAAAGCTAGAATCAAGAAGATAAAAAATACCAATTTGATAGAAAGCTAGAATCGAGAAGATAAAAAATACCAATTTGATAGAAAGATAGGTTCAAGAAAATAAAAATACCAATTTGATAGAAAGCTAGAATCAAGAAGATATAAATTCCAATCAGATAGGAAGCTAGATCCAGAACTTCTCTAGAAAGCTCGAAGATAAAACGATCAAGTTATTTATAGCCCAGACGGACTACTGCTCCCGCCAGTACGGTCGATCGATGTCTGACCACACTTCTACTCTTCACTAGCCTAGACTTCCTTTGTATTTATCTTTCTCTTCTTTACACTGTTTTTGCCCTCTCTTTTTCTTCATTATATCGTTTCAATTTTATGACATTAATCGCATTCAAATCTATTAGATTTTGGCCACATACCAACCAACCACTTAAGTAATCCTATTCGTTATTTCCATTTTTAGAACACTGCAAGTGCCAGTTTCCCCCCCTTATAATCGAACCGTAAGCTTCAACATAATTCAGTCAATATGAGACCATTGTTTGACACCTCCTTCACCAAATCTAGTGTAGGCAACAGGAAGAGTAGATAGATACACGTTGAGATATATCTCAAACACACTCCTTGCTTCCAATCAATATTTTACTCTCTATTGGACATTTGTTATGTGGTTTAGCCTCAGTTGAATTAGTTTGTCAACCTATATAGTAATTCTAGTTTTTAAATAAATCTCAGGTTTTTTATTTGGAATAATGAGATTTTAAGAGAGCCAGAGAGACATGTTCCATTTACTCGGGGCCACCAACTTTCAAGCTGAACAACTCCTCATCGCAGCCCTACCTGCGATAGAATAACGTCTAGGACTCTTCATCTAGAGCAGAAAGCCAGCCCAATTAAATCAAGATAAAGAAACCTATCGCTCTAGCTATTCTGAAAATCTCGCTGGATATCAATTCTGTTCCCAATGGATACACGAGAGAACTGTGTGTGCAGGCGTGTACGACCCCACCATCATCGGGGACAAGGCCAAGTGGTACAGTCTGCAGCTCGAGCCCATCCACTTCAAGGTGTGGCGGGACGGCTGCCCACTCGGCCACCACGCCCAGTACGAGGAGCTCTCCACGGACGACAGCGGCGACGACAGCGAGGGAGGGGGCAGCACCAGCTCCTCCTACTCCTCCCTCTCCGACTTCGTCTCGGACCTCGTCAACAGCGATATCTCGGGGGACGCTGCCCACCCTCAAGGTCAGGCCCACCTTCTCTTCCTTCAATTCTTTTAAGAAATTTTAAGCGATGCGATATATATTAATCTGAGTGACAATCAAACTCAGTGTCAACTGTGATTTTTAAGAAAGCATATCAATGCTTTTTAGGATCTTTTTTCAAAATTAAATAACACAGAGTATAACTAATATAGAACACACGGACCTTTAATTTCCCTTAAGAATGTTTTTTTTTTTTAAAGAAGAGGAATCTTCTAACTTAGCTTTATATAGTTGAAGCTTCCTTTGTTTAATTTGTCTTCCCTAAAAGATAGCGATTGCAGCAGGTTGGGAGGAGCACCAGGAACTTTTCGATCACCACTCGGTGTATCAGCCCCCCAGTGCCTTGCAGCTTCCGGGTTCAGCGGGACCGAAGTCCGGTAGTTCCTCGTTACACTCGTCTCGATCCAGGTACGTCGTCATCTACACGGGACTTGAGTCTGTCTAACCTCGCGGTGCAGTAGTCCCTCGTTGAATCCTGACCCAGACACGGACCCAGCGACGGAGTCCCAGGTAGGTCAATGCTCGTGCAGTGAGTCACTCACACTAATGATGCTATTTCAGGACCAAGAGGTTTTCAACAGCGGCCAGGATGGCGAAACTTGCACGCTCACTCCGTCCACCATCCGGTCATTGGTGTCGCCCCAGCCTGCACCCGGGCGGTCTCCAGCCGAAAGCCTTAGCAGCGACCTGGACGAGCGAGAGTCGGTGTACGGCAGCAGGCACCGGCCGTCGCCCGAGGCATCGCTCGACACGGGCCCCGGCACCCCGACCCGCACGATTAGTTTAAGCAGCGTCCTCAGCCGCGGCAGCAGCACCACCACTCCACCCGCCCCGGGCTCTTTGCTGGAAACAGTGGCCAGGGAGGCGCGCGAGGTGGCGCGTGAGGCAGGCAAGGCGGCTGTGGAGGCTTCTAAATCAGCTCTCGAGGCCACCAAGCCTGCGCGAGAGGCGAGCAAAAAGACCCTTCTTAAGGTAGTGAACCGTTCGCGCGCGAGCCATGGACCGGACTAACGTACTGTGCAGAACTTCCACGCCCTGGGAGACCATTCCCTAGGGAGCAAAGAGGAGACCCGCAGCAGACGGGGCTCGGACCTCTCCAGCCCAGCTGGTTCCATCATCAACGAGCTCAATGGCCTGGCAGCGCAGACTTCCAACATGATCTCAGGATTTTTCAGTGAGTGCCCGTCTATACTCAGATTTAAAATATATATTCAATCGCTATTCTTATTATGATCGAAAGTAATAAATATATTTAAATTTTGGAAATTATTTATTCAAATATATATAATATAAAATTTGATGGAAAGATAATATTCATAAACGAAAAAGCGACTATCTCTCATTTCTAAAAAGGTATCAAAACAATATATCACCCCGGAACCACTGGTCGACCTTTCTCTGAGTTTTCTAAATCTGGTGTTGCTTCTATTCATCCTGTGGGTTCTGCACTGTACAATGGTGATGATTGTTTTGATGGTTTTTCACAAAGGAGACTCGCTTTTCGTTCACTTTAAAATATATTTAATAAAATATTAAAACACACACCTCGATTGATTACAAAAACTTGGTAACTAATATAATTTAGGAAAGCAATTCAGTGTTCCAGGGAGAAATAAATAATTTGTATCCCTCTTTATTCGATTTTTAAAACAGAATATTTATTTCGTGAAGCTTCAAATGTGATCGATAAATTCATGATTGGAGAAAATTCAAAGCTTAAATTACCCTTAGTAAACACACGTCATGGGTCGTCGTAGTTGCGACGGCTTTTTCTGCAAGTGCACCACATTTCTACACATGTAGAAACAGTTAGACTTTTACACATAAAAATGTACCAGAGCCCTGTTTGGTTACTTATATTCACTGGTGGGGTTGTAGAAATGGGGGGCATTGTAGCAATATTTTTCATTCAGAAAAAAGTTCCTAATCCTGGATTCTATCCTGAATCGTGGCTGTCGTAAATCGAAGGCTTACACAATCGTCTGCTGACTGTGCACGTTTATGGACACTCCGATTGCGGTCCAACTACCTCAAATAAATATAGCCGTTTGTCCGCACACAGTAGCCCCAGTTTCACCGATCGTTCTGAGATATAAGAAGTTTTTAATACTATAGAGAAGACAAAATAAAAATATTTTAAAATTACCTTATAACAGGAAGATGAAAAATTACAGGTTATCCTGATGAAGATCGTTTTCGGTTGAAAGCTCAGAAGAAAGGTAAGATTTCTATTAAATTTGTTCCAATATCCTTCTCTCCCTTACTACTCTATATATATATATCTCAACATATAACTCCCGTACAGTAGTGGCATTTCTGCCGAGGCAGGTAAATACTCTGTCAGCCAGGCTGTATGCCCGCCCCCCATTGTCGAGCTACGATGGTAAAGACAAATTTACCGGGTCGATATTTGGAAACTTTCCAGAATCTTTCTCACTACGATTAAACTTTACCGCAATGTTTTTTATTTATTTATTGCATATTATTAACAAGTGAATGGAGCTATGAATGGTTACTGAAATAGATTAAAAGGTTTCTTTCGTACCTGATTTTAAAAGCTTATCGAATTTTCATGGCTAACGGCAGGTTAAAAATACCGAGGTGGGCAGGAGCGTTCTTCCTTTGTATATATTTATCATTTTTCAGAATATTATAATTGGCAAATACATATATAAAACGACATTTGAAGTTACACCGCATGAGTTTCTTTTCAACGAAATATCAAAAATTTATTTCAAGGTGAAATATCGACTATTTCTAACCTTTTTGGATGAGGTATGAAAGGATGAATTATGAAGAGTAATGATGAACGGAAAAATAAAAGTGTCCAGGGATACATATATATTATATTTTTTCTTAAATTTAAAAGTCAAAATTAGGACCGATCTTTAAAGAAGAAGTAATATCATCTTGTGTTGTTCTTGTCATTGATTGTTCTGTATAAATATTTGTTCTGTAAATTGGAGCATGGTGAGTAGCCGTGTTTTAACCAGAGCAAATAGAAGAATCAAATCTTGGCTGTATATACCTACCTTATAGTACATTAGATAGCTCGAAACCTTTTATATATTTTTCTCAACATTTAAGAGGGATGATTCGCTTTTTTCCTTCCCTCTCTTTCAAATCTGCATGCATCCTTGAATGTGAACTGTCGACGGTCATTGAGGAGTTCTAACTAGAGAATGTTTGTACAAGACAAATCATATATGTTGAAGGTTTGTTATGGCCCACACCGGGATTTTCTTCAATTATACCAATATCTTTACTTCGACACATATTTACCCAGATTAATATCCTAAAACAAATGGGGCAGAAACAAGTTGTGTTCTTACTGGAGAAATATTATTTTATTTCTTCTATCTGTTTTACTTTCATCACATCTCTCAACATTTTTATATAAATAAATCTAAACCCGTGTCGCACGTGCAACAGATGAATTACAAAATAATTTGAAAATATATACAATATATATATATATAACAAGGAAAAAAAGAAGACAATTCCTATAACTCCCATTCTTCTATTTATTTCATCGATGCCAATCTAATATGTTCGCTTTTATACCTCAACACTGATTATTTGGTTAAGGCCATGTGACAGAAGAAAACCAATCAGCGAGCGAATATGACACTCTATATGTATACCTATTTGCATACATCGCGATTAAGATGTAGCATATTATATTTGAAACTGTTTATCGTCAATTGATATATTTCAGATAAATATAATTCCTATTGATTGTGCGGTGGAACAAATTTGGGAGGGCTTGGCTCATCAGTGGGGAACACTTCCAGTGGTATCGCCAGTTTAATCTTACATTGCTACCAGGCCCCCTCAATGTTTTTTTTTTTTATCGCAGCGATGAGAGTAGGAAGTGTGCTATATTAGAGTACCTATGTATTGCACTTACTCATATAATTTTAAAAGACTTATTTTATGGAAATAAATTTTGTCAGGAGGAAATAGATCAAATAATCATTGAAATTCATTTCTCCCGTTAAAAGAGATGCTGAAATAGATTGTAAACGCGTCGTATGTTGACGATACCGCGAATTATCAGAATCGAGTGAGTGAGTTTCAAACCAAAAACATCAGCTTTGGAAAACTGAGAACGCCATCTAGAGACGATGATATGGCCCTTGTTAGACCAGAGCGGCTCCATGCGACCCCCACATATGATTCAATCTTTTGAACTGACCGATGAAATAGCTCGGCTAAGACGTAGGCCGAAATAGTGGTCTTCAGCCGAGCTTTGTGAGTTTACCAAAGCTGTGGGTTTGTCACTGACCCGAATATTCTAGATTGCAGAATATATTTTGAATGTATTCAATAGGATTCATTTTTAAAATAATAAATTCATCATCAATATGTATAGAATATTTTAAGCGAGGGATAAAAAAAAATTATAAAGGCGTTAAATTTATGATGATTGGTTTTAATTTCTAACTTCCTCGGTTATTACTGGTTTACTTCTCTATCCTGATTATTAACTTCAAGATGGAACTTGCTCTGCGTAAGTTAATTTCCCGAAATTTGGTGCCAAGGATAATAGTATTCCTATAAATTGAGAGAAAGAGAATTTCACTTTAGGAAATAACTCTTGCGCAGAAGAGTTTACTTGAAAAAGTTACTTTATATATAGTTTTGAGATGAATCTCTCTTCAAAGACTTTTTGAAATGTCTATATATATTTCTTTTTTATTATCCCTAGTACACGAGGTACAGGCCACGATAATCATGGTGGGTAGAAATAGGCAACTGCTTTTACTGTAAGTGCACCACATGTCTACACATGGGAAAAGCAGTTCGACTTTGCACCTTCAAATGTGCCAGAGCCCCGTTTGGTTACTTGCACTCGCTGGTGGGGTTGGACTTTTGCAAGAATCGGGGGTCATTGGAGCATTTTTTCAATTAGAAAAAAAAGTGCGCAATGCAGGATTCGATCCCGAGGCATAGCGGTTGAAAACCAACGGTTTAGACCATCCTTCCACAGACCCCCTATGTCTTTATAATAGTAAACGTTAATAAAACAATAATATTAAGAAAATATATCTGAAATAGTTGTTCAAAACTCTTTCACGAGAGAATTATTTAACAACAGCGCACTAAATAAAATCTAATTCTTGGATTGGTTGTTATGTGCTAGATGTTATTAACCATCTATGTACTCTATGTCGCTGCATTTTATGAAGCGATTGGCTGTAAAACTTTGCCTGGTTCATTTTTGAAATAATATATTTCTTCAAAATCCTTCTTCAAACAATAGAAGGGCAATTCTATTTTAAGGAAACTAATTGTTCTCGTCACACTTTTTTGTGAGTAGAATTTACATTTCACACAAACAATTAAAAATATATTTTACACAAATTGGCTTCTATTTTGAGATTAACCCTCTAATTTATTTTACCCCCTTTTTATCTATGATTTTTGTTTTGGTAAATTAAAACATCTAATTATTTATGATTTGTTATAATTATTATTTGGTTACTTTATTTCAACCTTCCTTTCTCTGTGCCATGGTCAAATAATCGTTTGGTTTTGTTGTCAACCAATCAGGTGGGAGGTCCAGCATTTCCTCCAAAGCAAAAGAAAGACAACAACCATTCGGACCCTTCCCCAAAGGTATAACATTTTAGCCCTTAGTTTACCCCTCGCTGTTTGCATGGTTTATTTATTTTACCTTTTTTTTTACAAACCACTCGTTTTTATAGTTTTGTTAGTGTACACCATTAATATACCATTCAATCACACACATAATTCAGATCGAGATTTTCATCATGTCTAAAATAGTTTATTTTGTCGAAAAAAGAGCATTTTTTTTACTCTTACAAAGCAAGAGAATAGTCAAGACTTCGTTCAAACATGACATACAGTAAGACGTGTAGCAGGAATCAATCACATTCAGAATATCAACAGCAGATGTCTCACATGAGAGACCATAGCTTAATAGGCTTCTCCTGGAGGTGGTCTCTTCCCAGAAAAGCGATTTCAGTTTAAAGATTCCTCGGCCTGACATGACATCTGACCAGGTTTACCTATGTTTCAGTCTATCATGAGACGCTCTATTGTACTGCTGGTGATTGAGAAGTTATCTGAATATTTAATCAATTTAACCAACTCGCCTAAAGCAACTGCACTCCATTTATTTATTGAATACACCTAAACTAAACTTTTCACTCACAGTGCACTCGCAAATTCCTTTAGTTTATTATAGAAGCTTGGTGTATGTAGGCACAACACGGAGTGTACATCACTAACACTTCGGAGAGAGAAACACAAATTTGCTATATAATATATAGTCGCCTATACTGTACATATACTTTATGTACACATTACTGTATATATATATGTGTGATATGATCCTGTCGACTTTCAATGTGGCAATATAGTGATAATAATGTGGGGAGAGAGAAATAAGGAAACCACAAGTTTGGAAGGGAATTCCAGGCAACCAGCGAGAGAGAGGTAGCGCGAGGGGATGTCACCGCTGAACGACCGTTTTGTGTCGCACACCACCCCCCAACTGTCCAAAAATAGTCCTGAGGGTTCCAAGAAAAGGCCCCCCTCCGGAATGTGGCCAGTGGCCCAAAATGGCCGTACTTTAGCTACCTTTTAGCTACGTCTCTCTCTGATTGACTGTAGGTTTACTTTATTATTCCTGGAAGAGCATACATTATGACATATGTATACACTAATGGACAAAACTTAAGGAAGTTGTACCTTTTAGCATGCTTATCGGGATTCAGGTAATAACTATGAAGGAAATTTGATACACAGAGACCTTTATTGAAGACACACGATATAACCAAGTGTGAAAAAATTGCCTCTGTCTCCCCTTCAAAAAATAATAACAGACGGGCAACATCAAAGACTTTCCACTTCTTTAAAGTTTTGTCAATTTGTATATATAAACCTACATCTCTTAGATCTTATAATTTTGACCTTCAAGGTCTTCTAACTTGATTCATCGCAATGTTTTACCGGAGTTCCATGATGTTCAGATATTTGGGGAGAATGAAAGATACCGCCCAAATCTCCGCCCTACATTTTGACAAGAAATGCCTTCATGTATCTGAGATATATTTACACCATCACAGGGAGGCATATGTATTTATTTAACTAAAAATACCTCAATATATTCTTGCTTTTAATTGATTTTGACTGCGTGCCAACGGAAAGCCCATTTTCTTGGAATCCTAGCCCAGCGATTATATAAATAAATACCTAAATACGACAATTCGCGTTTATAATTAAAGGCATGTGTATTTTACACTTTGGCGTCTATTCATTATATTACAATATAAACGAAACGAAGAGATAAACTGGAAAATTCGCCGATGAAGGTGCCAACAAGAGGACACGTGCAATATCAATTCTCAGAAGGCGACAGGCTTGCGGCATAGTTATTTATGATGGTGTTAGATGATTGATCTATTTGAGATCGTAATTATTTTTTTTAAGTTTTCAAATATCTAATTATTATATTAACTCGATAACTTTTGTATTAGTCAATATAGCTATTTTATCTTAGGAGTAGAGAAGAATCATTAAGAAAGAAGTAAGAAATGTTGGAACAAATTGTCTCTCACCTCAGATAATTCCTTAAGTTTCTAGAAGAATCAGAGGTTGAGCCCGTTTCCCATCAATTCAGACTAGAGCGCCGAACTAGATGTATCTCTAGCCAATATCACTAGACAACTTAAGATTGACGAATGAAGGTGAGAGAAAGAACTTCAGTAAACTTATCTACTAATATTATTACACACTGTTTTATATACCGTCTCATTTTACCAGATCGCTAAAACTATTGTATATTAATTCTGCCTAATGTCGGCACTGTAATCATAGTGTTGATATTTAACGAAAATAGATATCTTCTGTATTTGTAGAAATTTTACAGATAGTTTGATTTGAGCATACCTCTTCCACTTAAAGGACTATACAAAAAAATACCTACGTCGCATAAATAGTTTTTTTCTTGCTGTTTCTAGTTGTCTTGTCCTTTAAGCGGAAGAGCTGTGCTCGAAGCATAAATATTTGTGAAATTTCTTCAATTAAAGAATCAACTCGTTAAAATACTTCGAGAATAAACCTTCAAGGGCAGACTTTATAAAAATAATTGATATCCAATAATAGAATGTAGAGGTCCGGTAGATGGAATTGGCGATGAAAGCGCTGGGAGGGTTTATCTCTGATGAGCCTTTTCGGTAGTGTTTCTCCTCGCAGCAGCAACTCTAATACATTGTTTTTAGAAGGCAGCGTGTGAATATTTTTCTCTGTATAATAAACACAGTTCATAAACAGTGTTTTCATTTGAAAAGTCAGACTTAGTAGCGATCACACTTTTTTTTTTTAAGATTTGCACTAATGCATTCAGCAAAATCAATATTGAAATTTTGAAAAATTGGCCATGAAAAATTTTGTTTTAATATGAAATTCTATAAGTGATTATTTTATTGGGATAAACAATCAAGCCTTCGAGCAACGTTGTCTCTTCTACCGGAGGCTTATTTTAAAACACATTTTACCTAATATGGTCTTGTAGGACCTTTTAAAGTCTAGAAATCCTATAAAATATAAATTCAGAGTTAGATGTGTGACAGAAAGTTCATCATTTGAATTATGTGTCGTTTAGAGCATATATTATATCTCTCAGCGTATGTACTTTTTTGTGTGTTTCCAATTAATATAATTAAAGAGATTGTTTATATTGTTCAAACATAGGTTCTGTTTTATCATAAACTTCTCATCTATTGCTGAAAATTTGTGCAAATTTGTCAACGTTACGTGAACAAAATTTGAACCAATTTCCATATTTAACTCTGGCTGTTTCGAAGATTATAAGAACGGCAAACTGCCTCCTACTTATATCAAATATTTACAGAAATCCTCATAGATTGTCTTTGGGTTAATTGTATTTAGATTATATATAATAGATTGCTTGTCCGCGGCCTCACAGAGATTTTGGTTCAAGAATTACTCAAATTTAGTTTTAGCAGCATTACTACGTTCCCTTTTGCTGAAACAATAATTTTCCACCAAATCTAGAATGGAAGAAATGCAAATGTAGTATTGGGGCTGTTTTCAGCACAGAAAAATTAGAATTGACTTTCCATAGGCCTAAATATTTAGCGAAACAAATTGTGCCAATAACATATATGCAACCTTCCTTCAATTCATTTCTTCCTTTTTATTTAAATAAAAAATTGTGACGATTTCAAACCTTTCTGTTTCATTCAAATTGTAAGATACATGTTTCCTTTTATGGAACTTATTTTGGCAAAATTCGTAGCCTATCAAAGTGATTTGGTCCTCGCATCTTCTGTGGCTATGCATTTTTAGATGTTATTTGATGCAATCTTTTAATTTGACCCACGACAAATTTCACAATTCAACAATCCTTAATCCTTTCAAACTTCGATTCCCCTTTTATCAAATTAATTCCGCTTCCTTTCCATTATCTTCAACTAAATCATAGATTCTAATTGATATCATATGTTTTCATTTTTTAATTCATAGAAAATAAACAAATAAATCAAAATAGTTTACTTGCTGAAAAAAATCCTTTTGGACTCTTTAAAATAATCGGAACATAAAGGGTGAAAATGTGACTTTCTTTATTTAATTATGATCCTTCAAAATTCGAATTTTCATTTTAATATTTCTGAAAATTATCTTCAAATAAAATTATATCTGCTATCAGCATCTCGTAATACGTGTGATTTGGTACAATATCCATGTCGATAAATTTCTCTGATCGGACTCTAGTTTCTAACTGGATTATTCTGGAGGATTTCTGCTTTTTGAACACTATACCCACTTTATGAATAGAATTTTGGAACGTCTTGTAAGCCACATCTTAAAATCCCCTCACCTCACATTGGCGAGAATGATCCCTTCAACCAGAGAGAGAGAGTGTACTGTACGCGTGCGGCAGTCGGGCGGAAGGTGATGGTGGAGAAGTCCTCGCTCATCAAGCACGCCACTAGCCAGCAGAAGAAGCAGCAGCAGGAGTCGGCTCAGCGGCAGACCATCGAGGCCCGCAACTCCACCCAGGCGTGAGTACCCGCACCCTGGTAGCAGGTCGGGCCTCACGGTGCCGTGGGGTCGCAGGGAGAACCAGCAGTTCCTGAAGGAGGTCATCAACACTGTTCTGTCCGGCGAGGGGGTCGGCTGGCTCAAGCTGAGCCGCGTGCGCAAGCTCATGGAGGACGAGACGTACCGTGCGCTGGTGGTGTCGCGCGTGAGCAGGACCCACGAGCGACGTGTGGGGCCGGACGACCATATCGAAGACGTGGTAAGTGGACCGCTCGCTTAGAAACTAGGGTGGTTTGGAAACGTCAGCTTATAATCGTTACGTTGGTCCCACACACACAAATCACGGTCAAATGTTAATATAAAATATTCCAATTTTCGTATCAAATTACTTGCAGTTCTAGTAAGTAGAAAAGCCGACATGTCCTGCAAAATTTCTTATTTTCGGGTTCGTTTTCATCTTTTCAATCTGTTAAAACTGAATTGTTCTTTACAAATAAAAATGTATAGCAAAAGGGATCAATGTACCTTTCGTAGCGTAAATATTTAGATGAATTTCATTTTAAATAATATTTTAATTCTAATTCATTTATCTCTCTCCAGAAACTATCCTCAACGGAGTTTGACCAAAGTAGGCGTTACAAAATTGAAGCGTTACCTTACTCGAATGTCGGGTGATGTTGCAGAAGGTGAGCAAGGCCGTATGGAAGGGCATGCTTAAATTGCTCCAGGCGCTGGTGGGCGGGTTGGAGCACTCCTACGCCCAGTATGGCGTGGGTGGCATGGCGTCCACCTTCTCCGTGCTGGAGATGGCCCACACCCACTACTGGGCCCGCGACCTGTCCGACCAGAAGCTAGACGTCTCGGCGGCTTCACTCTCCCAGGTACGTCGTTCAGCCATCCACACGTACTCGCGGCTGACCTGGACGCGCAGGGCTCCAGCCCCTTCGGCAGCGGGGAGAACCTTTACAAGCACGCTGAGCCCTCTAAGCCTGAAGAAAGGGTCTCTATAGGTGAGATCCTTAGCAAAGAACACCTCATAGAAAGTGAAAATAAAATTTCTGTCAACTCCTTTTATTACATCAAGAAATTTGATAGTCAGAAAATTACTAGGAACTTAAACAAAAACTAGCAACACAATTCACTAACACGAGATAGTAAAGAAAGAGTTCTGTGAGAAGGGAGGGTTAATGAACTCTCCAGGTATCGACCCACAGCCATGTTAACTTATTAAACCTTTCTACTAGCGCACAGCTCGACAGAATATTTCAATCCGATACACTTTGTGTACTCTAGTAATGAATACTAAATTTTGTTGTTGTAGGGTCCAGCAAGTCTAGTACCAACAGCAGTCCTTCGGACGTCGGGTATAAACAAAGTCCTGAGGCGCCCCATCCCACGGAACACAGTAAGTCCCATAAAATTACACGTAAAATCGTTTAAGAATCAGTAGGACAGCATTTGTATCTAGATATTATAAGATATATGAACACAGAAGAGATATTAGAACACACAAAAATATAGGAAAGTACATACGGAGGAGCTAACGGGCATATAGGCCTGAAAAGAGAAGCATAATCGTCATTTTGACCAAGATGTTAAAAGTGACGTGTACAAGGAAAGACTATCACGACAAAGGCTCTAGAAAATACATGGATACAGAAAATTCATCTAAATAGAGAATATAGAAAATCTATCGGAACGTAATGAGTAGAATAGTTACACGATAAAGCGTAATATTAACTATTTTCTAGAAGAGTTTTCACCAAGTAGAGTTAGCTGAGTACTGTCGCTAAAAGACACGCTCAACAAGAAGAGCTATCAGATCGTAGTCTCTAGAAGAGATAATCAACAAGAAAAGCTATCACGAAGCGTGTTATATCTCAAATTTTGAAAATATAACCTCTCTCACAGCATTAATTTCCATTAGATAATATGGGAAGAACTTGAAAAATATTAACTTTAGATAAAAAATAGATTTGAGCTTGGTTCACTAGGGGAGAAACTTCTAAACAATTTAGCCAATTTAATATACTAAGAAGGTTCAACATATATGAGTTAAACCTTCACCAATATTTCTTTCTTCAGTTCACTAATGAGAGAAATCGTCCTATGTTATTTAATGAAGAAACATGGCGCTCTGCTATCTCAAATGTTGCTGTGCAGAACCAGAGCTGAGGCCGTCCCCTGAGAGCTCCGAGCAAGAAGACATCTACAAGGGGAAGAGGAACATTCTCTTCTCTCGAATCACCAGCATCGAGTCCGAGGTAGCGTAGATACTACTCAATGTTTCATTTTTCACAACCTCAGTTCTGACATCTACCAAGTGTACTAGTTAGAAGGCCGTCTAATCTACTTAAGCATCGGCATTTAAGTCGAACAGTCCTCTCTCTTATTCTCTAACGTTCCTTTTTTGTAGAATATCCTTCCCTGAAAGTGTGTCCAGTTCTTATTCCCACAGTTCTGGCCTTTCAATCGGTAGGATGTGGTTTCAACTTTGGGACGATTTCTGGAACGAATGTATTTATGACTTCAAGGGATGTCGATGATCCTTAATTTTCAGCTTCATCCCAAACTACATTAGAGGTAAAGAAATAGTTCACGAATCCAACATGACCTGAACTACCAATTTAAACGATCTCGAGTGATGTATCGATGAGTCCAAGAGGACATACACGATTCAGGACTTCAGATTGATTCTAGGGAGGCGTTTGCTGCATTTTGAAAATTGCATTCCATTTTTTTTTCAAATAAAATATATATTTTATATAAAATTCTAAATAATTTGAAAAAAGTACAACGTGAAGGGATCAGGTTGCATAAAATTTTAAAAAGGCAACCTGATCGTGTAGTTCTTTTAGTTGCACTATCAGGAGATGCCTTTTCGTAATATAATTGTAAATGTTTAATATATATGTGGCAATATAGTGATAATAATGTGGTGGGGAAAGAGAAATAATCACACGACGAGTTGGTAGAGGAATAACCCAGGCAACCAGCGAGAGAGAGGAGCGCGAGGGGATCCCACCGCTGAACGACCGTTTGTGTCGCCACCACCCCCCGACTGTCCAAAAATAGTTCTGAGGTTCTACGAAAATGGCCCCCTTGGAATGTGACTGATATATCAAGTGACCGGCCTTTACATCCTCCTCCCTACGTCTCTCTCTGGTCGACTGTAGATTTACTTTATTATGCCTGGAAGGGTAATATTATGACATATATATATGTGATATGATCCTGTCGACTCTTCTGTGATGATCCTGTCGACTTTCAATGTGGCAATATAGTGATAATAATGTGGTGGGGAAAGGGAAATAATCACGCCACAAATAGGTAGAGGAATTTCAGGCAACAAGCGAGAGAGAGGTGGCGCGAGGAGATGGCCGCTGAACGACCGTTTGTTGTCGCCACCACCCCCAGACTGTCCAAAAATAGTTCTGAGGTTCTACGAAAATGGGCCCCTTGGAATGTGACTGATATATCAAGTGACCGCCCTTTACATCCTCCTCCCTACGTCTCTCTCTGGTCGACTGTAGATTTACTTTATTATTCCTGGAAGGGTAATATTATGACATATGGCCCCCGTTGAAGAAGGCTGAACATGGTTTGAGTATACTTAAAGTTGGAGAAGCCAGAAATAGATAAAATAATTTTACAGTTGAAATTAATTAAGGTAATGGTGACATAGTTTTATGTAAATAAAATATTGTATAGTACACAAGTAAATATTATTTACAAGCAGTTTTACAACACCGGAGAGTTTGACATTTAAGGAAATCTTTGAAAATATCAAGGTTATAAAAGGCTATATACAACAAAATCTAATGTACTATAAGGGAAATGACATTGAGGAGTGTGAACAAGGAGAAGGGGAGTCACAAACACATGATGAAATTCTGAAGGTCATTAAGACTGGGGAACTCTACACTTTAAGATATTTTTCAGGCGGACATGGCAAGGGGAAACTTGGAATGGGCTTTCTATGCTATAGGTGTAGAGTACGAGAAATGAGGTTGAGGTTGGCAATTGTGTGAGCTCAGGACTGAGGTAAATATAAAACTACATACAATGTTAGAACCTTGGCGAACAGAGCGAGGGGAAACTTGCCCTGGGCCATTCTACCTTATCTATGCAGTTACTTGTGTAGCGAGTCCGAGGGGAAAAGTCCCGTGTGTAGGTGAGGAAGTCGAATGGACTTATATTTAATTTGCGGAAAGTATGCGCGCACAGTGCCAAAATTGGGACGAGGACTGCGTTGCCCGTTACAAGTGACAAGCTGCTCGGACACGAGGTGTTTGAACCTTCGTGGGAGCTTGTGCAAGGCGATGATTTCGCGGTGGGTTGAACGTAAAACCCATGTCTGCGCGAAATGATGACGGACCGGACAGAATCAGCGACGATGTTTAACGTACCTCCGTGGGAAATATCGGAGGTAGGCTATATCGTGCTGGTTTGGACAAGGGACAAACATAGATTTGAAGACAGGGTCCGTGTGGCGAACGTGTGGCGCGAGAAGAAGAAGCGAACTGTGCCGCTCGATGCAGATTGTTCAAGTGAGAACAACAAGGAGTTGATAAACATCTAGCAGTTAGTCAATCTGCATCCTGTGACGAACACACCATTGGCTAGATGGTGTGGGTCGGTGGATATGCTAGAGATGAACTACGAAATATATTATCATAAATGAAGGGCGTTGATTAGGATTTTGAAATGACAATATAGAAGTTCGATAATTGATTAATCAATAATTCTATAAAAGGTCCTGAGCTGGTATAAGGTTGACAAGGTTGTAAGAATGAGTGGGACATTAAGGGAAAGGTAGATAAATGTCACCAAGGGTTGGTTGTAAGCAAGGCTCACGTGGTGGTTGGAATTCTTCGACGCCTGAATTACAGGGTCAATTAGGGAAATAAATTATTTTTCGTATGCCGTGCTTACAAGTAGGAGAGGTCATATACAAATAGGTATACAAAAGTTTAGGTGCTGGAGGCATATTTTTATAAATAAATTGATTATGAAAAATATATTTTTAATAGTAAAAATCGTAAAGCATTAATAGGTAGAATTCCTTTTTTTTTTTTAAGTTACGTTAAAATGGAAATTATTTAATTAAAATGACGATTGTTAAATTCTAATGGTAAGGTAACTAATTAAATGGGTTAAAAATATCTAGCTAAATAGTATGGAGAATAAAACCATTGTTAATAGGCGTGGAGAGAATAAATAGAGCTAATTATGTAAATATTGGGACAATTTACAAGGAATGACTTATTTAAAGAATGAATGGTAGGAGTTAAAACAATTACACTCACGAGTTATGTTGGTTTAGGGCGCAGGTAAGTTCATTGAGCTTCGGGAGAGTTCTGTCTGTGACACTGTGCGTACCAGTGTTGTACATCACAGTAGCGGCAGGGATATGGCGGAGTCTTGTCCATGATGGAGGAAGGTGTCCTGCCCTGGCACGGTGGTCGTTCTTGGGCAGATCTAGTGCTGGGAGAGGTGGGAGGTAGTTTCATCTCCGTCGTTGGTGAATACTTCTTCGGGATCACGGTTCAAAGGTTGGCGAAGAAGGGGTTGAGGGCTCGAAGAGGAGTGGTTACAGTTGAGTTGGGTTTGGTCGATCATCGTGGCTTGGCTTCTTGTTTCTTCATACTCCGGTATATGAGGGATTTGCTTCCCGGCCAGGTCTTATCCTGTCGACTCTTCTGTGATATGATCCTGTCGACTCTTCTGTGATGATCCTGTCGACTTTCAATGTGGCAATATAGTGATAATAATGTGGTGGGGAAAGGGAAATAATCACGCCACAAATAGGTAGAGGAATTTCAGGCAACAAGCGAGAGAGAGGTAGCGCGAGGAGATGGCCGCTGAACGACCGTTCGTGTCGCACACCACCCCCCAACTGTCCAAAAATAGTCCTGAGGTTCTACGAAAATGGGCCCCTTGGAATGTGACTGATATATAAAGTGACCGGCCTTTACATCCTCCTCTCTACGTCTCTCTCTGGTCGACTGTAGATTTATTTATTATTCCTGGAAGGGTAATATTATGACATATATATGTCATAATATATGCTCTTCCAGGAATAATAAAGTAAACCTACAGTCAGAGAGAGAGAGACGTAGAGAGAGAACGCAGCTAAAGTACGGTCATTTGGGACACCAACGACCACATTCCAGGGGGCGACCGCAGGGCCTTTTCTTGGAACCTCAGGTCTATTTTTGGACAGTCGGGGGGTGGTGGCGACAAAAAACGGTCGTTCAGCGGTGTCGGTCCCTCGCGCTACCTCTCTCTCGCTGATTGCCTGGGTTATACCTCTACCAACTCGTCGTGTGATTATTTCTCTTTCCCTACATTATTATCATATTGCCACATATATATATTATATAATGTTTAAATCAATGTTTAGTTGATTTCTGTTCCACCAGATGGCGCTCTGCCTTCTGTAAAGCACATGTGCTCCTGGTCAGGATATGCCATTTTTATTTTTGATTTCAACACCTGATCTTTTTATCTTTTATTTTTTTCTTTCGTTTTTTCATATATATATATGTCTGAAAAATAGTACAAATGTGATATTGTACTGGGATAAGGTGCATAAATTAAGAAAAGGGCATCTCCTTATCGTGCAACTGAAAGTTGCTGATGGCTTGCGCCATCTATCGGAATAAATATCAACTATTCTCGTTGATTTTTAATTATTTGATGTCACCCTGGGCAATTGTATCTTAAGTAGAAAGAGGGATTAGGGTAATTTCATGAAGACATCATGATGTCACGTTATAGTGAAGCGTTTTACGGCGTTTCACGCAACAAATGACATCGCATAATCCCAAAGTATAACAGAAGATGATCATAAACAAGTGAAACCAATCAAGAAAGTTCTTTGGTTGTCAAGACAAAATATGGTAGGAGAGGAGTTCGTAGAATTCCTCGCCAATGGCTTGCGGAATGGGTGCTGATTGGTCTACATGTTTACACACTGGTTCATACGGAGTTTAGTGGACCCTAGGGTCTTGGTCTGCTTATGCAACTTTTACTTCTTGCATAAGATTCTCCCTATCCTTATTGCTAGGAATTCCACAACGCCCTTCTTGATGAGCTGCATATTTATAGGACTAGAAATGAAAGAAAACATTTTTTGTATCAAGAGATAATTATGTTTAAGGTAAATAAATGATCACTTATATTTTATTTTACTTCTCTGAAGATATAAGTGAGCAAATATACGATACATGTCTCGATAGAAATATGTTTTCAATGAATTCATGAACTTTTCATAGCTCCCCCAATTCAATAGGATGAAATGTAGAAAGACGACAATTGTGGAAGAATCTGTGATAAAGACTAACTTGTCGTCAACTAAAAAAACTATACACACAATACTACATATATAATACAATAGTGTGGGCAGGTGTCGGAGGGCCAGGGCTCCGAGGCTGCCCCCAGCTGTAACGCCAGCGACGCGGGCAGCATCACCACCAACCCCGCCTACTACTCCCAGCGGCTGCGGATCAATCACAACTCCTTCCGCTCCACAGTCTCCGACAGCGAGATCGAAGCTGGCAACGTACGTACCTTGGTCCTGATCTAAGCAGGATTACGGCAATGACGTACGCCGCAGCTTTATTGTTATTTAAAAGGAATTATCAAACTTCCAGGCAAGTTTTCGCAAGATTTCTGATGTGTGTGTGTGAATTATAGTGAAAAGATCAATATAATCATTTCATTTCTTTTTATTTTACTACGACATATTTCAAGCTGATGAATAACTTGCTTGAAGTTTTGATGGATCCTTTAAATAACAAGAAAGTTGCAGTGTACGCTGTAAATCTATATGTATCTTCCTTAAGCTAAGAGAATATAAAAGAGGAGAATATGTTTGAGAAGTTTATTTAAATATCAATCGTTTCTACCTTGTTGTACTTATGAGATTTTTTTGTAGACTGACTAAAGATAAACTAAGACTTTCAGAATGGATATTTCAGGCCGACAGTTTAAACGTTAAGATAATTACAGCTCTATACTCTAAAGCATACGCTACGAAATGTTGGTGCCAGACGACGGCGGGCGTGCAGTTCCTGGCGGCCAGGCAGCGCGGCCGCACGCCCAGTATCTGGAGCAGCAAGTCTAGCCTCAGCGCCGGCTACCGATACCACGGCGGCAGCATCGTCACCACCTCCACGGCGCCGGAGGGCCGAACCTACCTCTTCGAGGGCCTCGTGTGTGAGTTGGGGCTTGTTGAACCGGTATCAACCATCGATGGCTCGGATAGGTAGTTCATTCTAGGGGGCTGCCACCGATCATTGCAAGCAGAAGAATGGAAATTTCTGGCGGTGGGTAGGCAGAAAAGCCTAGGATTTCAAGTATCAATGCAGGCTCGTGAGCGAAAAGTTTAGGTGACAAGAGAATCAAATAAGGTGTTATTAATTATCGAAAAATGAAGAACCAAAGGTTGTAGTGTCCGGAAAACCCAAGGGTATCTTTCATAATTGTAAATATGCAATATATATGGGGATTTTAATATAAAATCGTGTCTCTTAATGAATCATCTTGTATCAGCTTACAAGAAAGCGAATAGAGAAACCTTTACATCTACATATTTAATATCATGAATGATACCCTAGGGTTTCCGTGCACCCCAGCCTTTATATATAACCCAGAACCTTTGGTAACAAGTGAAGTTTTAAGCATTCAATTAAATATATCCCGGGATAGTAAAAGAAATAAATGCCACTTCAAGGTGCCTTGTCCCTTCACCGCACCATGAGAATCCTTTATTCCTGATCTGTCAGTCATCAAGTGAGGAGCCTTTCGTGGGCGCAGTCGTATTTTCAGTAGAGTCTAACCTCGTCCTTTAAATGAAAAAAGACTTGTTCTGAAAATTTCTAACATTCGAATAATAAACAGAGGAAGAGGGGACACAAAGAAGAGCCTATTTCACACAATTGTAGTCTTTATTTTTTTAAATATAAATCATTCTTGTTGTTAATAGCCACGCCTTGTATTATATCGATTCTAAATATTCTTTAAATATATAGGGATAAAAGATTACATGAGGAGCTTCTTTTTAGATTTATTGCGAGCTTTCGAACCTTTCGGTTCTTCTACAGGCATGGATAGCATGAATATACTAACCTTTATGAATATACTAACCCTAAAAAAAAGCCTGTAGAAGAACCGAAAGGTTCGAAAGCTCGCAATAAATCTGAAAAGAAGCTCCTCATGTAATCTTTTATCCGTATATATTTAAACTAAATTATACTGAGTTGATGTAGTCTAAATATTCTTATTTATATTGCTTTGGGACAACTTCCCGGAAATATTATAAGAATGATGGGGAGATGTGTTGACCGAAATCTAACAATTTCCGAAACTGTTTTGGGATATTCAGCCCATTTGAAAACATATCAAAGACTGAATGTGTGAGTTGTTGACTGCCCTCTTGTGACTTCAGTAGTGTGTGAGCCACGCTGTGTTAGCAGTGAAGGAGAGGTCGTCGCTCTGGGACCAGATGCAGTTCTGGGAGGACGCGATCCTGGACGCCGTGGCTCAGGAGCGGGAGCTCATCGGCATGGACCAGGGCCCACGGGAGATGATGGAGAGGTCAGAGAGCACCCCCTATTTACATAGCAGCGTGTCATATCATTTTTCAACAGAAATATTTTCTCAATTCACATACTCAACTTATTTTCTGAAATATACGAGGCGCTACATCACAGCCAAGTCTGGATGCCGACTAGGACATTGACACTTTACATACGATTTATAATAAAGTATAGACTAGAAGAATTATCCACATTAGAACTATTGAAAATATGTATTATATAAATCATCACACAGTTTATTTTGAAGGGTAAAATACTCGCATTTTCTAATTGAGGTTGCCTATAATTGTCTATGATATCAGCAACTATGACTTTATTGCTGATCCCCCTAAAACACATCCCTAGTTGAGAATTCAAATAAGGAGTTTCAAGATTAGAAAACCACGTACTGACAGCCAGTCGGTGGCTGCAGGTACAATTCGCTGTCAGAGATCGAAAAGAAGAGGTTGGAGCACGAGGAGGACCGCATCCTGTCCACGCTGCTGTTCAACATGGTGGCCTTCATGGTAATGCTGAACGTCAACCGCCAGGAGATCCGGAAGAAGGCGTGCCGCCTGCTGGGCAAATGCCACATTGGACTGACGTACAGCGCCGAGATCAACGAGCTGCTGGATCAGCTACAGAACCTGGTGGGTCCAGTCCCGGCCTCACGCCGCCCTGACTGACCCGAGCTGGGCTGTGCAGAATGGCAACGATATCGACCTCAAGCCTCTGGCCAGCCGCCAGCTCCACCGACAGTTCTTCCCCGTCAACTCCGGCACCGACTCCACGGGTGATATGCTCTTCATGGAGGTACGATCGATGGGGTCTAACATCTGTTTCGATAGAAATATAATTATGTGGGATTAATTCAATTGGTTGTTTAAATAATGACGAACTGAGGATGGCATAGCCTGAAACCATGATCTCCAAAAGGGAGTCCTGAAATTGCCGAAGCTAGTGTTGTGCCTTTTGTCCTTCACCCGAGTTTAATAAATCACGTCTATTGTGAGAGTCTAGATGTTGTTGTTGTCGTGTCCAATGCAGATGTCCTCGTGCATCCCTAGTCCAGATGCGCTATATGTAAATAATAAACAAATTTCTCCACCGCAAGAACGGTTCCTATAGAAAGACACGACGAAATAATACCCCCCATCCCCTCGACATGGTCTCAGACAAAAACTAAAAATAGAACTTTATTTACCAATTTATTGATTACTATTAATTATTTTCAACTATAAAAAATACTCGGTTTTCTTTCAAAACAGAGAAAGGAAAAAAATTACCAAATCAGATGGTCACAAATTAAGAAAAATATGTCTCCTGATCTTGCAACTGAATGTTGCTGATGGCATCTATCCTGAAAAAATAGGCTGAAATACGTATTGATTAGCTTTTCTTGATTTATCAAAAAAGGTTTTTGGCTAATATCTGAAAAAAAAAACAATAAATAACTAAAATGTGAAAAAATAGAGGCCCAAGCCACTTTCGCCTCGTCCAGCAACTTTCAGTTGTCCGAAAAGGAGAAGCCCATTTTCTTAATAAACACTTAGTTGCTATGTAATCCGATAGATAGCATAATCTTGTAAAAGGTTTGTTAAGGGAGTGTGTTCCTCACAATGTGGCGGCCAGGTGCGGGACGACTGTATCATCCTGAGGAGTGTGAGCGGCGTCATCCGCGAGCGCTGGTGGTACGAGCGCCTGGTCAACATGTCCTACACGCCCAAGAACTGCGTCCTCTGTCTCTGGATACGGAACGACGCGCAGACTCAGCTGTACAAGTACTACACCCGGAAGGTACGTTCCTCACATGTGCTACACCCAGAAAACACAGGATGTAATCCAATTTTGATAAATACATTTATACATTATAATGCACTGCGGCCTATGATTATAAAACGACACTTGAAGTTTCACCGCATGAGTTTCTTTTCTGTGAAAAATCAACATTTATTTCAAGGAGAAATATGGGTTCCCATCCCTGGACACTTTTACTTTTCCGTTCGTCATTACTCTTCATATTTCACCCTTTCATACTTCATCCAAAAAGGTTAGAAATAGTAAATATTTCTCCTTGAAATAAATCTTGATTTTTCACAGAAAAGAAACTCATGCGGTGAAACTTCAAGTGTCGTTTTAAATACATTTATGTA
Organism: Cordylochernes scorpioides; assembly: GCA_030710605.1. Taxonomy (NCBI): domain Eukaryota; kingdom Metazoa; phylum Arthropoda; class Arachnida; order Pseudoscorpiones; family Chernetidae; genus Cordylochernes; species Cordylochernes scorpioides. The sequence goes on from CP092879.1 coordinate 4,770,500, forward strand.
AATATTGAAAACATACCAACCTTCATCATGTTATCAATTGCAATTTAGAGCCATCAATTATTGAAGATGGGAATTTTTGGGAATATACACACACATCATTACTTTTACAAATTTCTATAGACCTTTTTTATAATGTGTGCATAGAATAAAATTTTTTGTTTATATACAAGATTCGGTCGAAAAGTAACGTAACTTTTTAAAAATCAAGAGAGAGTTAATTTAAAATATTGAAAATATAATTATTTTTAATAAAGTCTAAACAACAAAAAGCATGGCAACACTTGTAATAGCGCATGCGTAATTCTTATTGTAGGAAAATAAAGGATCTTTGTTTATCGCTCGCGTCGAATTTTGTAATGTCACTTTTCAAACAAAGAGTTAACATAAAATTTGTTTTAAATAAATAAATATTTTGTGCAACATTAATATTTTGAAGGAAAGAAGCGCATGGAGATGAAACAATCACAAAACTCAAGTACATTTCTGGCACAATAAGATGACAATCAGAATATCGAGGATGACCCAAGGTCCTCTCAACTTGACGACGGAATACAACATCAAGCAGGTTGGTGATTTAATTTATGATCATAGAAAAATAACTATTAGAACGATAGCGGAAATAGTTGGATTTTATATGGTAGCTGCCAAATAATTGTTCATGAACATTTAATCAAGAAAAATATTGTGGTTACTTTGTCCCACGACATCTACAAAACAAAATAGTACAACAACAACAACAAAAATATAATTGAAATTGAAATTAATGACCGATTTAAAAAATAATAATAACTGGAGATATAGAACTTGGTGCTATATTCATGATCCACAAACAAAGAAATGATCATCTAAATGGCACACTGCGAGTTCTTCTCAGAGGAAAATGTTCGTCTTGAACGATCAAAGGGAAAAGTGATGCTTATTACTTTATTTTGACTACCAAGGAGTTGTACATTATGGGTTTATTCCAGAGGGAACTTTTATCAATAAAATTACGCACAAAAAATACTTATGCGCCTTAGAGATTCAATACGAAAAAAAGGAACCAGCTCTTTCAGTCACAACAATGAAAGTTGCTTCATAACAACGCCCCTGCCACCTTAGTTATAAATTATTTATCTAAGCACTCTCTGTGACTGTTTATCACATCCTCCTAATTCCACAGACTTCTTTCTTGTGACTTCTTTTATTTTACTAAGCTCTAACTTGCGCTAAAAAGAAGACGCTTTTCGTCATCTAAAGATGTTATTGAAAATACGACGGATTAAATAAGCAAATTCCGGATATTGGACTAGGAAACCTCTTTTAAACAACGTTTTGACCACTTGAAACAATGTGTAGATAGTGTGTGCCGGGTCCTATTTTGAAATATTTCACGAATAAAATGATTTAAGCTTTTTTTTTTTCTTTTTTTTAAAGTTCGGTTATATCTTTTGATCTTACCTTATATATATACTGCCTTTGATAATTAAGTAAGAATTGTCTTAGCGTTAATAAAATAAAAGTCAAACTAAGACCATTAATAAGGCATACATTTCAATTTTGACGATATATTTTTAAAAAAGATTAATTGGAAATTATGCAATGTCTCCAAGTTAATAATTCACTGCTGTTGAGCTAATCTGTCAGAAGTAACGTTGTTTAAAATGGCCATGCCATGGTTCTATATAAAGATAATCTTATGCCAAGGAAATTTTACATATAGAATTTTCTAAGAGAGAAATTCTATGCTGCACAACGGTGTACAAAAATACCTAATAAGTGGTTTTATGGCAGGGGCGTTGTTATGAAGCAACTTTCATTGTTGTGACTGAAAGAGCTGGTTCCTTTTCTTCATATTGAATCTCTAAGGCGCATAAGTATTTTTTGTGCGTAGTTTTATTGATATAAGTTCCCTCTGGAATAAACCCATAATGTACAACTCCTTGGTAGTCAAAATAAAGTAATAAGCATAACTTTTCCCTTTGATCGGTCAAGACGAACATTTTCCTCTGAGAAGAACTCGCAGTGTGCCATTTTATATTTTTCTCTATTTATTAGTATTAACTAGGGTTTTGTTTTAAAACTGCACCCTCTACGTGTCCATACTTTAATAAATTACTACAAAGCAATAACGCAACGCGCCATCTATATATAACGAATAAAAACATTAAGACTCGAATGTTTCTTTTCACAAATAAAACAAACTTCTACTGTCCTTACTGCAATGAAAAAAAATATATTGGGAGGGCTTGACTCATCAGTGGTGAGCCCTCCCAGCGGTTTCGCCAATTTAATCTACCAGACCGCTTCTTTAGAGCTCTAATACTGTATTGGATCATTCTTCTTTTATTTGCTAAACTGAAGGGCGGAATCTCAGAAATGGCATTCAAGCAAACTATGAACATAAGCTTTTAGGACAGTAGAATTACATTTAAATATTTGCATCGAGCAATGCTCTTCCGCAAACAATAAGGACAAGTTAGGCAATAATTAATACAAGGCAATAACACGCCATCTATATATAACGAATGAAGAAATTAAGACACGAATGTTTCTTTTCACAAATAAATCAAAATTCTACTGTCCTTACTGCGATGAAAAAATATATTGGGAGGGCTTTACTCATCAGTGGTGAACCCTCCCAGAGGTTTCACCAATTTAATCTACCAGACCTCTTCTTTAGAGCTCTAATACTGTATTGGATCATTCTGCTTTTATTCTATTTTCCTCTCAATATATTTTTCTTCGCAGTAAGGACAGTAGAAGTTTAAATTACTCGTGAAAAGAAGCATTCGCTTCTTAATGTCTTCATTCGTTACTTTAAGAAATGGACAATTTAATATCGTATTGAAGTTTTTTACAGTGAAAAGGCAGTTCGCCGAAAGGTCGCTAGAATAAAGTTGAGAAAGGCTGATACGAAAATTTGTACTAATTTTAGCACTTTTTAAAAATTCATACTTAATTTGAAAAATAATTCTACAGATCTTGTACTGTAAGGAATAGAGTTTAAAAGGGGGGTGGTTAAATGGTCTTTGTCCAGTAAAATCTCCAGACCACTCTACTATTGTATTGACTGATTTTATTATTTTCCATGAGAATTAATTATAGTACGCAGTGAATGGGTACACTTATCTATGCAATTATTTCATGTTGAGAAAAACCTATTGGAACCATAACTCAATTGTAACTTTTTTTATTATTAAGAAAATCTCTTACAAATGAGGGGGATAAATATCGGTGCTATCAACTTACATTTTTTAAAAGGAATTATACGAGGAATCGATAAATTTTTCTTCAATAAAGATAGTGATATAGATGGAAATTTTGCCGGGAGGATATTGATCTAAAGAGACAAAGGTCGCCTCTCCCGTCAAAATAGACGTCAAAACTAGACGCCATCTATTGACCGTCGCCGCAACTAGCGGCCTCGGGTCGGTGACAAAGCCACAACACCAGCTTTGGCAAACTGAAAAGCGTCCACCTAGAGACCATGGTTTCGGGCTAATAGCTCTCGTCAGTCTAGGGCGGACTTTATTCCTTTAGTTGCGGCGACGGTCAATAGATGGCGTCTAGTTTTGACGTATATTTTGACGGGAGAGGCGACCTTTGTCTCTTTAGAAAGATAGTGATAACGTGAAGAAGCCTATTGGTGGACATAATTCTAGAGTGCTTGAAAGCAGTTGTCTAAAGAGAAAACACTAACAAGACCGAGTTTAGAGAATATCTTAAAATAGTTGTCGATTCACTTCAATCAAGAATATTTCTGGTGTTCAAAATATACTTAGCTATTTAAAATATTTTATATAGAATGGAATAGTTATTTTGAATAGGTAAAACTCTATTTTACATTTTCTGAACTTGTGAATGTTGTATCTTTATAATTACTATTTTACTTTTAGCCAACATGCTATTTATATTGAGATCTCGGAGGTCTCGACTTCTGAAGAACGAAACAAAGTGCACAGCCAGTCGGAGCTGACTTGGCAACATGTAGAAGACGAGCCAGCGATCAAAAGAACTAAGACCGCCCCCACCACAAAAATGGACTTATTCGCAAATAGACTTTTAAAGTTGGCATTAAACTGGCGAAACCGCTGGGAGGGTTCACCACTGATGAGCCAGGCCCTCCCTTTAATTTTTCCATTGCAGTAAGGACAGTAGAAATTGTTTTATTTTAAAAAGAATATTACGCCTCTAAAATAGTTTTGTAATTTGATAACAAATGGCGCGCTATTGCACGTAACATGCTATTTATTATATTGAATATAGGCTTTTTATAGAACCAATTAATATAACGCCATGCTATATAAGAATTATATATTTACTAGACAAGTGTTACCTGCCCCGGGTTTACCCGAAGGGCCCACAAAGACATTAAGAGTATAGGGAATGGCTTAAAAATTGCAATGGGTATAATCAGATTTCTTAGAAGCAGCATTTCAAGTATAAGGGTGAGTTAAAATAATTTATAAGTAAAATATATACATTCGATGGATCTTATATATTTCTTATATCAAAATGAGAATGGAATCATATCATCCACAACAAACCTTATAATTAACAACATATTAGACAGCACAGTGCAAAAATGTTGAAATTGATGCATATAACAGTAGGAAAATAAGTAAATAAAGAGAAGACCAAAAATAAAAATAATTGATAAAAAATTCCCTACATGTGAGAAATTATATGTGGTGAAAGGTTTAAATATATTTGAAAATTGAGAAAAATAGAAAATAAATTAACAAATCAGACAAACTAAAAACAACACAACTATATTGCATATAAGACGACATATAAAAGGAATATATTCATTAAAGGACCTCATTAAAAACTACATTTATAGTTTCATAAATATATATCCCTCGTTAATTCGACACGCGATAATTCGACCCCATTTTGATGCGCCAAACCTACGGCCTATTATATAACAAACTGTAATTCGACACTATCGATAATTCTACCATAATAAAATTCAAATTTCGACAGTTGAGTGTTGTTTAAAACCTTATAATTAACAACATATTAGACAGCACAGTGCAAACATGTAGAAAATTAGTGTATAGAGCAATGGGGAAATAGGTAAATAAAAAGAGAAGACTAAAAATCAATATAATTGATAATAAATTGTTTATTAGTAAACAAATAATACAAAATATTATTTTCAGTGAGAAACAATAGACATTGGTAAAAAGTTTAAATAAATATATTTAAAATTGAAAAAAAAGAGAAAAGAAATCAAATCAGAAAGGGAAATTGCAAACAACACAACTATATTGCAGATAAAACGACATATCAAAGAAATATATTAATTAACGGACCTCATTAAAAATTACATTCCTAGTTTTCATAAAGAATAACCTCGTTAATTCGACACACGATAATTCGACCCTATTTTTACGACCTATCATATAACAAACTAATTCGACACCATCGATAATTTGACTCTTCCGAAAATTCGACCATTTTAAAATTCAAATTTCTACAGTGTTTATTGTTTTTTTTTTTTTAAATATAAAAAAAAACAACATCTTCTTCTGGCGTCGATACGTTGACGATATTTTTTGCGTATGCAAAACCGACAGCGAGAATACCATTTTCACCGACCTCCACACTTACAATCCCAACATCACATTCACTCTTGAGAGAGAACATGAGCATGTTATTCCTTTCCTGGACGTACTAGTCATACGCACCCCAAATACCTACCATACCACAGTCTACTACAAGAAAAACCACCCCCCCAGATACACCCATTATAGGTCACACTGTCCAACTTCCCACAAAATCAATATAGTTAAAGCCCTCAACCGCCGCCTATTAACCCACTGCTCACTCCCCATCTTCAAAACTATTGAAAAGAACCGCATCATCTCCCATCTTACAATTTCAGGTTTCCCTCTATCCTTCATAGAAAAACACACCTATTCACCTGTTCCTCTTAACCCTCCTGCAACTTACAAATCCACATGTGTGATCCCATTCTCTCCCCTCTTAGTTAACCTCTCCCGTTTCCTCAAACCCTTTGGCATCCGTACCTTTTTTACTAACACACCTAACCTCCACTCATTCCTTAGGCATCCCATCACAAAAACCGACTCCTCCACTGATCCTCTAACATCTTCTGGAGCAGTCTACTCGGTCTCGTGCCAACAGTGTCCTGCCACCTATGTGGGGGAGACCGGTAGGACCATCGCCATCAGAATGTCCGAGCACACACGCAACATCACCAACCGAGATACCCGTTCCCTTATTTTTCAACACATTGCATCTTCTGGCCATTCCTTTGACACTGCTAACCCAACCATTCACTACAAAAATATCTCCAACCTACACCAGAGATTGGTTCTGGAATCCATAGTTTCATCCAAGCTACACAGCATAAATAGAAAAATAGACATTCCCGCAGTCTACACAAACTACATTTCCAATTAAACTTTTTCAGATTCTACCTTTAGTATATTAATAACCCCCCCCCCCCCCTTCCCATCATCTTCAGTCATACCGGTTCAAATCGGTTTTTGTCTCTCACTAGTCATTAAATACCAATTTCATAGATGGCAGCCCAGAACATAACCTTTAACCGTACAAATCCACCCATAATAGTTACTTGGATACAATTAGTTATACAGTTGAAGAACCATTACAGTCATATATTTGCCTCATTGATATTCTTTTTCTTTCAGCTAATGTTTTTTTGCATTTCTTGAATTGCTCTCTAGAATTTTTATTTTCGTACTTTTTTCACTTTTACAAATAGTTAAATTGTTCATTTGCATGCCTTTTTTATATTTTTAATATTTTTATTTTTATGTAAATTAATACGTGTATATATTCCCTACAACCATCGATATCTTTCTTAGTATAGTTATATTTTGCCTGTCGAAGGGCTTTTGCCCGAAAGCTTGTAGCGTTTTTACAATTAAAGAAACTCATCTTCTGAACCTTCTTAATTGATATACAACTTTACCGCTAATAGGTATTACAGAGGCGAGCTCGGGCCGCTGAAAATGTACAAAATTAATGTTTATAGTAGTGGGAAAAACAAGTAAATAAAGAGAAGACCAAAAATCAAGATAATTGATAATAAATAGTTTAATAGCCAACGAACATATAAAATATAGGCATTGGTGAAAAGTTTAAATATATATATATATTTGAAATGAAAAACAAATCAACAAAGAAAATTGCAAGCAACACAACTATATTGCAGATAGGACAACATATTAAAGGAATAAATTCATTTAAAAGACCTCATAAAAACTACATTTCTAGTTTTATATATATGTGGGTTCAACTTTACATGTATGCTATCCAAAGTTTCCCAACGTTAAAAAGCTTCATAGAGCTGTCCATTCGTAAACACAGGTTTTTGTAGCAAGAGACCCACTCTAGTAAAGGTTTGGCCTTATTTATAGTCATAGCAAAAGCCAACCTTAGTGGAAACTGACGCCTTTTCAGAATGAAGGGAAGGTTGGTAACTGAAGAAGCCAAAGTTATTTTTGACACCAATACAGTATGTCTAACTTTGGTCTCTGTCAGTATTTGTGTTTCAAGGACATGAGAGCGCATGCGCTGGATCACCATAAGTGCGCCAATGCAAAGACCCTGCTTAAGATTCAAATTATTTTTTTTTATTAAATTAATTGCCCTTTTAATTAAAGATTTATTTAAGGATTGCTCTATTTTCAAATCAATAAGATTCAAATTTCTCAGAAACATAACAAGAGCACCAACCTCAAGGTTTAACGGTGTATAGGCATTCCTGTGGGAGTAAAGCTATTGAGAAATTCAGTAGGGTAGTTATTTTGCTCCTCCACATTCCTACACTAGACTCTGTCAACACTGAGAAAATACTGACTCCTGTTTGGAGAGCAATTCAATACTTTTCATTAATCTCTAATGGGCTACCAACATTTTCCCCAGGGAAACGCAGGGCTGAGCAATTAAGGCAAATTATATCCAGGCATCCCATAATATATTCAGTGGGAACACACATACAAGGAGAAATAAGATTAGGAGTGTTGTTCAAGCGGTTAGTCAAATAAGCCCGCCTAGCAGTTTGAAGGGTGAGTCTTCGGGCGGCCTCTTCGAGGCATGACACAGAAGCCGCTAAAAAGGTTTAAATAACAACCAAGCAGAACAAAACTATAAAACCGAATGCCAGAACAGGCATTAAAAAAATCCCAAAGACACATGAGCAAAGGGGAAATAGAGAATTGAATACATAAAAATGGAGCTAAAACATATTATTAAATGCAACAGCTCTAGCTCTGAAAATCTAAACGAAAACTGTAACAAAACTATACTTACAATTATAATAAAGTAATCAACAATTTATTATGCTGAAAAATACAGCATCAGCCTATTTATGAAAAAAAAAAAAAAGATGTCTGCAAAGAGGATAAATCCAAAGACTATACTGCAAAAAAAAAAAAAAATTCTATATATTTAATTAAAAAGGCATATATTGGATCAAAAAATTATTTATTTTACCAATATTTCAGCTGGCTGAACGCCAACCTTTATCAAGGTGTTATAACATTTTAAAGTGTGTCAACAACAAACTCAGCGCCACATAACGTCAACAGCATTAAGTTTTAAAAAATATTTTGTTATATTCAATGGGGAGAAAAATTTGATGTATATATTTATATTATGAACAAAATAATTTTTGTAAAATATGGGTGTGAATATTTTGAAAATTAACAATAACGCCTATTTTATATTTTAAAATTATTTGTACTATGTGTAAAAAGATTTTTCGTAAAAAAATTGTAAATTATAACCTTTCTAAATTTGAAAAATCAAAATAAAAACTGTAACAAAGCTATACTAATAATAATAATAAAGTACTGGCATATGCACAGCACTCAACCACTCTAGCTCTTATCTAAAAACAAAAAAATATATATATATATAAATGAAATATTGTATCTAAATATGTTACCCATTAAAATAAAGGTAATTAATAATTGAACCACAGAAATACAAAATATATATTAAAAATTAATTAAAATCAATAATTTAAAAAAACCTGTTTTAAAACAAAGCAATTTGATAATGATAAATACGATAACATTTAAAGGCAAAAAAAAATATATACGATTGAAAAATAAATTAAAAATAAATAAATCTATTAATATTTTGAAAATAAAAATAAAACGTACATGTGAACCAAAAAATACCGAATATTTTGGTATATATCGCTATGTATAGTTGAGTATCTTTTGAGGAGATAGCTTCAAACTTTACAACTGAAAACTCCATTAACCTATTATCTATATAGATTATGCCTCACATTCTGTGTTGCCATATATTTATATATGCACAGATTATAACTATATGCAACAGTAAATTAGCTATATTGGACGTTATACTCGACAATCTTGACAATATACTCTGCAAATCGGCTACATCGTTTATAACATCCATTGAACTCCGGTCTTGTTAGCGTTTTCTCCTCTAGCCAGTAACAGGGCAGAAATTTCTAAATAAAACAAATTCATCCTACAATCTACTCTTTTCATTAAATAAATGAGATGTACAAAATAGAATATTCTAGTCATACTTTAACTGAGATAAATAAGGAACTTACTCATTGAATCGCGATGATGTCTATTACACACTACATATTCCTCAGATATGACTTACGTTAATTTCTGAACAATCAGATTTGTTGAACTCTCCCCCACAGTCGTGTGGAGACCGCACAGTTTGACCCGCCCATATTCCAGGTAGTTCAGCCTATATTATATACATGTATTTGTATTATCACTTTGGAACTATACATTTTATATAAGGTGTGTCTGAAAGGCATAGTGTAAGAAAGCAATTCCAATCATTTATTTCACAACATCAACAAATAATTTTTATCAAGATATTTGGTTTTCACAATTCGGTAAATAATCCCTTGAATCAATATTAAAATACCAACATTAAGCCTCCAGGGAAATTTTTCTTTTTTACAAATCATTTATTTATAAATAGCTCAGCTTTAGGGCAAGAAATCCCTTCTGCAGCAGAAAATATATACATTGAACCGCGAATTTAATTCTTATTTTATTGGCGGTTCAATGTATATGTAACGTTGGAAGTTACGACTGTAATATTTGATGTATTACACTGTAGAATCCTGTCGACTCACTGTGACGTCTGGACGATCACCTTTTTGAAGTTGATGGGTTGAATTGATTGGTGATTGATTGAATTGATGGGCGCAGTCGTTGCTGAAGTGTTAAGGTGTTCTCACAGGGGAAAATAACGAAAAACACAGGATTTGGATTGGAAAAGGCTAGCGATCTAGGGAGAAAGGGGTTGAAGCTATTTGGCTGAGTTGCTATTAACTATGGCTGCTCACATGATTGAGGATTAGACTTATCTGATCGTTTGAGAGGGTGGTGGCTGGCTTCTAACCGGTTCCTTGGTCGGTCCAGGTGTTAACTCGATGCTGTCCAGGTCCCAACTAACTAATCTCAGTTCGCGATTTAACATGAAAACTATTCAGGGTTTTGATTGGCTGGTGTTTGAGACGTGTAAGCTTTCTATTGGTTCCTAGCTAATTCCTATTCTCTGATTGGGTCTTTGCTATCCCTTTGTTCTCGGACTTGTTCTGACCTGATCCAGGAAATACTAGGTTCTTGAACCCAGTTTTATTAGTTCCTGGATAATAAAACCTGCTAATGATTGCTTCCTCTTTGATGGCCTTTCTCTAAATCTTTCTCCCAGATTTCTAAGCCTTGTTTTTATTAAAATCTTTTAAAACATACATTGCATACATATTGTGGTGGGATTACATCCAGTTATGTACAAATTATGACAGATGCGCCCCCTACATGTGAAGAATTCAAGAAGGGGAAGTTCTGTAAAGTGAAAAAATAATTTTTGTGGGAAAATTAGTTGTGGTTATAGAGAGGCTATATACAAGCATTGGTAGTGATATAAGAGATAAAAGAGAATGGTGTTGATGATATATAGATTGCGTATAATTAATAGAAATCAAAAATTTTTAATTGTAAGACATCAAAATGAATGCTATGGTACATAGTGGGAAAAAAAAAGAAAAGACAATGCGCCTAAACGATATTCTACTCGAGATGGGGAACAAAATCGAGGGAATTCTACTAGGTCTTTTTGCGAAATCAAAAATAAAAAGTTGGACGAAATCAAAGTGAATGCTTTGTTGCATGGTGAGAAAAAAAAAGCCTAACCATATTCTACTCGAGATTGGGAATGAAATCGAGGGAGTTCTATTAGGTCTTTTGAGAAATCAAAATAAAAAGTTGGAAGAAATCAAAGTGAATGCTTTGTTGCATGGTGAGAAAAAAAAAAGAAAAATGCCTAACCATATTCTACTCGAGATTGGGAATGAAATCGAGAGTTCTATTAGGTCTTTTGAGAAATCAAAATAAAAAGTTGGAAGAAATCAAAGTGAATGCTTTGTTGCATGGTGAGAAAAAAAAAAGAAAAATGCCTAACCATATTCTACTCGAGATTGGGAATGAAATCGAGGGAGTTCTATTAGGTCTTTTGAGAAATCAAAATAAAAAGTTGGAAGAAATCAAAGTGAATGCTTTGTTGCATGGTGAGAAAAAAAAGAAAAAGGCTTTTTGTAACTCAAAAATAAAATAACAATATCTAATTTTAAAAGAAAACCAGTGAGTTTTCGTTGATAAAAATTTGTTTAGTTGTTGAATTATGAACAAAATAAAAGAAGTGGTTATATATATGGTAAATAATTGCTTAAAATAAATGATAAGTCTTTGAATTAGGGAAAAATGGTAAATTTGATTAAGTATTTTGATTTTAAACATAAGAAAATAATGTAAATGAATGGGATAAGAAAAATGTATAGCGAGGTTCGCAAACTCGCTTCGTAAATCAATTACATGCCAAAATCTATGTCACGCCGTGCAATTCAACTCTTTATTTGTCTCGTAGATTTTTGTCTTTGTGCGTATTGTGGAAAATGTTAGAAGTTTTTGTAAGAAATGTGTGAAATGAATTCAATGTGTTGTCAAAGATCCTAAGGTCAGTTGTACTTAGTGTGGGTAAATGTAACAGCTTTTTGGAAGTCTTGGAAGAATAAAAATATAAGAATAGAAATGTAAAAACTCATTGGGAAGTGTCGGTAACGTATTAAGTCTTTTGTGAGAAATGTAATTAAATTGTGTTTTTTGTAAAAGTCGATATGTAGGCTCGAACTGGGTTGGGATCCAATAATGGGTGACGCTAAATTGTCATTGTCCGGCAGCGTGCTGGTGACCTCAATTTATAGCGGATGTGTGGGGAACGGAGCAAGGGGCCCTCCGGGGCAGATTCCAAATTTATCCCCCCTCTATTTGTGTAAGTAATTGGATGACATGTAGCTGACCGGCGTCTTTATTGCCGCGGGGGGGGGGGGGGGGGGGGGATAAACGGTCTCCAATTCACTTCCGCCTTCCTAATTGATTTTTTGCACAACGCCCTAATTGTCCTCCTAATTGATTGCTGGATGAGGTCCCTTTAATTGCCCCACGATTTCTTCTAGCGTCTCCCACACGAGATATAGAAATTCTAAAATTGCTTGGCCTATATGGAAGATGGCTTCATGGACGGAATTTCCTATATGGAAGATGGATTTTAAGACGGAATTTCCTATATGGAAGATGGATTTTAAGATGGAATTTCCTATATGGAAGATGGATTTTAAGACGGAATTTCCTATATGGAAGATGGCTTTTAAGATGGAGTTTCCTATATGGAAGATGGATTTTAAGACGGAATTTCCTATATGGAAGATATTTTCCTGCAGTTGGTACAATCGTCTGGTTGGCAGGGTATATGTTAGTATATGAATTATAATTGCATAGGGAGCGAGTTTGTAGGGTAGAAATAGAAGACAAATAACCGAGATTAGGTTAAAAATGGGATATTGGCACATCTTCTCCCATGTTTTTGCCATGGATGGTGGCTCTGGAATATTTGGTTGGACTTTTATTGATTGTGGTGGATTTGGAACGGGGTGTTTTTGTGGATGGGCTATGTCGCATTTCTTGTTACCCTGGGTGAATGGCGTGGATCGTTTTTTTGGACAAAATGGTAGGATCTAATTGACTGTCAGGTTCGCTGTCCATCAGTTTGGTGGTCAAGGATTCTGTTGAAGAAATGTCGGGTGTAGGTGTTTTAAGTGGAAACGTGCAATCGTCTCTCTGTCTTAGATGGTGTAAATTGGTTATTGTTTGTATTGTGCGTGTGGTATGTTTTGTGTGCGGATTTAGTTTGTTTCTTTGGGCTGTATCGGTGTCTCTTTGTAGAGGTTGGTTGGATTCATCGACACTTCTTGCGAATTGGCAGGTGGGACAGGTTTTTACCTGTTTTGCAATGTCTTGTGTCATGTTCTACCAATAATATTGGGCAGAGATGAGTCTCGTCATCTTTGAGATGTCTGGATGGTTGTGTTGTGTGTGGATGGATTTAAGAAGTTTGGTTGTGAGTGGTTTTGGAACTATAATTTTAGTTACACTTTTTCGGAAAATGGTATGCAGTCCATTGTGATCCATGGTCAAGCTAGACTTTCCCGATGGGGAAGGCTGATGGCTCTTAATGAGGGAGGCGTCTAAGAAGCCACAGAACGGGTTACGAAGTATGGCGCCCGTTTCATATTGTTGTACTCCATTTATGCTACGGACCTCATATTCGTATCACGATAGCCTTAATCTCCATCGAAATAGTCTGCCTGACGGGTTCTTGATCTTTTTCAGCCACTGCAATGCGTTATGGTCAGAAAATATAGTAAATATTCTGTCCATTAAACAGACGCGGAAATTATCCATACTCTCAACAATGGCTAGGCATTGGAGTTTAGAAATGGAATAATTTCGTTCGTGTACACGCAGAGCGCGGCTGAAATTCTGAACTGTATAGGTCTTCCCATTAGGGTAGACCTGTTTGAGGACGCCTGCGATGCCGAGTGTTGAGGCGTTACAGTACACCTGGCATGGCAGACCTTCCTGGTAAAGGTGTAACGTGGGGTATGTTGTGAGGCCTTCTTTTAGGCTAGTGAACGCTTTCTGGCATTCGTCATCCCAGACCCACATGACATCCCTTTTTAGAAGGTTGACAAGTGGCGTCCGCAAGCGGGCGTGGTCCGGAAGGAACTTTTTGTAAGCGTTCACAGCGCTTAAGAAAGATCGCAATGTTTTGCGATTGTGTGGTTGTTTGGTGGCGTGGATTGTCTCTATGTTTCGTGTAGATGGGGTGGTTGTGTTGGCAGTGATTGTGCATGTGTTTGCGTGGTATCGTTGTCGTCTGTTGGTGTGAGTGTCGCGCTTGTTGCGCTGGTTGTGCGTGTTACTGTTGTGAGACGACGTGTGGACACGTGTGTGTTTAATGTGAAAGTTGTCCTGTTGGGGGGACACAATTTGTGCATTGTCGTTGTGATTTGAAGCCGTTGTGGCCTTGTGAGTTGCGGGCATATAGTAAAGGCAATTGGCCTTAGTGAAAAAGTTGTGTTGTGCGGGCGCGTGACTAGATTGGCAGGTGGGTGATGGAGGTTTGACCAATGGATGCGCGCATTGGGTTCCATGTGCGGATGGTTTGGGCGTATGGTGGGTCTTTTGTGACATCGCTTGGCACTCCCAATACGTGCATTCATTGGCTACATGGTGGAAATGGTAGGTAGGGTTAGACAATGGGGCTCCAAGTTGGAATATAGTGCCGTTGTTAAAGTCTATTGATATTTTAAAATTATGGAGGCTATTTATGCTGAGAATTCCAAATGGCAGAGGTGCTTCCACCACGTGGAAATTCTCTTTTCCAGATATTTTACCTATTGTTAGGGGGAGTGCTATTTTACCTATTGTTGTTGCAAGACCATTTAGGGTCTGTAGATCTATAGACTGTTCTTTTAAATTTAAATTAGGGAGGTGAGTTTTTAACATTTTATACAGATTATATGGCACTATATTCAAGCTTGCGCCTGTGTCAATAAAAAATGGGGATGGCAGTTCAGGGGTTAGAAACAGTTTCAGCGTCAATTTTTTGACGACAAAGGGTTGAGGTCCTACCTCAGTTCCGAAAAGTCTGCGCGGCTTGGGCGTCTTCGGCATGTAGTAGGTGGGTGGGACGCCTGGCGTGCTGTGGAGTTGGGGCTATTTGCACTGCCCGTGCACTCGTGTGTAGATTTTGGGCTAATTGCACTGCCCGTGCGTTCGCGTGTGGTTTTGGGGCTGATTGCACTGCCCGTGCGTTCGAGTGTCGAGCTTGTTGGGATGGTTCAGTCCACCTACTTGGTTTGTTCTGGATACTGGTGTAGGGCTCCGGCATGGTGGGTGATGGCTCCTCGGAGTGGCGCGTCAGATCGCTCGGCCACATGGCGGCGGCAACTCCGTGCGTCTTCCGGCCTGGGGTGGGGGGCGTGGGCGGCGTCTGTCCCGCAGGCGGAGCCTCGGTCCCCGTCTCGTCGGGTAGACCTCACTCCTTGGAGGGCGACCGTCAACTCTACTAGAATCGCCGCTAGGGTGCGTCGTGCCGTCTTCCTTTTCTCCGCTATTTCGTCGCCGCTCCGTTGGTCTCGTTTGTTTTCCATTTTATCCTGTCGACTCACTGTAACGTTGGAAGTTACGACTGTAATATTTGATGTATTACACTGTAGAATCCTGTCGACTCACTGTGACGTCGGGACGATTACCTTTTTGAAGTTGATGGGTTGAATTGATTGGTGATTGATTGAATTGATGGGCGCAGTCGTTGCTGAAGTGTTAAGGTGTTCTCACAGGGGAAAATAACGAAAAACACAGGATTTGGATTGGAAAAGGCTAGCGATCTAGGGAGAAAGGGGTTGAAGTATTTGGCTGAGTTGCTATTAACTATGGCTGCTCACATGATTGAGGATTAGACTTATTTGATCGTTTGAGAGGGTGGTGGCTGGCTTCTAACCGGTTCCTTGGTCGGTCCAGGTGTTAACTCGATGCTGTTCAGGTCCCAACTAACTAATCTCAGTTCGCGATTTAACATGAAAACTATTCAGGGTTTTGATTGGCTGGTGTTTGAGACGTGTAAGCTTCCTATTGGTTCCTAACTAATTCCTATTCTCTGATTGGGTCTTTGCTATCCCTTTGTTCTCGGACTTGTTCTGACCTGATCCAGGAAATACTAGGTTCTTGAATCCAGTTTTATGAGTCCCAGATTTCTAAGCCTTGTTTTTATTAAAATCTTTTAAAACATACATTGCATACATATTGTGGTGGGATTACATCCAGTTATGTACAAATTATGACATATATATTTTCTGCTGTAGAAGGGATTTCTTGCCCTAAAGCTGAGCTATTTATAAATAAATGATTTGTAAAAAAGAAAGTTTTCTCTGGAGGCCTAATGCTGGTATTTTAATATCTAGTTTTGTAAAGACCTGACATACAAAAGGAACAACCATTTTGACAAGATCATCAATAAGTAAATAGGCAATCAGCTAAACTCCGACTTGTCTTCCAGCAATGATTGTATTCACCATTGTCGCCGGCTAGAAGGGAGAGACAAGAAACGACATTTTAACATGCCAAGCGAAGTCACCAGTCAGATATTTTCAAGCTTATTTATTTTTTTCTTTTTTTTTTTTTTTTACTGATGAGAAATTTTTCTACTCGCACTATCAGTTTCAGAGTTCAGAAGAAATTGAAGAAAAAAAGTTTTTATTTATCTTTAATATATATTTTTTTCACATTATCAATATGCTAATTATGTTATAAGTATAATTTAACATATCATGCCAAAATATAAATTTATTACCTTCTTAAAAGGTTTATAGAAATTTATGATCGTAGCCCTTAGGATTTACTTAACAGAACAAAATCCGATGAATGAGATTTGAAGATAAAACAAAACCAATCATCGCAGTAAGGACAATAATAGTTTATATTGTATATATAAAAGAAACATTAGTGTTTGAATCCTTTCATTATATATATAGTCTCATGTTAGACATCTACGCTGCACCGTAAACCACCCCACGTTAGATGTAAACATCTACACTGCACCGTCAACCACCTCACGTTAGATTTAGACATCTACGCAGCACCGTCAACCACCTCACGTTAGATGTAGACATCTACGCTGCACCGTCAACCTCCTCACGTTAGATAGAGACATCTACACTGTACCGTCAACCACCTCACGTTAGATGTAGACATCTACACTGCACCGTCAACCTCCTCACGTTAGATAGAGACATCTACGCAGCACCGTCAACCACCTCACGTTAGATGTAGACATCTACGCTGCACCGTCAACCTCCTCACGTTAGATAGAGACATCTACACTGTACCGTCAACCACCTCACGTTAGATGTAGACATCTACACTGCACTGTCAACCACCTCACGTTAGATGTAGACATCTACACTGCACCGTCAACCACCTCACGTTAGATAGAGACATCTACACTGCACTGTCAACCTCCTCACGTTAGATGTAGACATCTACACTGCACCGTCAACCTCCTCACGTTAGATAGAGACATCTACGCAGCACCGTCAACCACCTCACGTTAGATGTAGACATCTACGCTGCACCGTCAACCTCCTCACGTTAGATGTAGACATCTACGCAGCACCGTCAACCACCTCACGTTAGATGTAGACATCTACGCTGCACCGTCAACCTCCTCACGTTAGATAGAGACATCTACACTGTACCGTCAACCATCTCACGTTAGATGTAGACATCTACGCTGCACCGTCAACCACCTCACGTTAGATGTAGACATCTACGCTGCACCGTCAACCTCCTCACGTTAGATAGAGACATCTACACTGCACCGTCAACCACCTCACGTTAGATGTAGACATTTACGCAGCACCGTCAACCACCTCACGTTAGATGTAGACATCTACGCTGCACCGTCAACCTCCTCACGTTAGATAGAGACATCTACACTGTACCGTCAACCACCTCACGTTAGATGTAGACATCTACACTGCACCGTCAACCACCTCACGTTAGATGTAGACATCTACGCTGCACCGTCAACCACCTCACGTTAGATGTAGACATCTACGCTGCACCGTCAACCTCCTCACGTTAGATAGAGACATCTACACTGCACCGTCAACCACCTCACGTTAGATGTAGACATTTACGCAGCACCGTCAACCACCTCACGTTAGATGTAGACATCTACGCTGCACCGTCAACCTCCTCACGTTAGATAGAGACATCTACACTGTACCGTCAACCACCTCACGTTAGATGTAGACATCTACACTGCACCGTCAACCACCTCACGTTAGATGTAGACATCTACGCTGCACCGTCAACCACCTCACGTTAGATGTAGACATCTACACTGCACCGTCAACCACCTCACGTTAGATGTAGACAACTACGCAGCACCGTCAACCACCTCACGTTAGATGTAGACATCTACGCAGCACCGTCAACCACCTCACGTTAGATAGAGACATCTACACTGCACCGTCAACCACCTCACGTTAGATGTAGACATCTACACTGCACCGTCAACCACCTCACGTTAGATGTAGACATTTACGCAGCACCGTCAACCACCTCACGTTAGATGTAGACATCTACACTGCACCGTCAACCTCCTCACGTTAGATAGAGACATCTACACTGCACCGTCAAACACCTCACGTTAGATGTAGACATCTACGCTGCACCGTCAACCACCTCACGTTAGATGTAGACATCTACACTGCACCGTCAACCACCTCACGTTAGATGTAGACAACTACGCAGCACCGTCAACCACCTCACGTTAGATGTAGACATCTACGCAGCACCGTCAACCACCTCACGTTAGATAGAGACATCTACACTGCACCGTCAACCACCTCACGTTAGATGTAGACATCTACGCAGCACCGTCAACCACCTCACGTTAGATGTAGACATCTACACTGCACCGTCAACCACTTCACGTTAGATGTGGTCATCTACATTGCACGGCAAAATAACCCATGTTAGGTGTAGACATCTACACTACGCCTTCAAACACCCCATGTTAGATGTAGACATCTACACTGCCCCGTCAACCGCCCCCTGACTGTGTAGTGCAAGGAGCTTTACTACTGCATCAAGGAGTCGATGGAACGCGCTGCTGCAAAGAGCAACGGCCTCGTCCCAGGTAAGTAGTTTATTTTCTCTCTCTTCTTCATTTTGTGTGCAAACTGGGAGCCTGGCTTCTCTCTCTATCTCTCTATCTCTCTGTCTCTCCTCTCTCTCCCCATCCTACCAGTCTATGAGATCTCCTTTGTGCTAAGTCTCCAACTCATGTTTTAAGCTACCCTCCTACTTTAGTCAATCAATCAGGTAGGTGCTATAGCTTCTTAGCGGTAGTGCATTATAGATACATACAAACGACCGGTATTTGTTTTTCTTTTATTATCTACTACATATCTTATTTTGTTCCCTTTCCCCCTTCTCCTTACCCTTTTAATTTATTTTTGTTCTCACGAGAAAGCGGGGCCGACGATGCCCACCGAACAAAATTGACCGCAGCTTTGCTCCTCACCCACCGCCTGTGGTTGGCTAGGTCGGGGCCGCATGAGTTGTAGACCTCTGGAGATCTTGTAGGCTGATCTCCCGCACCTTTTTTTTTTTCGTTTTTTTTTTAGCTTTTTTATTTTCTTTTTCGTTATTTTAAATTTTTGCTTTTTTGTCATTTTTTATTGTTGCCTATACTCCCTTTTCAAACCTAGTGAATGCCTTTTTTTTTCATATATTTTATTTTTGCATGTTTTTAATGCATGCTTCCCCTTTTTTAAAAGAAATCTTTTCCTGCACCCATTCCGTTGTTGAAAAAAATGCATTTTGCCTGATTAAATATGCCTCATAATTCCTGAACTGTTTAAAAAAGTTTTTATTTCAAATTTATTTATTTTTGTTCATTCATTTTTCAGTTTCTTCTATCCTTTTCCCCTCCACAGCCTGCGCCTCCACTGCTCTTTCTCTCCTTCCTTTATCATTTTATTTTGTTCTGCATGCGCCAGCCAGCGAGCTTACAGGGGTTATAGTTCCCGGCGTTATTGTAGGACCAGAGCTGGGAGGCGAGTTCCCAGTCCAAGACATGAAATCTGGGGAAGGGGGGCTGCTCCAAGTGTGTTTGGAAGGTGTCGGCCTTCTGTTTGCCAACAGCAAGGTGAGCCGACGCCCCGCCCCTCCTCAATATGCCCCACCCCTTTCCCCCAAACCCCACCCATTTTTGGAGGAGCGGTCATTTTTCTAAAATTTTTCTATTTCCAAAAGGTGGTGTCACCACAAATATTCTATTTTAATTTTTTTCCGTGTTTGTAATTTTATTATCTCTTTAGTTCTGCATTTTATTTATATATATTTCTTTTGCTGCATTTCTTTCCATTCCCTCCCTTCCTATTTACTTTCTCTGCCAGGATTTTGATTTTATCTTTGCTATCCTTTTTTCCCTTTTTGTTTAACTTTGTTAGAGAGCTTGGCTTTGAATGGCCGCAAGAAGTAGGTGCCCGTGGCCAGGTGAAGAGAAGCGGGTAACCAACTGCTTTTTTTTTTACATTTTTAGAATTTTTATAAATCTTCCGTTAATGATTGTAAACAATCATAAATCTCTACGTCAGAATTGAAACCAGAGGCACTCAGCTGAAATCGAGCTGAACAGTCAACTTCTGCATATTTAATTCAAGTTTGCATGCTGGTCAAATCGTTTTTAAATTTTATATTTGAAAGGAATAATTTTAGAAAAAGGATTGCTCTTCACACAGTGCATTTTCGAAATAACATTTTTATTATTTTAATAGTCTGTATATAAGTAACGACTCTCTCTCTCTCCAAATTTTACCTCTTTCTAAAACCTTGTGAATGTGTTTGGGACCTTCTCAAAGTTGCCCTCTCAAAGCTTGCAGCTCTTTGCATGCGTGCATGACATAACCCAGAGGTCTTGCCTCTAACACCTCTCAAGCTAAATGAACTAAGCAAGCCTTTGTGGAGATATATTTGAGTTGGTCCGTGCCTATTTTAAATATATAACTTGATGTCCTATCTCCTTTTCCTAATTCCTATTGTTTTTTTTTTCTATTCTCTCTTCTCTCTTTCACCCGGTCGGTCGACTCAGACGTTACGAGGTACCGCGTCTCCCTAGATGTTGGCATGCTCTCTTGCACGCGGCATGCCCTGCAGCTTCACGTAGGCGCGAGGGTAGTTTAAAACGTGAGGAGATTTCTATGTGTGTGTCTCAGACCCCTCCTCCCTCCTTTTACAACCTCCAACCTTCCAATGTGGTAGATAGCTATGTATACACCTTACATATATATATATGTAGTACTTTACACGTCTTATATAATCTCATCTCCCATATTTTATATCACCATATTAATTGGGATGAAAATAATTAAATGTGCTGATCCTCTAAGTAGCTTAATACATGTATGTGATGAAACAGTTGGTGGCCAGACAGACCTCTATAAGTTATATTTAGGCTGAAGAGTGCCATTTTTATGATTAATATCAGCGCATTTAAGTATTTTCAAATTTAATTCTGTAATAGCTATATATATATATCTTTGCCTGTGGTTAGATGATGGGGCTGTTGTGGCGCTAGAGAGTGTGAGCTGGTAGAGTACAAACATTATCTATTTGTTTCTTTCCCTATTACCTACATATATATATAACAAAATTATTACTTACTGGATATGACTGTGTTTCACACTACCTGGTAGATAATATATCAATTGAACATACAGATAGCCAAACACAGACCTCACCAGAGTAATAAATTAATTCCGTGTTCTTATAAACCGCAAAGGTTTACAATAAAATTGGAAAATTCTGAAGGACCGATTATATTTGGTATTTGGCTAAAATAGTTTTTCAATATATTTCTGAAACAGCCCGGTTTCAAGTTGTGAGCTTATAATTTAAAAGTAATAATAAACACCCCCAAAAAGGTTCCACCGTATTTTTATTCGAAAAGAGAAAGCTAAATTAATAGGTCATATATCATCCCCCACAAATCCAGGGAGAAGAATCTGTAAAATAAAAATCTAGATACCAATTTCTCAGACAGCATATGTGGTCTGATCACACAGTACTTTCCTACCTTTCCACCCATCGGGATTCGTTCCAGCCTCACCTTACTACTAGCCCCACTGGTGTATAGAGAGAAGCCGTATTTCTAGGGCGGGTTGTAGAACTGAACTAGGTAACGTGGAAGTTCCATGCTGGCAGCTGAGCCAGTCCAGGTAGTAAAACTGTCTGTGCCTCATCAAAGCTGGCCGTTGAATAGTACAGGATCCACTGTCTATGCCTCATCAAAGCTGGGCCGTTGAATAGTACAGGAACCACTGTCTATGCCTCATCAAAGCTGGGCCGTTGAATAGTACAGGATCCACTGTCTGTACCTCATCAAAGCTGGGCCGTTGAATAGTACAGGATCCACTGTCTATGCCTCATCAAAGCTGGGCCGTTGAATAGTACAGGATCCACTGTCTATGCCTCATCAAAGCTGGCCGTTGAATAGTACAGGATCCACTGTCTATGCCTCATCAAAGCTGGGCCGTTGAATAGTACAGGGTCCACTGTCTGTGCCTCATCAAAGATGGCAGTTGAATAGTACAGGGTCCACTGTCTGTGCCTCATCAAAGCTGGGCAGTTGAATAGTACAGGATCCACTGTCTGTGCCTCATCAAAGCTAGCCGTTTAATAGTACAGGATCCGCTGTCTGTGCCTCATCAAAGCTGGCCGTTTAATAGTACAGGATCCACTGTCTGTGCCTCATCAAAGCTGGGCCGTTGAATAGTACAGGATCCACTGTCTGTGCCTCATCAAAGCTAGCCGTTTAATAGTACAGGATCCACTGTCTGTGCCTCATCAAAGCTGGCCGTTTAATAGTACAGGGTGCACTGTCTGTGCCTCATCAAAGCTGGGCCATTGAATAGTACAGGATCCACTGTCTGTGCCTCATCAAAGCTAGCCGTTTAATAGTACAGGATCCACTGTCTGTGCCTCATCAAAGCTGGCCGTTTAATAGTACAGGGTGCACTGTCTGTGCCTCATCAAAGCTGGGCCATTGAATAGTGCAGGATCCACTGTCTGTGCCTCATCAAAGCTGGGCCGTTGAATAGTACAGGATCCACTGTCTGTGCCTCATCAAAGCTAGCCGTTTAATAGTACAGGATCCACTGTCTGTGCCTCATCAAAGCTGGCCGTTTAATAGTACAGGGTGCACTGTCTATGACTCATCAAAGCTGGGCCATTGAATAGTACAGGGTCCACTGTCTGTGCCTCATCAAAGCTGGCCGTTGAATAGTACAGGGTCCACTGTCTGTGCCTCATCAAAGCTGGCCGTTGAATAGTACAGGGTCCACTGTCTGTGCCTCATCAAAGCTGGCCGTTGAATAGTACAGGATTCACTGTCTATGCCTCATCAAAGCTGGGCCGTTGAATAGTACAGGGTCCACTGTCTGTGCCTCATCAAAGATGGCAGTTGAATAGTACAGGATCCACTGTCTATGCCTCATCAAAGCTGGGCCGTTGAATAGTACAGGGTCCACTGTCTGTGCCTCATCAAAGCTGGGCAGTTGAATAGTACAGGATCCACTGTCTGTGCCTCATCAAAGCTGGGCCGTTGAATAGTATAGGATCTACTGTCTGTGCCTCATCAAAGATGAGCCGTTGAATGATACAGGAACCACTGTCTGTGCCTCATCAAAGCTAGCCGTTTAATAGTACAGGATCCACTGTCTGTGCCTCATCAAAGCTGGGCCATTGAATAGTACAGGGTCCACTGTCTGTGCCTCATCAAAGCTGGGCAGTTGAATAGTACAGGATCCACTGTCTGTGCCTCATCAAAGCTGGGCCGTTGAATAGTACAGGATCCACTGTCTGTGCCTGATCAAAGCTGGGCAGTTGAATAGTACAGGATCCACTGACTGTGCCTCATTAAAGCTGAGCCGTTGAATAATATATGATCCGCTGTCTGTGATTTTTCCAAGCAACGGGGAAAATTGTATCTTCACTAGAACACCAGAGAGCAAGATCTGTCAGGTCATGCCCAGTCAGGAAAATGATCTCGTTATTACGAATTTCGATTAGAAGTTAGAGTGGATGAAATTCTCCAGAGAAAGTATACGCCTTCCGTCCAAGCCGACCGCTTTTTATATGGCGGGAGCTGTGTTCGTTTGTTCGTGTCCTGATCCCGACTACAAGTTACTTACTGCCAGGGTAGTGTGCCACACAAATTATAGTGAATTTACATTTAAATATAGTAATGCTGAGTACAACTACAACATTATTGAACTGTGAATTTTATGAAACAATAAATATTTCCTTAATTTGGATAAAATCAAATCAAATAGAGGGGTGCTATATGGGTTCAATTAAATCTTTATTAAATGTCTCGTCGTTAGGGAAATATTCGTATATACCTTACCTGAAAAACTATTATTTGCATAAAATGCAAAGATATACTAATGGCCTTAACACTCGCTCAACCTTAATAGAAGAGGATGTTGCCGAACCTCTGATATTTAAGGCATGTTATAGAGGCATATACAGAGATTTGCACAAAATGGATAAATTACACTTAGACTCTATAGAAGTTACGGTGACATGAAATATAGAGAATCCTAAATATAAAATTGACTTCTTAAGTGGGGAACTATTATTCTAAGGCATACATACATATGGGGGTTCAGCCAAATATTTATTGAAGATACTCAATAGAAGACACGCGAACTAACGGCCTAAACGATTTGGACGGAATCAGGAGTGTATTCCCTAGATGGATAACGTTTCTTCACGTTGCCCGAAGAACTTAGCTGATAAGGATGAAAGGTGATTCTTCCATTAATAATAACCTTAAAAATAGTGTTACGAGCGCATTTCAATTATCCAATTTATATATTTTAAAGAACTCAAAAATTGAGCGAAAAGAAGAGCATTCTTACAATGGTAATTGTAAAATCCGGCTTTCGTATCTTTTGGGTTCTGTTAAATGCGGGAGGAATAGTCATGCTGCAGATCTCCTTAGGAGTATTGACAGAAAGTTAGAAAGAATTTTTTACAATTTCCCCTAAATTATGCGTTTGTTTGAAGAAAATAGAAAAATACATCAAATCAAAGGGTTTTTAAAAATCTATCAATAAGTGTAAAAAAATGAGGCTAGGGGAATAAGATTGAGGATGAACTTAGTTGATTATTTAAGACATGGCTCTCGGAGTGTGAGCCTCTTGTCCCTCAACACCAGTTTAGCTCCTATTAGATCGATAATAACAGAGGGCCAGGCGGTCCTAACCTTATACACAGTTTCTCCAGCTTAAGACATACTTTACTGTAGACGTCTCCCGTGATCTTAGGTAAATTTTATAAATTCAATGTTTTTACCAAACAAATACGGAGGAGGGTTTAATGGCGCTCAGTATGTTGGCGTAGACAGGGCAGGCAGGCAGGCACTAGCTTGCATGATCACTACTTGCACAGCTTGGCGCCTCGCCCCACTGTCTAACGCTGCTTTGTCCCACAGTTCTTTATAAGACTTCAGAACATCAGGAAATGCTTCACGCAGAAGGGCGGGATGTTCATCCTAGAAGAGTACAGTAAGTATTGAATTATCTCTCTATATTACAGAGATGAAACATTATCCTAAACGTTCCCTGAGTGCATGAACGTGCGTGTGTGTGATCTTGTACGTTTGTGCGTGTGTGTATGGGTGAGCTGGCACATTTGTGCGTGCGTGTGTGTGATCTTGCACGTTTGTGCGTGCGTGTGGGTGATCTTGCACGTTTGTGCGTGCGTGTATGTGAGCGTGCACGTTTGTGCGTGTGTGTATGGGTGAGCTTGCACATTTGTGCGTGCGTGCGGGTGATCTTGCACGTTTGTGCGTGCGTGCGTATGGGCGTGCACGTTTGTGCGTGCATGTGATTGTGTGTGGATAAAGATTTGTATAACCACGAGTTCCTCTAAGTTTAAATTACCTCTATTTATTTGACAAAGAATCTGCTATAATCGCAAGACTCTTCTTTTGTCTAAACACCCCATTATTACGCTTTTCTCTAACACTCTATCTACAGAACAGACTGCTCTTGATGACAAAATGCAAAATTTCATTTTCAGTGCATTCAGGCTATTATAAAGATGATCCAAGAAAATGATTACTTACCCGAGAACATGTTCTTTCTACAACTCACGTTTCTAATCGGATAGTTGTAGGTAAGAGAATCTGGACCTTTGACGTTGTCCAGAATATTATTCCAACACATATTTGCACTTTTTGCTATTTTTAGTGGTTTAATATCTTGAAACTAGCATTTCTATTCTTTGAAAAACCATTTCTTCACCGTCTGAGAGAGAAACATGTGTGACAGATCCCAAGACTCGACTACTGATCCAGAGGAGGTACAAGTCCCTCCTGGTAAGTAACCCTGCGGCCCATCGCCCCGCAGAACAACGACCGTGTCTTGCCGCAGGCTGACCAGATCTGCTACGCGGTGCTGTGCGTATTCTCGTACATCGCCGCCGGCCATACGAAGCCTCCCCGGCGCGACACCTCTCACATCTGGCTCCGTAAATAAGGCGCCCCAGATTCTGACTGCCCGTTACCTTCCTGACCTCCTACAGATTGTCTATTTTTGTCTCCCGGGAGTTCTGTTCTGTACAGACCTGGTTTACCATTGTGTACATACGCCACTATCTCTCTATTTATTTACTTTCCTACTCTCATTATCTAGAAAGTTGGGAGGATTTTAAGCTCCGGCGTGCCCCTGCACCTTGGAGCCTAAAATGGATAGACTTTTCCTTCACTTTGTGTTTCCACTCGGGGTGGTGAGATAACCATCTCTCACCTCTTGGAAGGTCTTCCCGCCAGAATCTGGAGTGCCTGTGTGTCATCTGTAGCCAGCACTGTAGCCACCCAACACTGTGGAGCCAGTGTAAGATGGAATACTGATGCAATAAAGCTATTGTTAAATCACCAATTGTGACCTCTTCTTCCTTACTTTGAAATATTTCATAGTTTGTGGTGTGAAGAGCTAGAATTGTTTATTGTAATGTTAAAAGGTCTTTTTTTTTCTATCCTAATTTCACACAAAGTATTTTTCGTTTAAATGTTTATCTATTTTTAAAAGTAGGTTCTTGAACAATATTTTTATTCATAATGTCGCGGAGATATACCCCGAAATAAATCTAACACAGAGATAAAACTTGTACTTAAGGAAGAGCTACGTTTATTTCAACAAGCAATATCTACTCTACAAGCCACACTACTCTATTCTACCACGACAACAGCAGCATCGCCTTTTATAAAGGCAAAAGATAAAACAAGAGAAAATTTAAAATAACTATTTACATAAAATATGAAAATACAAAGTAGATATTTACATAACCAACTAACATTCAACATATAATTTCACTACACTTTAGTTATTCTCTATTCATGATGAAATTGTGAAAAAGTATTATAATTACAATTATATTCTCACAATTTTTAAATAAAAAAGATACTCATTGTGAGAATATAATTGTAATTATAACACTTTAGTTATCTTGAACAAAATAATTGAACAAAGTTAAAATATTAAATTTAATATAATATGAAACTGATAGAAATATATTTATTTAAATACGTGTAACTCATGAAAGAAAACGAATTTGAAAATCAAGGCTTCCCCATAACGTTCCAGAGGTCATCATTCGGTATCTCATTATCCATTATAAACGAATAAAATAAAGCATCAAGGGCTGCGTATCTTTATTCTTTATAAAGATACGCAGCCCTTGATGCTTTATTTTATTCGTTTATAAATTGTACAGGGTTTTTCAATCGATTATCCATTATCCAATGCATAATCCAAATGGGACCAACCTCGGAGAAGTAATAAACTTGTATAGAAAAAGAGGTGACTAAATTATCAAAGGAATAGTATCTTCTATTGTGTGAGGAAATACAGATTGTAAATCAATCAATATGGGACTAGTACACCCCTGGCCCTTATGCGAGCTCTTATTCGGCTTATATTAAGCGGATGCCATTATGCGGGATATATGGCTAATTCACTCCAATTGTCGCTGTTAAAATGGAAGGATCCGGAGCTGAGATCCGCGGTGATATTTCTGCGAACATTATGTTGGGCAAGCACGAAGATAAACAATAGAAACCATTTCCGTTTTACGGTCGGGCATCATCCTGCTGAAATAAAAGCCCAGGATTCCGTGATATGAAAGGAAAAACAAATTAGATATAGAATCGATGTACTGCGGTGATGTGAGGGTGCTGCGGATGACAATCAAAGAGTTCCATCTTCAATAGAAATGTCAGACCAGGCCGGGCGACAATCAGATAGGCAACCCACCGCTGTCCAGACAAGTCATCGCTACCTATCGCGGCCTAATTCGAAGAGTGGCAACTTATGACAGCTATACTTCAGTTAGTCAAAGTTGAATGAGGCCGTGCTTATTGGTGATCAGAGGTAAAGTGGAATCGAGAAAAGGAACTCCGTTAGCTAAGTAACATTTGTCTGAAAGGTCTTCTAACGGACGTTGCGGTCACCATTTACATGTCGGATAGTTGTTACAGCAGAGCCATTAAGAGTAAAGATAGTGCCTTAAAAATTGAAACGGGTATAATCTGATTCCCTTAAAGCAACATTTCAAGTATAAGGGTGAGTAAAAATTATTTTAAGTATATACATTCGGGCAGATATTATAATTTTCTATATCAAAATGAAAGGATGGAATCATATCATTCACAAAAAACCTTTATAATTAACAACATATTAGACAGAACAGTGAAAATATGTAAAATATTTATGTATAGAGCAGTTGGAAAAATAGGCAAATAAAAAGATGACCAAAAATCAAAATAATTTATCTTCTTATATATAAAAGTCAATGTCTGTTGTCTGTTTCGCAATAAACTCAAAAACTACTGAACCAATTGGTATCAAATTTTGCATGTCGCTTTTTATAAACCTGAAGAACATTTTCGGCTACATTTCGATTAGAGTTTTCGGCTATTTATTTTTTTCATTTGAAGAACTTTTTTTTACCCGGAGTAAATACGAAGCGAAGTAACAACACCAGGCCAATTAAGCGACCAATGAGCGTTCTGTATTTTTTCAAGTTGCTTGCGTACTTTTTTAAAATATCTTTTTATACGAGTGTTACTTTTTTATATAAAAGTATTGAGTATTGAGAGAGAAATTTATATTACTAAGTTACGGTAAGTGTACACAATGCAATTAAAAAAACCAACTTTACAAAATAAGCGTTACTGTATGTAAATAATGGCTTTCGTATTTTTAATTAATTTTTGTTCTGACCTTTATTTTTTTATCTCTTTTAAAAAAAGTCGTTCAAAATGCAGTCGCAGTCATTAGCAAACACATATCCTTGCCTAATTTCCATGTGCTCATTTATTTTTTTACAGAAAAATATTTACATGCCAGTTTTTTGGATTAATTTTTCTATAAACCTATTTTTTTCTTATTCTTACTGAGAAGATGGGGATCGCAGTCAAGGTCCATCGCAGTCCCTCATTCGATTCAGGCAATTT
Source organism: Cordylochernes scorpioides (assembly GCA_030710605.1). Taxonomy (NCBI): domain Eukaryota; kingdom Metazoa; phylum Arthropoda; class Arachnida; order Pseudoscorpiones; family Chernetidae; genus Cordylochernes; species Cordylochernes scorpioides. Next base: position 4,799,993 of record CP092879.1, read on the forward strand.
AAAGGATTAATGCGCTGCAGCGGGTACCTCGGGGGTTGGGTGAAAAAGCTGTCATCTATTTAAAATATATGGATTTTGAAACAACTAAATGGATTGCAAAAAATAATTAAATAAAATGCCTAAACACTAATATAATACAATTTTTGCCATCATGCACACTTTTTGCCTGTGGTTTATGTGTTACTTCTGTATTACTATTCTATAGCACTTCCACTATTTATTATTGATGTACCTTCAATATGAAGGAAATTGCACTCGGGGAAGTTCTCGGGCGAAGCCGGGTCATTCGTCTAGTACTAAATAATTTATTAGCGAACAAATAATAATAAATTTCAGGTGAGAAACTATATATGCATTGGTGAAAATTTTAAATGAATATATGTCATAATTTGTACATAACTGGATGTAACCCCACCACAATATGTATGCAATGTATGATCTAAAGATTTTAATAAAAGTTAGGCTTAGCGAATTTGGGAGAAAGGCCATCAGAGAATAAACGACCATTAGCAGGTTTTCATTACCCAGGAAGCAAAAGTTATTATCCCGGAACTCATAAAACTGAGTTCAAGAACCCTTCCTTCCGGGAGCATGTTAAAACAAGACAGAGACAAAGGATTAGCAAAGATCCAATCAGAGTCCAGCAGGACTAGTTAAGGGCCAATGAGAGCCGGCCTCGACACGACTATCATCCAATGAGAACCCTGAGTAGTTAACGAGTTAAATCTCGGACTCAGTTTAGTTAGTTGGGACCTGGACAGCATCGAGAGCAGTTAGCACCTGGACTGGCCAAGGTACAAGTTGGAGCTCGCCACCATCTTCCTCATCACCCAGATAAGTCCAATGTTCACTATGTGACAGCCTAGCCTTAGTCAAAAACGCCAATAGTCTAAACCTCTCTCTCCCTTGATCGCTGGCCTATTTCAATCCAATCCTGTGTCCTCGTTATTTTTCCCCTGTGTGAATACCTTACTAGTTCAGCCAAAAACGACTGCGCCCACATCAATTACAGTAAGTCAACGTACTACTACAACAATCATCAATCAAACAACACCATCAACCACCAAAAACCCCGTATATATTTCAGTGAGTCGACAGGATAAAATGGAAAGCGAACAGAACACAGAAGCGAAAATTAACGACAGCGTAATTGGAGGGGAGGAAGCCAGCGGCGAAGCTAGCCCTCTAGGGGGGGTTTTACTCCAGTTGGCCGCCCTGCCCGCCCAGACAAGGTCATCCGACCGCCCGGAGGCGGAACTACCACCATTCGATGGATCCTACAGCGCCCGCCAATTCTTCCAGTCTTACGACCGGAAGATGGACGACGCCCACGTGGACGCCCCCGATAAGCTACTCCGGTTGCCGAACTACCTGACGCGCCAACCCCTGGAACTCTTCAGGAAACTCCGGTTGGCCACCCAGAGCTACTTCCAGGTGAGGCAAACCCTCACGGATCTCTATCCGGAATCCAGCGAAGCATCCTTCGCAAAATACTTCGCCATGAAGCTTGCTGGTCAGGCAGACCTGGAGACGTATTACCGGGAGAAAATAGCCATGGGTTTACAACTGGGACTCCCACAGGAGGTGATCCTCGAGACGCTGACGGAGGGGTTGCCGCTCTACGACCAGCGCCTGGTCCGCGTGGTACCTCCTGAGAGCCTGGGAGAGTGGTTCCGACTGGCACAGCGGATCCACGGACCCAACGTACCAACTGCACGACACCGCGAGGAACAACCGCCCACCATGTCGGGCCCATACCCCAACACACCCAGAAGAACAGGTGCGTGGACTGCACCTGCTCCGCCGTCAAACTGTAAGTTCTGCGGCGCTCGTCATTGGCACAGCGAATGCCGGTATAGGCCAGCCCCAAGGGCAGTGCAAACAGCCCCAACTCAACAGCACCCCCGGCGTCCCACACCTCCACAACACGCCAGAGACGCTCAAGCCGCCCAGGCCTTTCGTCAATGAGGTAGGAAGGCATCAACCCTTTGTCGTCAACCAGTTGACGATGAAACTGTCCCTAACCCCTGAACTGTCACCCCCATTTTTAATTGATACAGGCGCAAGTTTGAATATAGTGCCCTATAACCTATATAAAATTTTGAAAACTAACCTCCCTAATTTAAAATTAAAGAAACAGTCCACATAGACCTACAGGCCATAAACGGTCTTGTAACAACAATAGGTAAAATAAACCTCCCCCTGACAATAGGTAAACTAACTAAAAAGGAGAATTTCCATGTGGTGGAAGCAACTCTACCATTTGGATTTCTCGGCATAGATACCCTCCGAAAATTTAAAATAACCATAGACTTTAACAAAGGCACCATGTTCCAACTTGTCTCCCACTACCTATCACTTTGCAAACCTAACCAATGAATGCACGTATTGGGAATGCCATGCAGTGTCACAAAGGACTCACCATGCACACAAACCTTCCGCACATGGCACCCAATGCGCGCATCCATTGGTCCAAACCCAACTGCCAACATGCCAATCTAGTCACGCGCACGCACAACGCAAATTTTTCACAAAGGCCAATTGCCTTTATTATATGTCCTCAATTCACAAGGCCACAACGGCTCCAATTTACAACGACAATGCACAAAATGTATCCCTACAACAGGACAACTCTCACGCTAGGCCCAGACGTGACCACACGTCGTCACACAACAATCACACACGTGTACATCGCAACAAGCGCGACACTCACACTAAAACACAACAAAATCCTTCCCCATACACATGCTACAATACGACACACGGTCCTCACTATCCACCTCACTTCACCACACTTTTACAAAGATACAACCACATATTTACACAAAACAAATTCGGTGTACCATGCTTAAAAATCCCACAAGTAAGAATACCCACGAACTCTGACAAAATCATCACCATACGTCCCTATCGTGTTCCGATATGCGACCAACAAGAAATCCGCAGTCAGGTCCAACAGATGCTGGAAAATGGCATTATAGAGCAGTCGTTTTCACCTTTCTATAGCCCAGTCACTCTCGTCACCAAGCGCGACAAGACCAAAAGGTTTTGCATTGACTATAGAAAGGTGAACGAGCTAATCAGCTCTGATGTCCATCCCCTCCCAAGGATCGAGGATATACTCGACCGTCTCGCACGGGCCAAGTATTTCTCCATGGCCGACATATCCTCCGCGTATTGGCAGGTCCCAATACACCCCGATTCTCGACCACTGTTGGCCTTTGCCACGCTCGAAGGGTTATATCAGCCCACTCGATTACCTTTCGGGTTGAAAACCAGCCCTCAGATCTACGAAAGAGCCATGAGTCAGATCCTACAGAGGCACGGACTTGACTGTGTGGCACATTATTTTGATGACTTCATCATTTTCTCCAACACACTGGAGGAACATCAAAACCATCTGCGACAATTTTTCGCCTTTTGCGAGGTAGAGAAGTTACAACTTAACTTCGCAAAATGCGAATTTTTTAAACAGTCCATAAATTTCCTAGGGTACACCATCACTGCTGGTACTGCCACACCACTCACACGCAACACAGACATCATCCACGCCATCCAACAATCACAGAACCGCAAAGCGTTACAATCCTTTCTAGGCGCTGTGAACGTCTATAACAAATTCATCCCGGACTACGCCCGCTTGCGGACGCCACTTAACAACCTTCTCAAAAAAGATGTCATGTGGGTCTGGGATGAAAAATGCCAAAAAGCGTTCACTAACCTGAAGGAAAGTCTCACAAAACACCCCATTTTACACCTTTACAAAAAAGGCCTGCCATGCCAGGTGTACTGCGACGCCTCCACCCTCGGTATAGCAGGCATCCTCAAACAGGTTCACCCTGATGGGAAAATATATCCAGTCCAGTATTTCAGCCGCTCCCTGCGTTCACACGGACGAAACTATTCCATATCTGAACTTGAGTGCTTAGCAATCGTTGAAAGTGTGGAGAAGTTCCGCGTCTATTTGATGGGCAGAAAATTCACTATATTTTCTGACCATCACGCATTGCAGTGGCTGAAAACAATCAAAAACCCGTCAGGCAGATTATTTCGGTGGAGTTTACGGCTGTCGAGTTACGAGTATGAGGTTCGCTACATAAAGGGAACACAACAATATGAGGCGGGCCTCCTATCCCGTAACCCCTTCTGTGGTTTCTTAGACGCCTCCCTTATTAAGAACCATCAGCCTTCCACATCGGGAAATTCTAGCTTGACCATTGATCACAATGGACTGCATACCGTTTCCCGAAAGGGTGTAACTAAAATTATAGTTCCAACCACACTCACCAACAAACTACTACAAACAGTCCACACACAATACAACCACCCAGGAATATCACAAATGACAAGGCTCATCTCCGCTCAGTATTATTGGCAGGGCGTGTCAAAGGACATTACACAGAAGGTTAAAACCTGCCCAACCTGCCAGTTAACAAAACGTCCATTGGGACCCACTTACGGGGAATTAGGTCAACCGTCAGAAGCCAAAGGACCCTTTGACCTACTATCCCTCGACACCATAGCAGGCTTTGCCAAATATGGCAACGCCAAAGTATACCTCCATGTCGTAGTCGACCATTTTTCGCGCTACACATGGACGTTCCCGTCCAAATCCACCAGCATTACCACCTATCAACAGGTACTCAAGCGAGTATTACAGGATGGCTCTCCGAAACGCCTTCTTACGGATAGAGCCCCTGCATTCACTTCGCCAAAATTTAGGAGCTTCCTGCTTAACAGGAGTATCCACCCGTTACTCACCACCAGCAATAATCCACAAGCCAACGGTCTATGTGAACGCCTAAACGCCACCCTCACAGGAAAACTTAGGCTACTGCATTTGGAGAATCCTAAGGTCGCATGGACCAAGTTGGTCAAACGAGTTACCACTATATACAACAGTACCCCACACTCTGTCACCGGTTTTCCGCCCATCTACCTGATGTTTGGCGTTCTACCCCCAGAACTTTCTGACCACACCACACCTTATCCAGACATTGACAGAGCTAGGAAGATCGCACACAAGAGGACCCAAAACAAACACATACAAGATAAAAAACGCTTATGACCAACGACACAAACAACCACCCTTCGAAATAGGTGACCTGGTGTTAGTTAAAATATATCATCACCCCAACACAGGGAAACTCGCCCCATATTTCACAGGACCATACACCATATTAGAGATCATCTCACCAAATGTGGTCCGTATCGATAGACCCAACCAACCTCTCCAAAGAGATACTGATACGGTCCATGTGAACAAACTTAAACTATACACAGAAAACATCCAATATATAACACCACCCGCCATTAAGATACACCATGTGCAACATAAAATCAATTATACGTTCCCATTTAGACACCTCACACCCGAACTGTTTCCAGCAGAGCCGTTGAAAATCAAACCAACAAGCAGCGAGCCTTTCAACCATTTAGATCCTACCACTTTTACCAAAAACCGATTTACACAACACACCCCTAGTAACAACGGACGCGACATCATCCATCCGCGAATACATCCAATTTCAAGTTCGCCACAAACAATAGAGGTACAACACGATAATAAAAAAACCCAATTCGTGGAGAAGACATGGGAGAAAATGTGCCAATATCCCATATTTCACCTAATATGTGTTATCTGTCTTCTAATTATGCCCTATAAACTCGCTCCATTTATATTAATAGTTTACATGGTAATATATGCCCTACGGCCCCAACGGCTTTACCAGCTACAGGAAGCAGTCTTCCATATAGGAAGTTCCGTCTTAAAAGCCACCTTCCATATAGGCAATGCAATTTTAGAATTTCTAAATCTTATGTGGGAGATAATGGAAGAAAATTTAGAACAAATCAGAGGACCTCAACCGACGTAAGTAAGAAACTTTCCAGAGAACAATTAGGGCACCCCAAGACGGCGTTCAGAATTCAATTAGGACAGGAAGTTTCAAATTACACAAGGGGAGGACAAAGTTAGAATGTTCCCTTAATTCTCGCCGGCCCAATTTCCGGTGTTTAAGATGGGAAGTCATATTCTCCCCGCGACATAAAGACGTCCGCCATTTTTATCGGTCACCATTAAGGGCCCCTCGCGCCGTCCCCGGCACATAAAAATGAGGTCACCGTGTTCCCCACGTCCGCCATTTTTAACGATCTTGAATTCACAGTTACAACGAGCTTACATATCGACTTTTACAAAAAACACAATTTAATTATATTAATATTGCCACGTGGAAAATTAGGGAAGACAAAAACTTCAGGAGGAAACAAAATTTATTTCAGCGAAAGACAAACTAAGAACGGTAAACAAAAGATAAGCCACGAGGGAAATTTTCAGAGTCGCCAGATATAAAAATAAAAATGACCACTCTGTTAAATAAAAAATAATGAAATTAAGAAATACTATGTTACATAAATTAAATTAATACATACTATGTTACATAGCTTCTTCCCTATGGGAGCTGTGACCCACAGCTAGCAATTATTGTAGATACTGACATGGATCTGACGTGCTTCTGCCAAGGATTCCATCGAAGTCTTGGAACTTTGTCCCTAGTACCTTTGCGTCCTTTTTCTTGCGGCGTGAAGAGCGGCTGTGTCGTCGTATCGTCTATAGGGACATCGTCATCTTCGAGGGAAGTCTTGGCTTTAGCACGTGGTGGAATCCTGGAGCCAGTCTCCGAAAATGCAGATCACAGCACCCATGGCTTCAAGGTCTTCTCGGCGGTGTTCAAGTTTGTCTTCCCTAAATTACCCAGCATCTCCACCAAAATGCCACGTGGAAAATTAGGGAAGACAAAAACTTCAGGAGGAAACAAAATTTATTTCAGCGAAAGACAAACTAAGAACGGTAAACAAAAGATAAGCCACGAGGGAAATTTTCAGAGTCGCCAGATATAAAAATAAAAATGACCACTCTGTTAAATAAAAAATAATGAAATTAAGAAATACTATGTTACATAAATTAAATTAATACATACTATGTTACAATATCATTATATTAATACATTTCCAGATATCCCAATGAATTTCAACATTTCTATTCTTATATTTCTTTTTTCTAAAGACTTCCAAAAACTTTTACATTTTCCACATTAGGTACATATCCAACTTACACCCAGACACAACAGACCTTAGACTTTTAACAACACATAAAACTCATTTTTACATTTCTCACAAAAACTTAATACATTTCCAGGCATCCCCAATGAACTGCCGATCAAATTAGATTACTAACATTTCTAACAACATTTTTGGCAATACATAAAATCAAGTACACAACAATCACGACCAATGCACACACACGCAGATCTCGTGGTTAAATATGAACAAAAGCACGAACATTACCACTTAAAGGATAGGAAAAATTAGGTAGCAAAGCTTTCGAGCTTACGTTTCTTCCGAAAGGAATAAACAACCACTTTAGAAGGGTCGAGGACTTCCCTCGAACCCTGTATTCAAAGATCCGACTCCGGTTACGACCTCCCGATAAAAAAAGTGGATATCGGGCGAGCATATCTTAAGTGCCCTAGGGAATTGCATAAAAATCCCTAGAACGCATTAAGGCTCGGGACATATTAACATAATACACTCGGCCTTGAGATTCGAAAACAACACAAACACAAAAACAAAATACATACTTAAGGTTAATTAGATTCCCATGTCTCCTGTATACATAATATAAAGCACAATTGGGAAAGATCATGTTTCTACCCATGAGTCGCACGGGAAAGACAAAAAATCTACGAGTCAAATAAAAGGAGCTGATTGCGCCGCGTGACATAGACTTTGGCATGAAATTTTATTTCAAAGAGAGTGTGAACCTCTCGCTCTACATTTTACTTACCCCATTCATTTACATCTTTTATTATTTTAAAGATCAAAATTCTTAAAATCAAATTTATCATTTATCTTAATCAAATATTTACCATTTATATAACAACTTCTTTTATTTTGTTCTAAACCAACCACTAAACAAATTTTTCCCAACGAAACCTCACTGGTTTTCTTTTAAAATTAGATATTTTATCTATATTTTTTTTTAAATTTTGATTTCTCAAAAGCCCTAATAGAAATTCCCTCGATTTTTGTTCCCCATCTCGAGTAGAATTGTTTAGGCACATTTTCTTTTTTTTTCTTACTATGAACCAAGGCATTCACTTTGATTTCTTCCAACTTATTTTAATTTTGATTTCTCAAAAGCCCTAATAGAAATTCCCTCGATTTTTGTTCCCCATCTCGAGTAGAATTGTTTAGGCACATTTTCTTTTTTTTTCTCACTATGCACCAAGGCATTCACTTTGATTTCTTCCAACTTATTGTATTTTTGATTTCGCAAAAGCCCTAATAGAAATTCCCTCGATTTTTGTTCCCCATCTCGAGTAGAAGTGTTTAGGCACATTTTCTTTTTTTCCACTATGCACCAAGGCATTCACTTTGATTTCTTCCAACTTATTGTATTTTTGATTTCTCAAAAACCCTAATAGAAAATTTCCCTCGATTTGTTCCCCATCTCGAGTAGAATAGTATTTAGGCACCTTTTACTTTTGTTTTTCCAACAATATACCATGGGATTCATTTTGATTTCTTATAATTAAATATTTTGATTTCTCTTACTTATAATCAACCAATATCTCACCAACACCATTCTCTTTTATCTCTTATGTCACTACCAATGCTTGTATATAGCCTCTCAATAACCATAATTAATTTTCCCACAAATTTTTTTTTTCTTTTAGAATTCACTTCAGGTTACCCCTTCTTGAATTCTTCACATGTAGGGGGCGTATCTGTCATAATTTGTACATAACTGGATGTAACCCCACCACAATATGTATGCAATGTATGATCTAAAGATTTTAATAAAAGTTAGGCTTAGCGAATTTGGGAGAAAGGCCATCAGAGAAGAAACGATCATTAGCAGGTTTTCATTACCCAGGAAGCAAAAGTTATTATCCCGGAACTCATAAAACTGAGTTCAAGAACCTTTCCTTCCGGGAGCATGTTAAAACAAGACAAAGACAAAGGATTAGCAAAGATCCAATCAGAGTCCAGCAGGACTAGTTAAGGGCCAATGAGAGCCGGCCTCGACACGACTATCATCCAATGAGAACCCTGAGTAGTTAACGAGTTAAATCTCGGACTCAGTTTAGTTAGTTGGGACCTGGACAGCATCGAGAGCAGTTAGCACCTGAACCGGCCAAGATACAAGTTGGAGCTCGCCACCATCTTCCTCATCACCCAGATAAGTCCAATGTTCACTATGTGACAGCCTAGCCTTAGTCAAAAACGCCAATAGTCTAAACCTCTCTCTCCCTTGATCACTGGCCTATTTCAATCCAATCCTGTGTCCTCGTTATTTTTCCCCTGTGTGAATACCTTACTAATTCGGCCAAAAACGACTGCGCCCACATCAATTACAGTAAGTCAACGTACTACTACAACAATCATCAATCAAACAACACAATCAACCACAAAAAACCCCGTATATATTTCATATATTTGAAATGTAAAAAAGAAATCAAATCAGAAAAGATAATTGCAAACAACACAACTATATTTCAGATACATCGACATATTAAAATAATAAATTCTTTCAATGGACCTCATTAAAAACTACATTTCTATTTTATATATAGTTTTACCTCGTTAATTCAACACACGATAATTCGACCATCTTTTGATATCCTCACCTACAGATATCACAAACTGTAGTTCAACACTATCGATAATTCGACTCTTCTGATAACAAAGACAAAGGATTAGCAAAGATCCAATCAGAGTCCAGCAGGACTAGTTAAGGGCCAATGAGAGCCGGCCTCGACACGACTATCATCCAATGAGAACCCTGAGTAGTTAACGAGTTAAATCTCGGACTCAGTTTAGTTAGTTGGGACCTGGACAGCATCGAGAGCAGTTAGCACCTGAACCGGTCAAGATACAAGTTGGAGCTCGCCACCATCTTCCTCATCACCCAGATAAGTCCAATGTTCACTATGTGACAGCCTAGCTGTTGGAGCTTGGTTCCTGACAATGTTAGCCAGGACTTCCTTTCGCTCCTTCAGCCTCTAGTCTGGTCTCAGGTGATGACGATATGTGGCAGAGCTTATTGATGACTGTACTTTATGAGACCAGACCGGCGGATTGACTACCGAGATGTTGTCCCTTCGCAAGAATGCGATGTAGCAAGCTATTTGAATAGAGGAAGGACGCCTCACTCGATTTAGCTAACTGACTCACTTTATTGAATCTTTCACTCATTTTATATACATATATATTTACATAATTAAAAGAAAGAAAGAAAAATGTACATGAATATAAATCAATGCAGCCTAGCAAGTTATTTACATAACTAGGCGCAAACATACTCCCCCCCACCGCTGAACTTCAGTTTAGATCTCGAGGCGTAAAGGGAAGAGGGGCCAACTTGGTGATTGGTCTCCTGAAAACTCCTCCGGCTGTCCAGGTTAGTTTTGTGCAAGATATTTTCACTAGACATTCTTCTTAGTGGAATTATTGGAGATTTAGAGGCAGGAATGGAGCTGTTTTGATGAGCTGCCTGCGGTGAATTCCTGTTGACTTCTGAAATAATGGAGGGATGACCTAGATGCGGTGATATTTTTGCTTCGCTGTTAGCTCTGGACATGCTATTTTCAATAGGCATTAATCTCTGAGAAGTTTGGCTTGAATAGGAGTTAGGAAAAAGTGAAGTATGTGCATGATTGGCTTTCCTGAATAGTAGTTTCACACTGTATCTTCCTTGGCAGTTTCTGGAATAGGTTTTCACGTAATAAGTCTCATAATCTTCTTCCCTTGTTTTCTGGTCTTGTAATGACGGCACTGACTCCACTTTCCAGAAATTCCTCACCAGACCATCTAATTCCGATGTTGTTTGAACCGTAAAGCTGCACGGTCCACCTTTATAGTTCGTCGAGAGAGAGCCGTCTACTTTGCCCATTAGAATCCAACCGAGCTTTGATTTCATTGCTATAGGCTGGTTCCTTCCCAGCATTTTTTTCTCTCCATGCATCAAATATGCATACATATCTGCACCTAGAATAATGTCGATAGGTGCCGAAATATGAAACAGAGGGTCTGCCAACTCAAGCCTTCTCTGCATGATCCAGGTCGGTTCTGCCAATTTGAAGTTTGGAATTTCAGTTGTTAAGACTTCCATTACTAGAGCATTTGTTTGGTACTTTTCGGATCTATAAATTGATTTGAATGTCAATTTAACAGATGTAGATGACCCCTGGACTGGATTATTTCCAATACCCCTAAGTGAACGTCGTGATGTTTCTCCTTTGAGCCCAAGTTTCTCACAAATTTCTTTTGTGATCAAACTAACTTGTGATCCACTATCTAAAAGTGCTCGGCAGATCTGCTGTGTACCGTTTTCACCTTCCAAAATTATTTGAGCAGTCGCAAGGAGTACTTGATTAATGGTCTCACTTCCTTGTTCAATACTCGTGTTGTTGATTTCACTTACAGGTGTAAAGATCTGTGGCTTCGCACCCTTCTGAGTATTAGTTACTTCTGTGTCAAGCTTATGGAGCAATGTATGGTGCCTTTTGTCGCACTTCTTGCAAGGTCCTTGGTAACAATTTTTTCTTGCATGACCTTTTTTTAGACAATTGTAGCACATTTTGTTTTGCTTGACAAATTCCCATTTTTGTTCTATAGGCATTGTACTAAATGTAGTACAGTTGTAGATTCTATGACCTGCTTTGCATGCTATACATATTTGAGCATTGGTATTAATCGCAATGTGTACATTTGCATAGTCCTTTTGAATTTCATTTTCCTTTCTTTGATATTCCCTTGATCCCTGTGGCAGACTTCTAGCTTGTCTTTCAAGAAGTAAAATGAAGTCTTCATAGGAAGGAAATGATCTCTCATCCTGGGTCAACTCCCACTGTCGTTTCATATCCTCATCGATTCTGTTCCTCAAGAACTGTACCAATATTACGTCTACCAACTCATTTCTTTGCAATCCGAGGGATCCTAGATTGCGTACAGACTCGTTACATGTGTCCAAAAGTTCCCTTAGGGCCTTTGCTGATGGATTCTTCATTTGCTTGATATTGAAGATTTTATTCAGTTGCGCATAAGCCAACTCTCTTTGGTTGTCGTATCTGGATACTAGAGTATCCCATGCTTGCTTGTAGCTCTCTGATGATATTGGGAACCCACGTATCAGTCTGGCTGCTTCTCCCTTCACTGCGGAGCCCAAATATTGCAGCTTTTGTAGATCATTTAACCCTGGATTTTGATCTATGGCCATTCCGAATACCTCCTTGAAATTGAACCAAGAGTTCGCCTCTCCATAGAAGTGAGGCAACTCAAACTTGGGCAATTTCACTGTTTCGAGGCCTTTTGCTTGTTTGGCATCAGCTGTACTTTGTATTCCTTCTAATGCACATCTAAGCTTTATTTCCAGTTTTTCCATTTTATCTTGAATTGTTTCATAACTTTCGAGTTCCTTCTCTTCTTCTACTTCCTCCTGTTCAAATAACTCATCGAATAGGATTTTTGTTTCAGTTTTTATTTCTGATATACCTTCATCTATCAGTTTCAATTTATGGAGATCGCCTCCCGATATGTCTTCATCTACGGATGCCAGGTATCTATCCATTCGTCTTATCTGGGAACGGATCTTGACCTTTAGGCTTTTGATTGCTTTAGACATATTTTCAGTTTTGAAGGTTCCTTCTCAGTAGAATCACGCTCTTTTTCTTGGAATCCGGCTCGATAAGGACCATATGTTGGAGCTTGGTTCCTGACAATGTTAGCCAGGACTTCCTTTCGCTCCTTCAGCCTCTAGTCTGGTCTCAGGTGATGACGATATGTGGCAGAGCTTATTGATGACTGTACTTTATGAGACCAGACCGGCGGATTGACTACCGAGATGTTGTCCCTTCGCAAGAATGCGATGTAGCAAGCTGTTTGAATAGAGGAAGGACGCCTCACTCGATTTAGCTAACTGACTCATTTTTTTGAATCTTTCACTCATTTTATATACATATATATTTACATAATTAAAAGAAAGAAAGAAAAATTTACATGATTATAAATCAATGCAGCCTAGCAAGTTATTTACATAACTAGGCGCAAAAACTAGCCTTAGTCAAAAACGCCAATAGTCTAAACCTCTCTCTCCCCTGATCGCTGGCCTATTTCAATCCAATCCTGTGTCCTCGTTATTTTCCCCCTGTGTGAATACCTTACTAATTCAGCCAAAAACGACTGCGCCCACATCAATTACAGTAAGTCAACGTACTACTACAACAATCATCAATCAAACAACACAATCAACCACAAAAAACCCCGTATATATTTCATATATTTGAAATGTAAAAAAGAAATCAAATCAGAAAAGATAATTGCAAACAACACAACTATATTTCAGATACATCGACATATTAAAATAATAAATTCTTTCAATGTACCTCATTAAAAACTACATTTCTAGTTTTATATATACAGTTTTACCTCGTTAATTCAACACACGATAATTCGACCATCTTTTGATATCCTCACCTACAGATATCACAAACTGTAGTTCAACACTATCGATAATTCGACTCTTCTGATATTTCGAACTTTTTAAAATTCTAATTTCGACAGTTGCTTGTTGTTCAAATACAACTTTACCGATAAAAAGGTATCACAGGTATTATAAGGTATTACGGCTACCGCGAAAACGTACAGAATTATTGTATAGAGCAGTGGGAAAAATAAGTAAATAAAGAGAAGTCCAAAAATCAAAATAATTGATAATAGTTTATTAGCGAACAAATAATATCTAAAAAAATTCCTTTCAAGTGAGAAACTATAGACATTGTGGAAAAATTTAAATAAATATATTTTAAATGAAAAAAAAAGAAACCAAATCAGAAAAGAAAATTGCAAACAACACAACTTTATTTCAGAAAATGATGACATATTAAAGGAATGAATTCATTTAAAAAACATCATTAAAACTACATTTCTAGGTATATTTACATATATTCTAGGTGGTGCTCTGCCATCTAGAAAAGCTCATGTGAGCCTGGTCAGAATAGGCCTTTTTTGTTTTTAATATACATACGTGTATATATATACAATTTCAACTTTACATGTATGCCATACAAATTCGCACATGTAAAAAGCCTCATAGAGCTGTCCATGCGTAAACACAGCTCTTGTAGCAAGAGACCCACTCTAGCAAAAGTTTGGCCTTATTTAAAGTCATAGCAAAAGCCAACCTTAGTGGAAACTGACGCCTTTTCAGAATTAAGGGAAGGTTGGTATCTGAAGAAGCCAAAGGTATTTTCGGCGCGAATACAGTGTGTCCAACTCTGGTCTTTGTCAGTATTTGTGCTTAAAGTACATGAGAGGGCATTCGATGGATCACCATACGAGTGCCATTGCAAAGACCCGACTTAGGATTCGAATTTCTTAGAAGCATAACAATAGCACCAACCTCAAGGTTTAAACGGTGTGGAGGCATTCCTGTGGGAGTAAGGCTATTGAGAAATTCAGTAGGGTAGTTATTTTGCTCTACCAAATACTTACACTCGACTCTGTCAACACTGAGAAAATACTGACTCCTGTTTGGTGAACAATTCATTACTTTTTCATTAATCTCTAATAGGCTACCAACAGTTTCCCAGGGAAAATATAGGGCGGAACAGCGAGAGAAGACTATTTCCAGGCCTTCCATAATATATTAAGTGGGAACACACACAAGGAGAAATAGAACTAGGAGTGTTGTTCCAGCGGTTAGCCAAATAAGCCCGCCTAGCGGTTTGGAGGGCGAGTCTTCCATGACCTCTTCGAGGAATGACACAGAAGCCGCTGAAAAAAAAGGGTAAATAACAACCAAGCAGAGAAAAACTATAAAACTGAATGCCAGAACAGGCATTAAAGAAATCCCAATGATTAGGGGAGGGAAGCAGTTGCCAAAGACACATGAGCAAAAGGGAAATAAAAAATAGAACACATAAAAATGGAGCTAAAACATATTATTAGATGCAACTCTAGCTCTTAAAAAACTCTAAATGTAAAACTGTAACTGTATACTTACAATTATATAAACTAGCCGAATGACCCGGGCAATGCCCGGATTTTACCCGATTAAATGTTTTTATTCAAATACTATTCGTTACAATTATAAATTGGCACCGTGGATGCCACTCTTGTGAATCGTCCCGCCTCTAACTTTACATGTACATTAGGTCAGCTGATATTACCACCCATCTTCACCGCTAGAGGCGCAGCTCGCGATCGAAAGAGCAAATTTGCAAATAACTTCGACGAGAGAATATTCGAATAGACGAATTAGAGACCTGAAATTTTCACTCTGAGTTTTTCCAGATTTTACTCTATACACTGTTAAAATTTCAGTCAGATTAGTTACGTATTGTGAACGTGTATAGCCGAAAAACATACACACATCACATATAATATACATTTAATATACTTATATTGATCACTTGAATAATATTCGAGATAATTTTTTTTAAATCTAAATTTGAATTGATATTAATTTATCAATATTTCGTAGGAAAAATAAATAGGGAAAACTGCTGTCATTGATTACCGTTAAGTTTGGACGAATAATCCCTTCATTGACCCCCGATTCTTGCTCAAGGACAACCTCATCAGTGAGTGAAGCGAACGGAGCTCTGACAACTTGTGAATGCAAAAGTCCCCAACCTTTTTTACAAGCGACTTTTTTGCTTGCGTGTAACTTGCAGAAAGACTGCTAATTACCCACCATTACCATGTAATTGATTACCTTTGTTTTGAGCTCACAAAGGCTTTTAACAAAAGGTCAGAAGTTATAAAAAAAAATCAACAAAAATTTGCGCATATACAGGTGTGGTGTTCCCTCCATAATTTTCATTTTAATATAAAATTCGTAAGAGTGACAGCGAGTCTCTGAAACATCGAGAATTGAAACATGTTAGTTATGATGCACTAGCGCGCCATCTGTTATGGGGGTTCGAGGCTGTTTTGGACGCGTGGGGTTCTTTTTTTTTAATTGAACGGTTTCTACTGCCCTTAATTATTCCATTGCAGTAGGAGCAGTGGAAATTGTTTGATTTTAAGGGGGAGTCTTGCGCGTCTGAAGTGGTTTCGAATTTTCATATTTGTTGATATATATATATATATGTAGCTATATTTTCCAAACCAACTTTCAACCAACAAATGATCTAAATTAATAAGACTTGTACATACTAGATTTTGAAAACCTTCGTGGAGCTATACATTGATACAATATCTTCATATTGTTTGCAAATATCAGGTATATTGGATAAGGGAAAGAACTGTGTGTGCGTGAAACAAAATTTGGATTATAAATTCGGGATAGATCGGGGTATCTGAAGGTCAAACACGACGGCCAAATTGTTTTACACACATTACATACATACAATACAATACATACATACATGTGGAGGGACTGTTGACTCTTGTCGACTAAATATGTGATGAGGTATCCATTCGTAGTTGTTGTGTTTCGAAGTTAGTTTAGACTTAGTAAAAATTTTATTCGGTGATGTCAGGTTTAGATGTGAGTGAAAGTGCGACTTTCGACGTGGACACGCTTTGGGGTGAGATGTGTCACAGGCATGAAGGCGTCTTTGGCCTGAAAAGTGACAATGTTTTGTGGTGTGGCGCTGTGACACGAAGTGAAAAATTGTGAATGAAAAGGTGTCACGTGAAGTCGTTGTTTGGTACAGAATCTAACCTGTTTCACCATGAATAAAAAATTTACTAGAGCCATGGGTGGTGGGACGAACACATATCGAGAAAATTTATATTGTGTTAGTGGATATGGCACGTTTAATGTGAAATTTTTTTTAGTGTTTAGTGGGGCGACGTTATGGAGCTCGTGTGGCTCGAAATTGGATTTGTGTGTTAAGTCGCGCACTAATAATTGTTGCCAATTGTAGAGAGTGATGTGTGGGAATGTTGTAAGGTTTGTGGAAAGAAATGTGTTGATGACCAACCATGCATGTGAAAGGAAAAAACGAGGGAGTGTGACTATGTTGGATTTTTAAATTGTTTTGGGAAAGATAGCTGTTTTTCTCAGTTGTGATTTTGAAGATATTGTCTCTTGTCTGTTGATTTATATTTAAAATTTTGATTTTTTTTCAAATCGTTGACTATGGTAGAGTGAGAATTATCCTTCTAAAAGGGCAATGTCGTGAAAGTAACAAGAATATTTTGAATTGGGACGTCACATAAAATAGTGAATATGACAATGATATTTTCAAAATTTTAAGAAATTGATTAAGAAATGGGTATATTTTGATATGAAGATAACTAATAAGAAAAACAGAAATAAGTTTAGAATTATGATGAATGAGAGATTTTAAAAAAATAATAATAATGATTTTTTTTTTTAAGTTGTAGATTTGGATAATGCCATTTTAGAGTAGAGGTAAATTTAGGAACGACATGTAAGATAGATAAACTGATAAAAATGTGTGATTGAAGATTTTTAATAATAAAATTGAAAATGATGATTTAAAATTTACAATTTGATTAAAATAAAGAAAAATTGATAAATGAGAGTGTGGAAGTTTTAAAAATTGAATAAAAATGGTATAAAAAAAGGTAAAAATTGGATTTTAAAATGCTTATCATATATTTCACTATATATTCACTATATCATTGACATCTAATCTCTCTAAAACATTTGAGAATATAATAAAAAATAAATTAAGTAACTATTATTTAGAGAATAATTTAATGAGCTCAAGGCAGCATGGTTTTATGAAATCTAGATCAACAATTACTGGAATGGATAAAATTATAGAAACTATATTGAAACATAAACAAAAAGAATTGACTTCCTTGATAGCTATAGATATTGCGGGTGCATTCGACAATGCATGGTGGCCTGCTATTATAAAAAGAATGGATAATGATGATGTTCCCTCATATTTAATACGGATCATAAAATCTTATTTGAATATTGAAAGGGAGGTGAAATTTACATACGAATCAGAAACTTTTTATAAGAAACTAACTAAAGGATGTCCACAGGGTGGACCTTTATCACCACTTCTATGGAATATTTTGCTAAATGATTTGTTGATAAATTTTGATTCAATGAATGCAGATATTATATGTTATGCAGACGACGTTACAATAATTTGCTGGAATAAGACTATTGAAGGACTAAAAACCGCAAGTGAATACACCTTAAATTATGTGATCCAATGGTGTAATAGAAATAAATTAACGATCAGTACAGAGAAAACTAATATGCTATACCT
This sequence comes from Cordylochernes scorpioides, assembly GCA_030710605.1. NCBI lineage: Eukaryota > Metazoa > Arthropoda > Arachnida > Pseudoscorpiones > Chernetidae > Cordylochernes > Cordylochernes scorpioides. The sequence continues at coordinate 4,818,265 of CP092879.1, forward strand.
ACATAACAGACAAAAAATACCTATTAAGGTTAATAACAATATAATAATGCCGGTCAAGCAAGTAAAAATTCTGGGAATGAAATTTTCTAATCATAAATGGAAAAACAAAGTTAACTTTACACAGCATGTTAATGATATTCTGTGTAAGGCAGGACGTATGAAAAATTTATTATGTTCACTAAGTGGCAATATGTGGGGTTTAGACACTCAAAAGAGGTTAACTTTATTTAAAAAAATCATTAGGCCTGTACTTACATACGGTTCTGAAATTTGGTTCAAATATTTAAACAATCGTTGTAAACAAAAACTGAACTCCATGCAGTACCAGATCATTTTATGGGCAGTTAGAGCATACAAAACCACTTCATCAAACTGTGTGCATAGCTTGGCAAAAATTCCACTCCTAACAGACCATATAGAATCCAGAATAATCAAATTTGATCTAGCTCAACTGACCATTGAAGATCTAATTACTTACGAACCCCATGCTCCAAGTATAGTCAAATCATTCTTACACGCAAAAATGAATGAAATTTTTGAGAACACTAATGAAATTTTCAGAAGCTTTTTCGTATTTGGAATTCCAAGATTTTTCCGTCCAAATTTTTATAATATCCAATTAATTACAGATTATGGCAATTTTGGGAAATTTTTGGCAACTATCGGCGCCGTGAAGGAACCAGGATGCTTCTGCGGAGGTGAAATTCAAGACGCGAGACATCTACTTCTGGAGTGCCCAATTTTCCGGGATTTTAGGGAAAATAGATTTGGTCGTATTGGACAGCTTGATGAATTTGTAGACAAAAAATAAAAGTATAAAAATTTTGATCAATTTTGTAAATACATATACAACTTTCTCTTGAATTGGAAAAAAGAGAAGGAATCTTAGAAAAAAAAAAAAAGAACTGCGATGCTTGCTCTGTGTGTTTTGCTTTGTTGTTTGTTTTTCTCTTTGGACAATTTTCTTTAGTTAATTTATGTAAAATAATGAATTGAACAGGATTGTATATAGCCGAATTGCTGTAATGCAGTGAAAGGTATTGACGCAAATATCCCTGAGTTTGGGATATCGCGTTTCATGATGTTAATAAAGTTAATGGGTGATCAAGTTGTGAACTTGAGAATAAAGTTAAGGTAGGTTTTTTTAAAAGCTTACAATTGTGTGATGATTGTCCAGTCAGGAGACTTGGTCTTTGGTGGTCGTCCTGCTGTCTTGGAAGTCGCTCCATGTAGAGCTTGTAGAAACTTGTAACTTCTATAAAGTTGTTTGCGGCTTGTCGATTTGAGCATTGTCTCTACGATGTTAAGTCGAAGGTGGAGAACTTGTCACTGGGTTTGCGTCATTCTGCTCATCGATTTCCATGACTTGCGGGAATTTCGACTGTGTCGTTGGGGTGGTCAGCTTGCTCCTGACATTGGCGATCTATTAGCGGGTTTGCGCGGAGGTCCCTTGGGGCGGCGACATTTCCTCCTCTTCAAATATCGTCTCTTGTTTGGGGACAGATGGCCCGGTCGAATCGTTGGAATTATCTGGCCTTCTTCGTTTGGTATCCTTCGTTCTGGTTATCCTGTCGATTAACTGTGTGGAGGGCCTGTTGATTCTTGTAGAATTCTGTCGACTAAATATGTGATGAGGTATCCAGTCGACTTAAACTATGGTGTGAGTCCCTGAGGAACAGTCAGGATAGGGAGTTTTCCAGTACCTCTCTGCACCTTGGAAGACCTTTAAAAGTTCTCACAAAGTACAGGCAGTCGTGGTCGAGTGGAAAGCTTGGGAATGTCCACACAAAAAACGAAGACACAGTTGCACTAAGAAAGTTCCGTGAACAGATAAAAGTTGAGCTAGGAGCGAAAGATGGAGAGATAGAAGAATTCTTACTGGTCTACATGGTGGATGAGGTGGACCTTGGTGACAACCGACGAGGGCTCACGCAGATGGTGAAGTGACTGTCAAGTGACTGTATTTTTTTACTAAAGACAGGGGCCTTTTATATATTTTCCGAGAAAGGGAGTGTTGCATTTCAACAGATGCGACAGGGGCGTGGATCGTCTGGTGAAATTCTACTGGCGCCGTCCTGACAGTTTCCAATCTATCTTTAGATGTTGTTTTGTGACTTCCATCTATCTCGAATTTAGACGTTATGACTTCTATCTCTTGCTTCAGCTCAACTCTTAATCTATTACAGAGTTTTATTTATTTATCGTCAGTTTGTACAAAGTACATTACATATGATGATGTAATGACACATGTCAATCATGCGTATAATCATTTACAGATGTGTTTCTATTTAACAACATGAAAATTTTGTTATAAGTTATATACAATATTGGGTTGTTGGTTTAAATTACCATATACATACATTACATACATACACACATTACATACATACACACACTGGGTGAACGGAATCGCGGAGGCCGTTGTACTGCGGGGTTCATATACGTCCTTCTCCTGCCTCACCACCCGCTCTGCTCGCCGAGCCCTGGGGAGGCCGCGCCTGGCTGAGATGCCCATCACCCGGTACCTGAGGAGATGGGAAAACGAGGTAGTGGTGCCTCGCGCAGTCCTGTGGTCTTCGCTCCGGAGCAGTGCCTTTACTGGACACGAGGCTGACATCGCGCTCAGGCTTGCCCTGCACGCCCTGCCTCACCCTGCTCACCCAGCCTCTTCGAGTACATCATGCGCAGCCTGCGGTTCCGGGGACCTGTCCCTGGCGCACCGATACTGGACCTGCCGCTGTATCAGACCTCTCATCAGAGAAGCCTTCTCCATCTTGCGGATGACTCCGGACCTTCGGGACAGGGTTGGACAGGGATGCCCTTGCCATCCTCGCCGCGGCGAAATACAAGATCTACGGCTTCTTTGTAGGGGTGGAGATGGAAGGTGTCAGGGACGAGCTGACAATGTCAAGCACATCCCTTCGCAGGTGGTGGAGGCCCCCTATCTGATTCTAAATTTTATTTTCCCTCAATCTCTGTAAGCTACAGATGTTTGAATAAAAGTTGTTGTTGTTGTTACATACACACATTACATACATACATACATACATTACAATACATACATACATACGCCGACCGTGCGGCCACGCGTCGCGCGAGCTCCGCATTTTTCGCTTCTGGCGAGTGAGTGATGAATCAGCCGTAACTATGCCGAATTCGGCATCACCAAGGAGCCCAGGACCTGCTGGACAAGAGCCTGGAAGGCCCAGCGTCCTATCTCCAAACGGTGGGAAGAAATCAAAGAAAAACGATTCTCATAGAGAAATCTATAAAGAAAACTCTATTTCTCGAGAGTATCTAAATCCGCCGGCTGACGGCGGAAATGTAAATCTGGCCGCCGCGCGCGTTGACGTCATCTCCGGCGTAGCGGCTACTTCGTCATCTAACGGCGCTGCCCTTGCTATTAGAAACTGGGCAGATTGTGACGAAGTCGTGAACCCCGGGACAGACGACGACTTTACCGTCGTGAACACTAAGAAGAGGCGCCGCGAATCGTCGAATTCGCCTACGGCCGCTGCACCATCCTCCAACAGCGGAGGCGCCAGGAGCAGTCGCCGATTGCAATCATCGGCGCGATCGGTGCCCCGGGCACATGAGATCCCGACAACCAGGGCCCACATCGCGGAGGCCCGGGCGCGGCAGGCGTCCTCTACTGAGGAGCACTGCGTCTACTTAGAACACGGCCCCGAACTGCAGCCCTTCCACTACCTGAGGGCGCTGGACAGGCTGCTTGGAGGAACCGCTGGAATCATCCAGATCTCCAAGGTAAACGGCCACCTACTCCTGGGACTGGCCAACAGGGGCCTCGCCGAGCGCCTCATAAACGACGGCCTTGAGGTTGAGGGCACTCTCCTCAGGGCTTTTCCTTTCCCCAAAAGAGCGGAGAGGATAACGGTGGGCAACCTCCCCTTCTTCGTGGAGGACTCAGCCATCATCAACGCCCTTAGGCCCTATGGGCGCATTACATCCATCGCGCCCAAAATGATGAAGGCCGGCCCATATACCTACAACGACGGCCGCCGTGAGGCGTTCATCGTCCTCCACGAAGGAGTGACCACCGAGAGGCTCCCCACCCACCTCGACATCACCATCAAAGGCGAGGCCTGGCCCGCTTACCTGTCCTCCGGCATTAAGTGTTCCAGATGCCACGGGCAGGGGCACCGCAGGGCCAACTGCCCCCTGCTTGCAGGGCGAGCCAACAACACCGGATTGACCCCGCCAACCTCTCCTGCTGTCGTCCCACCACCGACCACCCCTACACCGCCTCAGCGGTCAGCAGCCCAACCTCCTGCACTGGCACCCTCCGGCCCAGCCATGGAGATCCCCGGCGATTCTCCTACGGCCCGAGCTGTGATTCCATCCACAGCACCTCGGCCATCTCCACCAGTGGCCCCGGCCGTACCTATGGAGATGGCGCCTCCTGCCCCTCCACCTGTGACCCCTGCTCCGTCCCTGCGGGCACCTGGGAGTCACGAGCCTGCAGCCCCAACACCGGACATTGAGATGTCCATCATCGAGGAGACATCAACATCCTCCACATCTTCAACAAGAACATCAACGAGAGAAGGCCTCATTACATTCATTGAGAGGAACCCCGGCGTCTCCTTTGCCGAGACGGACGCCCTTAGTCTCGGGTGGGAGGAGGTCCTGGATCTCCTCTCCTCGAAGACCAAGGCGAAAAAGCAAGGATCCCTCCTGTCACCTACGCAAGGCGACGCTCTCGCCGGCCTAATCGGCCAACTCTTGGCCCTGAGGCCCGGAGGAAGCTCCAACATATATAAAGTCCTCAGACAGGTAAAGGCCGAGCTGAGGACCGCACTAGCCGCAGTGCCTCCAACACCCACACTGCCTGCGCCTCGGCCCGCTGAGCCAATACCACCCGCTCCCCAGGACATGGATTCGACACCGGCCATGGCCACACCTCCGCCTCCACCGTCTGCACATGTGGAGGACACACCCCGGACATAATCTTTTGGAGGAAGTCGCAAACTCTATATGGAAAATTCAAGGAGGAACTCGACCTGGAGCCTATGTCCCATTCAGGGATCGACCACCTCGATCTGGTGGATGCGACCCTAGATCTCAAGGACAGGGTGAACTTCGTCCCGCGACTCCTGCCCACGGAAAAGAACAATCTGGCCCAACAACTTGGCGCTCTCTTAGAGCGCGCCCTGGACCTGGATCCTTCTCTTTGTGAGAAAATATCCGGGCTCAGGGCCGCCTTGTCATCCTGACCCTCTCTGAGGGCACCCCTTGATGAATAATTTGTAAATAGTTTTGCTTAACTCTCCGGAGTGTACTGTTGACTAAGATGTCAATAAAGACGTTTTCATTGTCATTGTCACAGGGAAGGCATGTAGCCGATAGTGTTGTTATCGAAGATAGCCAACTATGTACTCTAGCTGATTGTAACCAAGTTGAAACAGAGGCGAAATATTCTGAAGACCCAAAAATCTCAGATTTTTTAATAGATGATTCATTTGATGAATCTCAAAAAGAAAAATTAAGAAATTTGTTAAATAATTATACAGATATTTTCGAATTTAGTAAAAGAAGACAATTCAAGGACGTCAATGTTAAACACCGAATTAACACTGGAGACCACCTACCGACCAAACAAAGACCTTACTGAGTTGCACCAAGAGAACGCCAAATTATTCAGGATGAGGTAAACAAGATGGAAAAACAACATCATTCAGCCCTCTGAAAGTCCGTGGGCCTCACCTGTAGTATTGATAAGAAAAAAGGATAGAAGCTGGAGATTCTGCGTCGATTACCGCCGCCTGAACAAAATAACAAAAAGAATGTCTACCCTCTCCCAAGGATCGAAGACACTTTAGACTGCTTACGCGGGGCTAGATTTTATTCTTCCATGGACCTCCAATCAGGGTACTGGCAAATCGACGTAGAAGAATCGGACCGTGAGAAGACATCATTTATAACTCCAGATGGACTGTATGAGTTCAAAGTAATGCCATTTGGGTTATGCAATGCTCCAGCTACGTTCGAGAGGATGATGGACAACCTGCTGAAAGGTCTTAAGTGGACGACCTGCCTATGTTATCTAGATGACATAATAGTTTTCTTAGATAATTTTAAAGAACATCTACGACGCCTTAAAAATGTATTAAGTTGTCTGAAACAAGCTGGTCTGTGCCTTAATGCAAAAAAATGTAAATTTGGGGCAAAAACTATCACTGTTCTTGGACATAAAGTAAGTGGAGATGGAATACGACCTGACCCTGAAAAGATCCGAGCAGTCCGTGAATTCCCTGCACCCAAGTCATTAAAAGAAGTAAGAAGTTTCTTAGGACTTTCTTCCTACTACCGCCGCTTCATACCTAATTATTCACATTTAGCCCAACCTTTGAACGAACTTTTGAAAAAAGACTCCAAATTTTGTTGGAGCCTAGAAGAACAACGTGCATTTGATGTTCTGAAGTCAGCACTAATTTCCGAACCTGCCTTGGGACATTTTGATTATTCATCCCCAACAGAGATACACACGGACGCAAGCAGCTATGGAATAGGAGCAGTTTTGGTACAAATTCAGACCAGTAGCGAAGTATTTATCATTTTACAAGCATTCATTATTTTGCACTAGTATTAATAGAGTATCATTTTTTTTATGTTTATATTTTACTACTCTATAAACTTCCCTGATTCCTTATCTTTTAGTCGTAAAATCCAGACCCTTTGCATTCGCTTTTTATAAATACTGGAAATCAGCTCAATCAAAATATTTAGCACAGACACCGGATCCAACTCGATAATTGGTCGAGGTCAATACCCAATATTTGTATATAACTACGATGCTAATTTGTTATTTATTTATTTTGTTCTACAGGGAGAATCCTGTATGACACGTGTGCCCATTAAAGGCTATTGTTGTTTTTTGTTGTTGATTCCTTACCTTTTGTTTAACATTCATAGTTTGCTCTTGCCTTAAAAAAATTGCTGTCTCATCCTGAAGTTTGTCTTCCCTAATTTCCACGTGGCATTATAATACATTTATTTTACTAATAAATATTTATATAGGTTGATATATATTATAGATCTTGCCGCATATGTTCCGACTAATGTTTGGGTGCTAAAAAAGGTAGAAGGCAGTTCGTCTTTGCGCTTCAAGAACAAGAAACTCTTTGTGGGATATATATCCCACTTAATCAACCAAAAAAGTCTAGAGATAAAATTAAAATGACTGTATGGGTTTATCGTTGATATATCATTCCACAGTATGGACCATAAAAATTGTTTTTAAAAACAGCACAAAATAATAAGATGATAACGGATTTCTCTTTACATCAGAACCATGTTCGTAACAAAATAAAGTGACGCAATAAAATGAACAAATTTTAATCTGGAATTCCTTGTCAATATATGCAAGGTGAACCTGAAGCTTCAAGACCTATTCAATGTTTCCGTTAATGTTTTGAAGTTTCAGAGAGAGTGATGGATTTCTCAAGCGTGTTGCTCGAAGGAGTCCTGATATAGCTGCAGTGAGGCTCCCAGGGCGTGTCGAGGGACAGGAGATTGATGGCGACCTCTTGCGACGGTTTCTCCTTCACGGCAGCAGGATCCGCGGAAGAGGATATATAGAGATCGAATGGTTCGCCCGTGGAGGAGCTGTCGCCCTTGGCTGAGGAGTCATACACGGGATGGGAACGGAAGGTGTCGGTTACATCGAAGGCCTTCATCTCTTGTCCCCACTCCTGAGGCCGAGCCCCGGACGTGTTTGAGGTGGTCGAGCCTGTTTGGCGTGCCGGGCACACCATGAAGAGCAAGTTGTTCGAGGATCTGCTCGCCACCGCTGGACTTTCGCCCGGTTTCTCCACACTCTCTTCTTTCATTTCTTTCGCGCATCCTACGTTTTGGCAACATAACGGATCCGATAAATGATGCTTCTTCGACTCCTTTTTCAAATTGTTTATAAATTTTAATGTCTGGGGGTTTATCAAATTTTCCGAAAGAATGTAAATATTGTTTGTTCCTGGAAGTCCAAGATTGCTCTTTGGTATAGGCATCTTAGAGGTAAATGAAGGATTGCCACCATTTATCTGCCGTATCTCGGGCCTCCACAAATCAATTAATCGTTCTTTTTTGTGATGAGAGTCGCTAGAAAATGTAAAATTATGAAAATTTTTAAATCGCTTATGTTTTATTCGACGTTTAGGCTTAATAGTCGATCTATCTACTGGTTCACTGAAATAAATTTCTTCAGTCTCATAGTTTTCGTCGTCCTTTGATCGCTTATCTGTTGTTTCAGTGTTATTGGTAGCTTCAAACTTTTCTGCGTATCCTTTATCACCTTCATTGTCAGCAAAATTTATGTCATTACCTGGTTCAAATTTATTTTGATCTGTATTTGAAAAATTAAATAAATATTCTGATGTTAACAAAGATTCAAAATTTTCTGTTATATTTATTTGTTTATCTAATTGTATTTGTTCATTACCGTTTACCTTTTCGCTATTATTTTCATAATTATCGCCGTAAATTAAAGAGGAAGATTTAAAAATTGTATCCTCTAAAAGAAAAGTTTGATCGGTTTGATCGTTGATACCGATTGAGCTTTTGGGTGGAAAGAACTTGGGCGACAATGAACTAACAAGATCATTGATTGACGTTTGTTTTTCAGAGACCACTGAGTCGAATCTGTACGTTCCCTTGCCGTCGATCTCTACCTCGCTGATCTTCTTTGCCCTCAGAAGTTTGGGAACAATGACTTCACTGCACGGATCGCGAGCAGGTTTGGAGTTCTGCTTGGGCGGGATCTTGCTGCATTCGCTGCTGAAAATCTCGCCTTTCAATTGAACATATTGGTTCTTTGGAAAATTTATCATTTCTTTAACGTTTGCAACTTCTACAGCCGTATCGGGAGCAAATACTTGAAATAACTTTTCTTCTTTTTCGCTCCTGGTTTCTTCGCCTATGATATCGAGCCTGTCAGGTTTCGGAGAAGATAATATTTTTGGGAAAGATTCCAAATTGAATTTGAAACGTGCAATTGAAGTGCAAATGTTCTGAAGAGATTTGTTGGAGATAGGAGAGTCTTGTGGCTTGTAGTCTGAGTTGATGAAGCACGAATAATTCAAGTTCTCGAGTAAATTTTCCTTCAATATCGAAGTTCTGTCAACTGAATTTCTTCCTTCACACGGGACACTCTCGTCATATATCTTGTACCCGGTGGTGGCCTTTTTGACTTCGTTTCTCAGAAACTGCTCTCCTTCTTCATCTCTGAAAATAATTTCCTTTACTTCTTTCTGAGTGCCTATATAATTTTCCGGCCATTCCGTTTTAGAATTTTCCAAATTATTTATTTCGTTATAGTTTCTCGAATCAAGGGACATATTACTTTTAGTCTTGTGGTAGTCCTTGGATAAAAGCTCTTTCAGCTGGTTCGAGAAATTGCTCTTATTTGAGTTTGAGACTAGAGAAGGGTTCTCTTCCTTGGATAAGCGTCGAAGTAACTTGCAAGGCTTGGCCTCGGAGTCCTTGGGAGGTAAGAGCCATGCTATTTCACTTCTCGACGATCTAGAGGGAAGGGATCGAACTTTAGGCCTCTTCAAACCTTGATTCTTGAATCTCCGCAAGTTCTCCGTAGGCATGTCTGAACTTCTAAGAACAATGTTTTTGACGTTGCTGCTTCGAGACTGATGACTTTTCGAAGCCTGTGAGCTCGAGCCAACAAGGCAACAATCTGTAGTAGATAACTCTCGTTGCGAGCCTTTGTCATAAAATAACTTCAAAACATCGTCATTTTCAATTTCTTGTTTTTTGCAAATCAAAATTGATTTGTTTTTTAAACTGTTCCTGGAAGCCACGAATGAAACCGTGGATGGATTCTTCTGGAAAACATTGGGAAGAGAAGTGTGAGTAATTAAATCGTTTTTTCCTTTCTTCTTGATAATCGGAATAAGTGGCTTAGGAGCCTTTTTGAAGGAGAAAGGATTTCTGAGGAAACGCAAGTTAATTGAACGAGTTGACTTGTAATTCCCATCTCTGAAGTTAACGTGTTTCACCAAGCTGGATTTCCTAACCTTGTCGGAGGACCTGACTCTCCTTTCTCGAAATCGGCGTACGACCAAAAAGAAGATCACGAAAAGAGCTGTGGTCATCAAAATAAAGTTGAGGATAATAATGGCGTTACTCGACGTAGTGTAATCGAAATTTGGGAAGCTGCTCTTGGCCAAAGAAGAAATATCTAATAGAGGTTTTTTTCGTTCTTCAAAGCTGCCTTTCTTATCAATGAGCCACTTGAACCATTTTCTCTGAAGAAGATCAAATGCATCTTTTTCTACGTTTTTAGGTTGAGGAGAATTGTTGATAAAATTCTTTGGATCCATCGCTTATTTACCTGGACACATGGGTGGGGGTTAAAAACTTTTGGCTATCTTCGAATGCCAAACATAGCCTTGTCTACGATGACAAAATAGCAGATGTCCCGCCACTTGGAACAGAACTGTTCCAATATTAAGTCGAACTGATAACTAAAGATTTGCGCTTAGCGCTAATAATTATCTCGTGATATCTCAATATGAGAAGATTCGTTGATCAAATATATTAGATATAAATTCAAGAATTAATTAAAATCACCAGTCTATTTTAAACATTTGAACGTATTTTTTAAATACTTGCTTCTGTTCTAAAATATATTTTTTTTTTTTACGTCTCGAGAAACATCTTTCCAATATTTATCATTTGGAGGTCTACAAAGTGACCTCAAGTATATATATATATATATACAAGGGCAGCGCATATCTCAAAGCTAAGAAATATTTTCCTCATAATTTTATAATTTCTCGGATGAATATTTAAGGTCATTGACCTCTTTAGTCGTGATTACTGAAACGAGGAGAGCGTCGATATGAACTATACTTACCAAGTAAAAAACTCGATAGATCCCGCAGAAAAGCAAGCGGCTATAAAGGGCCAAAATTAATCAAAATGGGTTTTTTCAAGAATTTCCTAGCAACAAAATGATAGAGTTCTGTCTGGAATTATACGATGCAGAAATTGCTGTCTTAATCTCGACATTCTGAGAAAGATAAGAGGACAAAAGCATATCTCAAAATTTCATGAAAGATTGATTTAACAAATGAAACGAATTGAACTTTGTATAAAAATAACTTAGATAATTGCGCTATTAATATTATTCAGATATCTCACTAGCTAATTTAAAATGGCTTTATTATTTTAAATATGAATTTTTTTAGTGTGTTTTTCAGCTTGTAGTATATCCAAAGTTATTAAATTGGAAGGTTAATAATTTTCAAATTTTGTGCTAAATGTATAATTATATATTAAGATTTAAAAAGTATTGTTTTATAATGTAGTTACACTAATAATGGACAACGCGCTAACAGACAAGATAATCGTGGTGGCTAAAAGGTTGAGCATGCTTGTACACCAAATACATTAAATGTAGAAGTAGGTCATGCTGTCATAGAGTAATTTGACAATCTGGTAAGTGTATTTACAGAACAATAATTTAAAAATTTTAGATATCATGATTATTGCTGCTTGTACGCCAAATTTCCGCGCATATCTCAAAGCTAAGAAATATTTTCCTCATAATTTTATAATTTCTCGGAAGAATATTTAAGGTCATTGACCTCTTTAGTCGTGATTACTGAAACGAGGAGAGCGTCGATATGAACTATACTTACCAAGTAAAAAACTCGATAGATCCCGCAGAAAAGCAAGCGGCTATAAAGGGCCAAAATTAATCAAAATGGGTTTTTTCAAGAATTTCCTAGCAACAAAATGATAGAGTTCTGTCTGGAATTATACGATGCAGAAATTGCTGTCTTAATCTCGACATTCTGAGAAAGATAAGAGGACAAAAGCATATCTCAAAATTTCATGAAAGATTGATTTAACAAATGAAACGAATTGAACTTTGTATAAAAATAACTTAGTAGATAATTGCGCTATTAATATTATTCAGATATCTCACTAGCTAATTTAAAATGGCTTTATTATTTTAAATATGAAAATTTTTAGTGTGTTTTTCAGCTTGTAGTATATCCAAAGTTATTAAATTGGAAGGTTAATAATTTTCAAATTTTGTGCTAAATGTATAATTATATATTAAGATTTAAAAAGTATTGTTTTATAATGTAGTTACACTAATAATGGACAACGCGCTAACAGACAAGATAATCGTGGTGGCTAAAAGGTTGAGCATGCTTGTACACCAAATACATTAAATGTAGAAGTAGGTCATGCTGTCATAGAGTAATTTGACAATCTGGTAAGTGTATTTACAGAACAATAATTTAAAAATTTTAGATATCATGATTATTGCTGCTTGTACGCCAAAATTCCACACATATATCACCTCGGATTGGTGAATAGTGTGCAACGTATGTGTGCATCATGTCGATATATGTACTGTATTTAAGCCATATGAATCATTATAAAGAAATAAAATTGTGATTTATTATAATGTGAAATCGCCACATGTGTCTACACAGGTAATATCGAGCCGTAATAATCACGGTAAGATAAAGTGCTATGGCTTAATTTTAAATCTACCAAATGTCTACAAATGTAGTGTTAAGCCAAGGTAGCCAAAGGTGAGCCAAGGAAGCCAAGGTGCTTGTTCTACGAGTCCATCAAATGTCTACATGTGTAGTAAAAGGTCATAATGGTTGAGTCTCGCAACGATTTAATTGCAACACTTGCAACACCAATTCAAACCAATTTGAAATTTTTAGCTATAAATATCAACGCTGCGCGCGTTTGTTTTTTGTAAATATTTCTGGTAGGATAAAGTCGCTATTTTATTAAGCCCGTTGAAGAGCGATAATCGCTTGAAAGCTAGCGTTTTTTAATAAAAGGAAAATCATTGTAAGAAAATATTTGTAATTAAAAATAATAATAATTTTTATTTCTAAACAATTAAATGAGGTCAATATAAAGTTACTTTCAATCTATAATAATAGAGAGCTGTGATTGCTCATCTTGCAAGTATGCCACCTTTTGACACCATTAGTAACGGGTCATGGTGAGCAGAGGCCTGTGAGTACATTAACAATAAGAAAATTATATTTCTACTAAGTCATTTTTTCTGGTTAGAATATGAGAAAGGTTTGTAATCTCGATAAATTTCCTTCCAAAAAATGTTATTTGAGGTCATATCAATCATGATGAATTGAGAGTAGTGAGTGCTCTCTTAAACTTCATATACACCTCATTCAATCAGAAGAAAATGCACTTTACACTTTCAAGAGCTCTGTTTAATAAATTATATTATTATATGAGCAAAATTTCTAACTGGTTCCATGTGTGGTGGCTGATTTATAAAAATGCTGCCTTCCGTTCAAAGAACGTGAGTTCTGCAAATGATGTAATTCAGATCAACTCATTTAACTGAAATCTTTGACACTTGAATAGTATGTCAAATTAATTGATATAGCGGTTTTTACAGGCCATGAAAATTGAAGTGGTAAATTGATATTAATATATGTCTGAGTTTTGAAATACAGTGGTACCTCGACATACGAGTTTAATTCGTTCCGCAACCTTGCTCGTATCTTGAATTACTCGTATCTCGAAGCAAATTTCCCCATACAAAATTCTCATTTAAAATCACAGATTAATATCTTCAACACTACCGAACCGAACTCGTATCTCGAATTTCGCTCGTAACTCAAAGCAAAAAATCACTTGCTCGTCGGCTCGTATCTCGAAAAACTCGTATGTTGGGGCGCTCGTATGTCGAGGTACCACTGTAATTTACAAGCGTACATACAAAGGGATCTAGGAAGGTTTTGCAAAATTTTATTTTTTATAATATTTTAAAATAGTTTCCAACATTGTCGAAACACTTCTTCCTTGGAAGCCAGTTATAAAACTAATTACTCCATGTTTCTTCCAGGAGCAGGGCGCATTCGGTACTCCAAGCTCTCAGGTCTTCATCGTGTGTTTCACATGAGTGAACTTTGGAAAGTCACACGGTGCCAAAGCCAAACTGTAAGCACTTTATCCCAGTACGTTCCAAATGGTCGGTGCTGTATGCCAGTTCTATAACGTGGGCATACATTTTGAAAGCTTGAATATTACGAGGCAATCTTTCGTGTACCACTTGGTAGTGACTGCCTCTTGATTTTCCAGCACCATCACATCACAACTCCTCTGACAGATCTGGATTTTCGCGCAGACGCGGAGTACTTCAAATTTCATAACACATACTTTTTTCTGCGCATTAGTGGGCACATTAAAATAATAATAAATCCATGTTCGGCACCATGAAACACGTCGTATAATCTGCTCCTTGGTTAGGTCATGGGGTACCCAAGGAGACCAAGTTTCACTCACGTGCACGTGCAGAATGATGTGAAGTAGGATAATGTCCGAATTATCTTCTATCTGATGATAGGTCACGTTTATTATGGTCCCCGACATTTTTCAGACTTCAGAGATGTTTTCTTCATTGAGTAATGAGCTTAACCTCTTTGATTTGGAGCTTCTTTGATAGCTAAATAACCGCTGTAAAACATTCTGAAAATGGCAATATGATGAAGAGGATCAATTCTAAGTACGGAAGTCCACCTGAAAACATTCATCAATGTCCATACCACGTGTAGAGATATAGCATAAAATTACCCGGCAATCATTTTTGGTCCAGGATGGCATTAATAGAACTTTTGGGAACCATTTGCATTTGAACAAGTCTCAGCACGTTCGCTGCTGACCATAGAAGCCTGGAACCCTGTTGCCTTATGGGGCAGCATGCCATCGACCTCGCCTTCGTGCAGGATGGCTAACGTCATGGTCCTAAGCAACGCTTAAAGTCTCTAAATAGTCTACAGAGCAATTATTGCATCTTCTACGTCTACCACAGGTCAGAGCTTGCTTGTGTCACTGCTCTAGATGTTACCATCCTATGGCATCTCATTTTATGGCCAGGAAAAATCGCAGCCGTCGTTAACGTAAAATTTCAAAGTCACCAAATGGTAGTCATCGACTGTCTTCTTTCCCATGCTCCAGGAGGGCAACTCCTACAGAGAGAGCTGAAGACCAGAATGACTGAAGCCACCATAGAAGATTCGTTGATTCTGAATCAACTAAATATTTCCTATTAGTCAAAAAGTTTCATGTTCGAAGCCTCGAAGGAGTTACTGTACCAGGCAGATTCAGTTCCTAATCAGTTCCGAGGTCACACACCTGCCGAAAAGAATCGCAAGACTCGGAATTTAGGTCAGCGTGTGGTCTTGATCAGGTCCTGCTATTATCTATATTACGTGATACTGGACATACAATGCCCCCGAAGCCATTGCGGAGCTCCTGGACCAAGCCGACTTCGTCGACGTCGCCACCTTCTTCGATGCTGCACTGGAGCACCCCAGGGTTGCTACTATTGGAAGCCACGCCGGCTGACGCGCGTCGTATGGACAAAATCCTACTTCCATCAGGCTTCTGCGACCGCGTCACCCAATACCAAACTATCGACTACGCCTACTCGGACCACCGTGCCGTCCTGATCTAAGTAGGAGAACCACTTCTACAAGACTTCTCTGCATCAGCAAGCTGCTACGGTTAGACCTGTTCTTCGATCGAATGGAAACGTTCATCGATGAAAAATCGGAAGACCTAGCAAATATTTCACCTCCGATGTTATGGGTGATACGTTTCTATTAATTGTTAAATATTAATGGTGAAAATTATTTTGTAAGAAATTGCACTTTATATATATATATATAGATAAATGAAAGATACACTATTTTTAAGCTACTATAATTATTTTATTCTTTTTACAATTCGATTATACGTATATTGTTGTTTACAAGATGATGATCAATAATACAGAGTAGAGTAATAATATATCACAGATCAGTCCTCCTTCCTTATATTGTTCATAGTTGGAGAAAACCGGCAAGGAGGGCATCGAGGTCGGGTAGATCTCCTAGGTGGAGGTGACGTGGAAATTTGAGGGTCTTGTTCCAGTCGGTGAGGTCCTGCTCCAGCGTTGTCCAAGGTCCAATCAGAATCTTCAGCATATTTGGTATCTGAACCTGTCCTCATCTGATTGACATGCACTTTAAATGTGCCTTTTAGGTTCTTTACTAGATAAACATTGTAACCTAGTCGTCGTATCACCTGGGCCTTGAACCATTTGCGCCTATTTTGTATTACTCTTGTAAACAGCACTTTATCTCCAACTTGAAAATGTCGCCTTCCACACTCATTTCTCCCAAAAGTCATCTGGATAAATTCAGAGTTCAAGCAATTTACAAATGTTCTAGGCACATAACTTAGGAGACGTTCTACAGGAGGCTTATCTAAAGAGGTAGGCGTATTTCTATAATTAAACAGAACATTTTGTAAAATACAGTCCATATTTGAGTTTGGAGATTCTTCCAACGACTTTTCCAGAGATTTTTTTAATTATTCTTACCGAAACTTCAGCAATTCCGTTAGACGAGGGATTATATGCTGGCGAGGTTAAGTGGTATACATTATTTTTCCGTAAGAACTCCTTAAATTCAATCGAATTGAAGGGGGGGCCATTGTCAGACACTAAGCATTGCGGTAATCCATACCTGGCGAAACACTCCCGTAGAAGCTTAATATTTTCTTGCGAAGTAGTACCTCTAGCTGGGAATACTTCAATCCAATTTGAATTTGCATCTACTACTAATAAATAACAATCACCTCTGAAATAGAAATGGTCAACATGAACTCGCTGCCACGGTTGGTTAGTCCTGGGCCAAGGTGTGTTCTCAGCGGGAGGAGCTGTCTGATGATGCATACAGGGAGAACATTCCTTCACAAACTCTTCAATTTGACTATCCATTTTTGGCCACCAAACCGAAGATCTGGCTAGAGATTTCATGCGATTGATTCCTATATGACTTTGATGAAGTAACTTCAACATTTGATCTTGACAGGTTCTTGGAATCACTGCCCTAGAATCAACAAAAATGCATCCCTGCAGTACAGAAAAATTTTCCAATTTTGAAAGGAATGGTTTCATTGTTTCATCCTTTTTTGCTAACTGAGGGTCTTCTAATAGATATTCCTTGAGCTTATTTAAAACCGGATCTTTATTGGTTTCTTCTTCAATAATGAGGTGGTCCAATGGAGTTACATTTAAAAATGATATATCATGTGTCACCAAATCAATGTTGTCTTCCCTTGAATTTATTTCCTCAAGTGGAAGTCTTGAAAATGCATCCGCACAGAGCATGGTATCTTTATTTGTATATCTAATATCGAAATCGAAATTTGACAACTCTAAAGCCCACCTATGCAAGCGATTTGCAATTAAAGGCGGAAGAAGTCTTTTGTTTCCAAAAACAGTCGTTAAAGCTTTATGATCACTCTTTAACACAAATTTTCTCCCAAACAAGTATTGTCTCAGTTTGGAAGTTGCAAACACAATAGCAAGTGCTTCTTTCTCAGTCTGAGAGTATTTGACTTCTGCACTTGACAATGTTCTGGAAACAAAGGTGATTGGCTTCTCTTCCCCTTCCACAATATGACACAAGACCCCACTTATGCCATAGGCAGATGCGTCGCAGGTTAAAGTTAATGGAAGCTTCATTGAATAGTGAATAAGCGCCTGGGAATTTAATAGAGTTAACTTCAAATTCAGAAATGCCTTTTCGCATTGGCTAGACCATTTCCAACGATTGTCCTTCTTTAGGAGTTGATAAAGAGGACCAGCCAAGGTTGACATATTAGGTATGTATTTTGAATAGAAGCTCAACATCCCTAGAAAACTCTTCAATGATGTTTTGTCGAAAGGCTTTTTACACCTTTCTAATGCTTCCAATTTCTTTGAATCTGGTCTAACACCATCTTCATTTATAATATGACCTAGAAAACAAATGTCTTTTTTTTTTAAATAAGCATTTTTCTTTATTAAGGGTGAAATTTAGCTCTTTCAATTTATCGAAGATCATTTTTAAAATTCTGTAATGTTCTTGTTCATCTTTAGAACCAATGAAAATATCATCTAAGTATATCACCGTGTTGGGAACATCATGAAAAAGGCTGTCCATACACCTCTGGAAAATGGCTGAAGCTGGACTGATGCCAAAAGGCAATCTATTATATCGGTAAAGTCCTCTATGGGTAGATACCACTAGCAGATTTTTTGATGCTTCATCCATTTCAATTTGATGATATGCGGAGGAGAGATCCAATTTGGTAAAAATCTTGTTTCCTCCTAGATTTCCCAACATAGTTTCTATAGTAGGTAATGGATATTTCTCATCTTCAATGCAATTATTCAAAGTATTTTTAAAATCACCACACAAACGTAGTTCTCCATTTGACTTTATTACCGTTACTAAAGGCGTAGACCAATCACTAGCATTAACTTTTTCAATTATTTGACTTTTTTCAAGTCTGTCTAGTTCTTTGTCTATCTTCTCTTTAATGGAAAAGGGTACTGGTCTAAATTTAAAAAATTTGGGCTTAGCATTTGGCCTCAATGATATTGAACCTTTAATGCCCTGAATTGGTAAATCTTTATTTTCAAATACTCTCTTATATACTTCTAAAAACAGTTCTAAATTTGAAATTACATTTATATTATTACAGATATCAAAAACGCAATTGGGCCAATCAGCTTTTAAAATTCTTATCCAATTTCTGCCCAGTAACGGCGTTTGGTTATTAAACTGGCCTGTCACAATTAGGGGTAGTTTTTCCTGATAGTTTTTGTAACTAACATTTACCAAGCATTTTCCAAAAACTGGAATCAAATTTCCTGAAAAACTTTTCAAATGTCCACTGTATTTCTCTAGAGTGACATTTTTGAGATTTGTAAGAAAAAATTTCTTTGAAACTACAGACACGTCTGCACCAGTGTCAACCTCCATTATAGTGTCTGCATCTTCAATTTTAACGTTTACCATTATTTTTGGTGCGTTTTCTAATGTGTTGCACTGAATAGTATTCAATTTATTCAGATTGGGTTTATTCATTCCAGAATTTTGGGCCGATTTTTTATTCCAACATACTGGAGCAATGTGCCCTTTCTTATTGCAAATATAACATTGAGCATTTTTAAATTTGCATAACTTCGTATCGTGGTTAGACTTTCCACAAATTTTGCAAGGATTATTGTATTTACATGGGAATTTAAAATTTTTAGATCTGGCTTCCAACTTATCAATATCATGACCAGGATTTTTCATCAAATTTACTTGTGACTTCGCTGCCTCTACAGAATTTGCAATATTTATTGCACTATCAAACGTTAAAAAAGGTTCACTTAGCAGCCTTTTAAGCGTAGCTTCATCGAAGCAACCACTTACAAATTGATCACACAAATTTTCATTTATGTCAGTAAATTTGCACTTGTCTGCCTGAGATTTAAGCCTCAAAACAAATTTTCCCACAGGCTCATTTTCTTTTTGTACAATCTTGTGAAATAAATATCTTTCATAGTGCTTATTTTTTATTGGATATAAATGGTTGGTTAAAACCTCTACTAAATCTTTATATTTAAGGTCACTTGGCCTTCTGGGTATCAACAAATCGCGCAAAGTCTTATAAACAATAACATCAATAGACGTTAATAACACAGATACTTTGTCTGCTTCTAATGTTTTGTTCAATTTAAAACATTCTTCTAATTGTTCCAAATAACAATTTAGATCTTCACCTTCACGAAACCTTGGATAATTTAAATTAGTGGTGGCCATACTTACGTTAATTCTTCGTCGCCATTTGATACGTTTCTATTAATTGTTAAATATTAATGGTGAAAATTATTTTGTAAGAAATTGCACTTTATATATATATATATATAGATAAATGAAAGATACACTATTTTTAAGCTACTATAATTATTTTATTCTTTTTACAATTCGATTATACGTATATTGTTGTTTACAAGATGATGATCAATAATACAGAGTAGAGTAATAATATATCACAGATCAATGGGAACTATGGACTAGGGTCAAGGCAGATTTGGTCGCGGAGATGCGGTCCCTCGCGCCTACCGTCGTCGAGTACGGCGGTAGATACATCGAGAGAGCAAGTCTCTTCTTGAGGCGGTGACTGGAGGACGATACTGCCCGCTCCGACTATCTTTCCTTGTCGGACCTCGGGCGTTCCCTCCGAGCCAGACATCGTTCTCCCTCCACCTTCACCGACGACGACGGCAACGTCATCTCCGGGGGCCAGCTTAGGTGTTTCCTCCTGGAGGGAGGTCGACGGGTTGTTGACCCACAAATATTGGAGTTGCCGAGCCGTGCGACTCCTGCTCCGAGAGGTGTTCGCCCAGATACCTGCCAGACTGGATGTCAAATTCAAGGAATTGGTCGCACACGTCAATGTGACCTACGGCATCAAGTGCTCCCTGTGCCTTAAGCAGGGACACAAACGCAAAGTGTCCGCGTAAAACTGGTGCCCAGGAGGACAAGCTGGTGCTCCCTGTGGATGCTCCTGCAGCACGCAAACAGGGCTGGACAAAACCACTCTCCACTTCGAGCACCATGCCGGCTGCAGCACCAACTCCAGCTAAACAGACCCCACTTACTGCTACTGTGGACCCAGCCCCACCTCCATCAAGGGCATTCAATGACACTCAGCAGGAGGACCTGATAGCAAGACAATCCCAACAACGAGCGCTCTGAAAATTCTGGAGCCGAAAACATCGAAGAAAAGAAGGCAGGGCCCGGTGTCGAGGCCTCCTTCATCCAAGCCAATGCCCTCCAAAAACTCCGCCCTCTCAACACCAGTTGCGGATTTGTCTGCACCCATCAAGCAGACCCTCTCAACACTCTCCAGCCCTGTCGCGCCTTCGCTCGGGGCGAAAATTCCTGTCCTTCCCCAGGAGACTACAACTTCTGAACCTCCTGTTCCGGCGCCGAGCACCAGCCAGTTGCTGCTAGGACCAGAACCCTCCCTGGCCATTATTGAGGGAACAACAGCTCCCAAGAAAAAGACCCAAAATAGGACTGCATTATCCATCCAGTCTTCTACCTCCATGACCCAACCCATGCAGCCTCTTCAGAAATCTCAGGAGATCCTCATAGGGCAGGTGGAGCGAATTTTGAACAACTGGACGCTGATTCTTTCCTATCCCCCTCTATGAGGATATTTGTAGGTTTGAAGTAGTGGACGCAGTCCTATACCGCCATGTGAGGGAGGTACTCTCCGAGACACTCTCGACAGAAAACAAGATCATTCTGTGCGATTTCCTCAACATGGCAATTGAACATGTTGGGGATAAAGACCCATTTATAACCAAGGGCCTATCCGAATTCAGGGTGTCTTGTAGCCCTTAATTTAAACCAATGTAGCCTGTATAGATTTCATTATGTACTATAATACTATTTTAATTATTTTCATTTTTACTTATTGTTATTATTTTTTATTTTAGTTTTCATTTATCACTATAATATTTCATGAACGATGTAATAAAAGGAGATTCAATCTCAATCTCTCTCTCTCGGCCCTGCCGCGAGATCCTGCCGGCCTTCCTGGTGTACGGAGTCAAGTGCTCGCGGTGCCAGAGGCAGGGGCACCGTAGGGCCAACTGCCCCTTGACTCCAAAAAGGCCTGCAGATGCGCCTGAGCAGGCGCCCTCGAACACCGGCGCAGTCAAGCTCGGCCCTGCGCCCACTACACCCACCGCGGATCCACCTGCTGCTCCCATTCCGGCAACATCGCCCGAAAATGAAGATGGCCCGTTTCCCCAGCCTCTCCTCCCCCGACGGCTGCGAAGTCTGTCGAGAAAAGCAGCCCTGACCAGTCTCAAGTCCCCGGACTCAAGATCCTACTCCCCTCCATCTCAGACACCCAAAGGTCTGCGGTTAACAGGCTGGCCAGGCAACTGATAGTGCGGATTCCCGGATCCAAAACTCCCCTCTACAAGCGTCGCTCCGACGTTAGAAAACAGACTGGGAGCCCACAATGAACCTCCACGTCATGATACTCAACGCGCGAGGGCTCGCCGCTTGTGACAGAAGTTTAGAGCTCTGCCATTTTCTGGCCCAACACCATGTGGACATCGATTTAATCCAGGAAACAAACAAAGAATCCCTGGACTACGCCCAAGATCTTTGTTTCGGCTACAGCGCCATCGTCGCCCCGCCTGCCGCCTCCAGGGGCTCCGATCTCGCCTGACTCTTCGTGCCGGGCGTCGCCCTATTGCGACATCGCGTCCTGTGGCCTGGATGCATCGACCTAGTTCACCTCGATGTCCACGGCCAGAAGATGGCCATCATCAACTGTCACCTGTCTCACTCTCCTCACGAGCAGCTCAAGCAACTGGGAATCATCGCAGAAACAGCAGTCCGGGATAATGCATGGGTCGTGGGCGACCTCAACATCGACGGGGGTCCTGCCGGAGCAACAGATTCGGCCTCTTTCGAATCCCTCTCCAATCTATTGGAGCAAGCCGCGCAGAAAGATGTTACCTTCTTCAACTTGGCTCACCTTCCCACCAGAGTGGCCGACTTCGGGGGTCGGATACACAGCAGCCGGCTTGATAGAATACTCCTCCCTGCCGCGCTAGTGGAGAGGGCAAAGAGCTACAGCAGCCGATTCTACCGTCTCTCTGACCACCGCGCCGTCCTCCTCCAACTAGGATCTCCCCCTGCTGCGGGATCACCCGGTGTGGCTGTTGTGCTGAGGTCAGCGGCTGCTATTGAACATCTGTCAACTTACATCGAGGACGTCGGGTGGGCCGCCGAGGACCTCGATGACGGAGAGCTCTGGTCGAGATAGAACCGCATGAAGGCTGAAATCTTGGCGGAAGTCAGGTCACTCCACACAACTTGTCCTGAGCTGAAAGACGACTACGTTACCCGAGCCAACCGTTATATCAGGGCCAGGCTAGAGGCCTCGTCGACGGAGGCCGACTATTTATCGCTGCTAGACCTCAGACGTGCGCTCCGCCTCCGCCGCCATGCAGCAACCATCGTCAGGGATGAAGAGGGCGATATTATGGGTGATCGAGAGCTACGCTATAGGGCGCTCTCCTTCTTCAGGCATCGCTTCGCTCACGAACCAGCCGACCCTGCCGAGGTAGACAACTTCATTGCAGGCACCACCACCCCCTTCATCCTCGAAAAAGACGATCCTCTACACCGGTCAGACCTTTCCAGGGAGGAAATCGTGGAAGCCATTCGCACGCTTCCCACTGGAAAGGCCCCGCGATGGGACAGCTTGCCCTGCGAACTCCTCTCTGCATATGAAGATTTCTTCTCGGTTCTTCTGTGGAGGGTGTTCGTAGCTTCCTTGGTGCTCGGTGCCCTGCCATCATCTACACGCCGCGGCTCCATTTGCCTGGTCCCCAAGACTCGCAGTGGTCCTGGTCTAACTGGCTTCCGCCCCATCACCCTGCCCTCTACAGACTACAGGGACCTCGCTGCCATCCTTCTACGGCGTCTCAGGCCCCACCTCCCTACGCTGGCGATTGACTGCCAGACCTACGCTATCCCGGGCAGGTTTCCTTCCTGGAACATCGCTCGGGTCATGGACGAGGTCGAGATAGCAACTGCAGGGAGGTTGCCGCTGGCAGTCGTATCTGTGGACCTAGAGTCCGCATTTGACTCCCTGGACATAGGATTCCTGATTTCACTCCTGGTCTCTTTGGGCCTGCCGCCAGCCTTAATCAGGCTTGGATCCAGATCCTTTACGCCGGGGCGAACGCAGCCATCCGGATTGGAGAGCACCACACTGCCGCCTTCCCACTTCTAAACGGCGTGAGACAAGGCTGCGCCGTGAGCGTCGCGCTGTTCAGCCTCGCTACCACTCCGCTCCTGCGTCGCCTCCAGAGTGCTCTTGGTGAGGGCAACGTCATCGCTTACGCCGACGACATCGTGCTGATGGTCCGCCGGGAAGAACACTTAGGTGAGGTGGGCTCCATCTTCCAGGGCTTCCAGCGCGCCTCCAG
>CP092879.1:4847119-4890947 GCA_030710605.1 Cordylochernes scorpioides
AGTTTAGTTTTTCTTAGTTTCTCTTTCCTCTATCACTAGTATCAAAGTATTAATAAAATTCATGTATTCCAAAATCAAGTGGTAAAATATTTCATTTTAATAATTAATTGAACATTCAAGCCACTATACTATATTTTATTCATCATGATCAGATTTTCATACTAAGACATTGAAAAACACTTAGTCAAGGATTACAAGTTTGACCACAGTCCTCTCCAAATAGTGCTATACAACAACAACAACAAAAGCCTTTATTTAGGGCATTCCGCCCCATATAGGATTCGCCGTATTTAAAATAGTGCTATACTAACACATTAGGGGTACAATACAAAATGCAGTTACGAGCGTCATTCTTCATCTCCTAATCAACTCTGTCACCGTTTGCTTTTTTTTGGAATGGCGCCCTCCTATTGGTTGGCTACGATCACGCCACCTTTGCCCCCCCCCCCAATCATGCCTCCCCCACTCGCTTTTTCGTTTTTGTAACTATTGTGTTGGAGCGGGCCGCTCCTTAAATAAATGCATATATTAGTTAATAACTAAATGGAATCCTCTCTTTCTTTTTCCCAGTATGAGACGCCTACGGAAGCCAACAGTACATAGACAGATAAAGCACATAGGCTATAGTTATTAACTAACATATGCATTTATATAAGGCGCCAATTTATAATTGTAACAAATAGTATTTGAATCAAAACATTCAATCGGGTAAAACACGGGCGTTGCCCGGGTCATTCGGCTAGTACAAAATATATGCCAATACTTAATATCTACTTGTGTCATGTTTTGAACTGATCAATTTTTAGGCCTTCTACAAGCTTTAGGTCCAGCATTCTAAGGCACAACTCATCATTAGGTGTCGCCAAGCGCCCGCTGCGGGGGAGGGCCATGGAGAGGGGTGGAGAGGCGCATATTTGAACTCTTTTTCACCTTTTTTTAACCCCTTACTGGACGGGTTGGGTAGATTCTGCCCATGCATAAATTAAATATAGGAATAAAATATATTTTTCGTTTACCTAGAGCTACCAGCTTTCATGTATTCTAATTTTATAGTGATACAAACATTTTCCATCCATCGTTTATAAATTTCAGTTTTGGGAGGGGGGTTAAATTTGCATGTGTGGGCGGATTCCGCCCAGCCCGTCCAGAAGTGTGAGAATTTTTCGTGCTAGTGTTAGCTCGTGGCTCATACTTGATTCTCTATCTTTCGCTATTTTTAACTTCCTTTTTATAAAATAACACTTCTTTCTTTGGATAAGTAGAATAATCAATCAAGTCAACAGAGAGAACTATCCCTGCCAACCCAAAATATATATGTTTTAGAGATTAGTCGACCACACTTTGGAAGAAATATTCCAGCAGACAATTGATTCACTTCAGTAGAATTAGTTGATAAGTTGAAAGAACATGGCCTTACATATTTAGGAACGATGAGAAAGAACAAACCTTAGATTCACCACAATTTCAACCGCACCCTAATAGAGAATCAGGAACCTCTATTTTTGGTTTCTCTGGAACACCCACTTTAGTCTCCTATGTTGCAAAAAAAGAAAAGAAAAAAGAAAATCGGTAATCAGATTGATAAAAAAGGTAAAAAAGAAAGGAGTCATTTTATTGTTGATCTTGGGAGAGCATTGACTGATGAACACCTGGCCACACGTAATATCGATTCTCTCCCACTGCAATTACAGACAACAATTCAAGAAGAATGATGGTTCAAGTAAACCAAGTGAATCTACGATACCACAACAATCTGATACTCCAAAAAGGTGCTACAAATGTCCATCAAAAACGCATTAAAAAATAAAAATCCTTTGCTCTGTATGTCAACTAAGCGTTTGCATTAATATTTCTTTATAATTTTTGAAAACTGTAAATAGATTATATTTAGAATTTTCAAAAGTCAAAATCTGTATATTAACTATATATTAATTAAATATTTTTTTAAAATATTGATTTCAATCATTATTTAGCGCTAATTTCATAAAGTTACATAGGTGGGTTGAATCTACCCAACCCGTCCAGTTACGTAAGAAAAATCCACCCGTCCAGTTAAGGGTTAATACACTTTAAATTGACTAGAGTTTTGGTAGCACATTTTGAATAATTTGGTAACCCATTTGGACTTTGGTTACATAAGAATTGGGCACTGATGTTAGGTGTCATTTATATCATGGATTAATTTAGAGATCACTTTTTTTCTTGTTATTTTGCAACTTTTAAGCATTTATTAGAGATTTTGTTTCTGATTTGAAGAGGTTGATATTGGGTTGCCTACCTAAAGATTTCTCATGATACAGCCCGTATTTAGAATAGCTCTCTCTACATTGAAACTTGATTTTAAAACAAAAATCACCTGAAATTAGATTATTAAAGGTCTCAAGTGAGCAAAGATTTAAAAAAATTAACACTTCAATATACATTAAAAGTGATGTGTTTAATTATTAACACATTTGTTGGGCAGCTTTCTGACTAAAAGCCCTTCAATGGGCCCATTGAACATTAAAAAATCCACACGATACTTCAAAAAATATTTTTATTATTCCTACTTGATAAGTTGTGGTTGTGCAGGCAACTCGGCCCAATCCTTCATCCAATCTTTCACCCTTCTCCATTCCACCTTTACCATCCAGATTGCCACTCCTGGGGTAGGTTGTCTCCACTCACCTCAGCTAGCATTTGCTTATTGTATTGCATGCTTACTTGATAATTTTACATACATGCACCGCAATCCAGGGTTAGCTATTTGCTCTTTATTATTGAGGTTTGTGTGAGATCTGGTATAAATTTTCAATTGATGGCTTAAGTTTTTGATTCAGCCACTTTGTTTCATATGTCCCTCGGTAGAGCTGACTGCTACAGGGAGCGTTCCCAGGTGGTGGATAGGGGAACGACCTTCAGATATGAAGGCCAGCTGTGAAACAAGCAGGATAACTCTGACGAATAAGCAGTCGCAAACCAACAGCAGGATTGTTAGAAAGAGGAGAAAGACCTCTTTAAAAATCCTGAGTTCAACTGATCCGGTTTATAGACCTCAGCAAGGGTTCCTCTCCAGGGATATGGAGGAGCTGCATCTATACTCATGTTAGTGTCGGCAGCAAAGGCGTCTGCTTCCATGTTTGGAACGGCCTCAAACTACAGGCAAAGTCAGACTTTCACTAAAGTGTGCCTGGATCATGGTTCAATGATCAACGAAAGCTACACCCCATTCCATGGGATCAGATATTGATTTGCATGCTGCATCGCCTGTCACTCAGAATAAACAGGGGTGCGTTCATGACTTAGAGGGTTCTGTCCGATAAGTATAATATAGAGAGAGCTTCCACAAACTTCAAACTTTGTACCTTCCAAACTATTAAGCATTTTGCAGTGCAACATAAATGGAATGTGCTCGACAGCAACAAAAATAAAATTAGAAAAAATAATGGAAATAGCTTACAAACACAGGGTTCAAATTATAGCCCTACAGGAAACCAAATTAAATGAAAAATAAAAACTGAAATATAATAAGGCACAATTTGGATTATAGATTATAAACACAAGGTATTAAGGAAAAATCCAAATAAATAAATAGTGTGTGACATTTCGGTAACAGCATTGTTTATTTATTTATTTGGATATGGTCTTATTACCTTGTGTTTAAACTGAAATATAAAAACCACAATATCCTCAGAAACTATAGAAATAAAGAAGGAGCTGGCCTAGCATTTCTAATCAAAAATTTGTACTAAAGGACATAACCATACATATTCCAAATACAACAACGACAAAAACCTTTATTAAGACACTATTGTCTTACAAGGGGATTCCCCTAAAAGGTTATGCAGTATAACCTCGTTAATTCGGCACACACAAATTCGACACTCTACCTTAATTTGACCATATTCAAATGTCCCGATCTCCGGCCTATCAAATAACAAACCGTAATTCGACAGTATCGATAATACGACAGTTCCGATAGTTTGACCATTTTAAAATTTAAATTTCGACAGTTGAATGTTTTTTACATACAACTTTACCGCTAAAAAGGTATTCGGCGGTGGCAAGTGTCGATCGGCCGGCGCTGATTGGATCGCGCCTGCGCACTTTTGTTTCTTGTTTGTTTGTTTCACTTTGCATTGCTATTGCGCAATGTCGCGAGTGTTATTGTTTTTTTTTAGGAAATATATTTATAGAAAGTTGGTCTAGTATGACTAGAATAATAAAATGGCTTATTCATTAAATTTTGGACTTTTATTTTATCATGCTTAGTTTACTAATAAGAAACTAAGCATGATAAACTAAAAGTCTAAATTTGAATGAATAAACCATTTCATTATTCTTTACAAATTAGTAAACTAAGCATGATAAATTAAAAGTCCAAAATTTAATGAATAAACCATTTTATTATTCTAGTCATACTAGAACAACTTTCTCTAAATATATTGCATTAGCATTCCATCTAGAACATTATTTGTTTTACTTTCAAAAGAAACAGTCATGTATAAATCCCCGAATAGGTCCCTTTCACAAAGCTCTTTATTTCTGCAGAATCCTTTGATGAATTCTTATGTATGTAGAAAGTTGGAAACCTCTGATGAGTATAAGTAAAAGATTTGAAGCGTATGAGGTTACGTTTCTTTAAACCTTTAATAAAGATTCGAGCTTTCGGGCCTATAATAAGTAATAATATTACTCTAATATCAACAGCAAATTCAAAAGATTAGTCGTTGAGGCGTTGCTATCTTTGAAACACAATAGTATTAACCGACATATAGAGATCCCTGACGCATATAAAGCAATACTTCCATAAATAGTGTACCATAGTTGCCCAATGCCAGTTTGTTTTACTTCAGAAAGTTTCAACTTTGCAGATTTAAACATTGTATCATAGTCCAGAATCTACTTTGCATACTCAAAACTCATAGATATATTTTAAAATTATTTTTTACTTACATATGTTAATTTTCCTAGTTTCAGATACATATATAAGATGCACGTTTATTTGTTTGGATTGTAGTCCTGTAGAAGGGTTATAGGCCCGAAAGCTCGAATCTTTATTAAAAGTTTAAAGAAACGTAACCTCATACGCTTCAAATCTTATGTATGTGTTTAAAAATAAAACAAATAAGTAATCTAATCTTATGACAATGTTCTTACCTCCCATATTGGTCTTATTACCTTCTGAAATTTATCGTGGAACAAAGTTGTTGTTAAGAAAAAAGACATTTCCTTATCGTGCAACTGAAAGTTGCTGATGGCTTGCGCCATCTATCGGAATAAATATCAACTAATACTAATCGTCGATTTTTAATTATTCCAGAATTGGTCAAATACCGTTTCTTGATTAATCAAGAAAAGCTAACCACGTACACGTTTCGGGCTGTTGGCCCCTCGTCAGTGTGGTGCAAGCTGTACCTCAACGACCAAAAAGGCTGGTTTTTGGGGCATCCTGAAAAACCATGAAACATGTATTTAAGCTGGAAGGACGTGAGAACACCAATCAATGTGAAAAATGTACAAAAGTGAATTTGTACTTGGATCAGGTGGATAAATTAAGAAAAAAGGCATTTCCTGATTGTGCAACTGAAAGTTGCTGATGGCTTGCGCCATATAAAGTTGTTGTTTCTTATCCCCATGTGTAAAGATTACATGAATTCCATGAGCTCATGCTCCTCAAGATATCAACATATATAGTCACGACCGTCTTTCCTCAATTCCTCATCGCTGTCACGGATGCGCGCGCATCATCATTATGATCATTATCTTCTATAGAAGCTTCTATCTTTATAATTATGTATATTTACAAAAAGTCAATTCGCTCGCGCCTCTAGCGGTGAAAATGAGGGGTAATACCAGCTGACCTAATGTACATGTAAAGTTTGGAGCGGGACGTTTCACAAGAGTGACATCCACGGCTCCAATTTATAATTGTAACAAATAGTATTTGAATAAAAACATTCAATCGGGTAAAACACGGGCGTTGCCCGGGTCATTCGGCTAGTTTTATGATAAGCAGCAGCCTCTCCCAAAGGTCCTGTTTAGTGCATCTAATACAAGCCAAAATGTGTTCTGGAGCTGCAGGTGACAAGCTACATTTTGGGCAAGCGGGGTAGATTTTGTTATTATTTTCTATCTTCAATGGCTTGAGATGGTCTGTTCTATATCTTGTTATTGTTGTGTAGTGTGTGCAATAGTAGGTGGGTAATTGGAATTTTTGTTGAATGCATTGATTACTTTTTGATTTGTACTTTTTTAGCGTGCATTTTTTTTTTTTTGTATTATGAACCTGTTAGGATTCGAACCTGAAATCCTTTTCTAATTATCAAATTAGTGTTAGCATGGTACAATGGCTAACTTGTTCAATTATTTAATTAGTGTCATTGTGGTGCAATGGCTAACCTCTTTCAGTTATCTAATTAGAATGTTGGTGTCAGTGTAGTTGTTTAAATTGTCTAGTTAGTATTGAGGTAATGCAATGCCTAGCTTTTAGTTGCATAATTAGAAGATGCCTTTTTAAAATAATTTATTCATCTGATCCCAGTACAATTTCATTTTCATGCCCTTTAGGCCTGAATACCTGTTTCATGATTTTTTAGGATGCCCCCAAAGACCAGCTTTTTTGGTCATTGGGGTACAGCTTGCACCACACTAATCTTCTTCTTCTTTCTTATCTCCACTCATTCATATTAGGGTATCAAGTTGTGACCCTTGATGGTGTCTGTTTGACAACCATCATGACTGGGTGAAGTAGAATGCGTCTGCCTTTGTCATTAAGACTGGGAGCACTACTCAGTGGCAGGCCATCTTAGCTCTAAAATAAATGGCCACCTCTGACATGAGGAATAGACCCCATGTGCAGCTGCTCCTAACATGGAGTACAAATGCTGCTCATCCTGTATCCCTGGATTAGGAGCCCTTACAGGGTACTATCAGCCGGGCCAGCTGAGTCCAGGTTTTTTAGCAAGCTTGTTACTGCTCCCCCTCCTCCTTTTTCATCTGGGCTTGGGACCGGCAAAGGCGGAAGTTATGCACCACACTAATGAAGGCCAACAGACTGAAACGCATATGTGGTTAGCTTTTATTCATTAATCAAGAAAGGGTATTTGGCCAATTCTGGAATAATTTTAAAAAAACAACAACAATTGGTTGATATTTATTCCAACAGATGGAGCAAGTTGCACGATCAGGAGATTCCTTTTTTTTTTTTTTTAATTTAAAATTTGTTTCTCTAATGTTTTTACAAGTTAGATCTGTGTAGATACTGCCTCAACATTTGACACCTTGCTGTGTGATGGGTGAAAATAGGAAGTTATCATCTTTATTAGTGCTTTTTGTTTCTTTATTTAAAATATAATTTGTACAACCACTAAACTGAGGGATGAAAAATAGTAGAAATGGTGCAAGATTATAGAAATTTTTTTTTTTAAAAACATCAATAATAAAAAGGCATTAATAATGATTACAACTTTATATTTTCACAGTTAGAAGGGCCTAAATGACATTTAAAAAGTGTTCTTTGTTTGTTTAAGCTGACTTCCCTATCATTTTATGTATACCTTGTGTGCAAATAATGACTCCTACAACATGACCCCTTCCCTGAGCAAACACTTTGGTTAGCTCAAAGATATTCTGGGTTAATCCCACCTCTGATGAATGGCCACCTCCAGGAGAGGCCAGGAGGCTTTTTGTCTCATGGAATGGAGGTTCCAGAATGGCTGATTTCTTGGACAGCTCTCACTGAGGGATGGACATTGAGAGGGTCTCATCCTGTGCATTTCCTCAGAATATACAGGACATTGCTTTCTCACCTCTACACAAACATTAATATATTCAATATAATCTTCCTGTACAGGACATCTAATTGCAGAGCCAAAGTGCTCTTTAGAGAGAGGTGTCCTCTTACCAGAGAGTTACAAAATAGTAATTTTGCTAATGAAAACTGTCCTTTATAGAGAGGTATTCTCTAGCGCAAGTGTCCTCTCATGGAAGTTTTATTGTATACTAGCCGAATGACCCGGGCAACGCCCGGGTTTTACCCGATTAAATGTTTTTATTCAAATACTATTCTTTACAATTATAAATTGGCGCCGTGGATGTCACTCTTGTGAAACGTCCCGCTCCAAACTTTGTGTCTGAGAAGCGATATTTTTATAGAAAGATGATCTGGCTTTGTGTCTTCTGCTCGAATGAATGTTTTTCTGTTAGGATTTTGTTCCTGCATACTAAAAATTAACTAGCTTTACCCGTGGTCTCTGCTTTTTGAAAATGTTCCTGTTATAATTTTGTATCTGATAATCAAACATGATACAGCAATATTGTCATGATCATTTTCTGAATAAAATACAGCTATTTTTGTCCAGAACCTTTTAATTTCAAATTTTCTTGGCTAAATATCCGATAAATATCTCTTCCAGATTTTTCTCTATGTCCTGTTGAAACACGTTTTACATGTACATTAGGTCAGCTGATATTATCTCCCATTTTCACCGCTAGAGGCGCTGCTTGCGAGCGAAAGGGCAAATTCGCAACGCAATTTGCAAATAACTCAAAAAATATTCGGGATAGAGACCTGAAATTTTCACTATAAGTTTTTCCAGATTCTACTCTATATACTGTTAAAATTTCAGTCAGATTAGTTACGTATTGTGGACGTGTATAGCCGACATAGATACCCACATACATACATACATACATACATACATACATTGACTTTTATATATATAGGGATATGTAATATTGTTGCAAATGATCCTGTGGATAAACTGGCAGTCGTGTATGTGAGGCGACTGTTGA
Organism: Cordylochernes scorpioides; assembly: GCA_030710605.1. NCBI lineage: Eukaryota > Metazoa > Arthropoda > Arachnida > Pseudoscorpiones > Chernetidae > Cordylochernes > Cordylochernes scorpioides. The sequence goes on from CP092879.1 coordinate 4,855,895, forward strand.
TGTTCTTCCCACAAGAAGCAGAGGCAAGGCTAGATGTTAGCACTGAGAGTGATTGGGGACAGCCCACAGGACAGAGGCCATGACACAAACTTGGATGCTTATCACCGAGACATGGAGAGAGAGACCAAGAGAGACAGAAGCGGTCTGCCAATGGACACCCTGTAGAACATACTCCTGCTGTCCCCCTGCTAATAGTTGACCTGTTTACAGGGGTCATCTATAAAAAGTCATCTGGGCTTTGGCTATTTCCTCTCTCTCTCTGCCCCCAGCTGTTACCATCTTTGGCTTTTTATTTTGACGTCATAATTTTGAGGTTAAATACAGATAAGGGTGTATAGGTTGTATTAATAAAGATATAGCATATATACAAAATATGGGGTGGTAGCAAATAAGAGTAGTGTACATTTTAATAGAAGGGTATGATCTTATAAAGTATCGGCTCTAATTGGAAGATATATGAAATATACTAAAAGTGTCATTATTATAGTTTGAAATATACTATATATACAGTAAAACCCCGCTAATACGAACCCCGGATATAGCGAACCTTCCCTTATAACGAACCAAAGGCAATTCCCGATTTCATTCCATTGAAAATACCATCGTTATAATGAACTTCGTGATTTTTCAAATAACGAACTAACCCTATAACAAACCTATTTTCTGTCACAAAATAATAAAATATATCAAAAATACTATGCTTATAACGAACTTAAAATTGTAATTTTAAAAAATTTAAAACAACAAAATTTTGAGCATGTTTCATCTCGCGGATCACGATTTCAAAACAATAAATTTAACGGCATTTTTTGTTTTCATTTACATTCTATTTTTGCTGTATGTTGTATAATTTTTAACACATTATACTTTTTATTAAATAGAATATATTTGCATCCATTAAATTTGAAATATAAAAAATGCAAATGGCTTCCAAAATGAAGAAAACAAAGGCATTTTAAAAACAAAAGCGTTATTTCTTTTTTTAAAAAAAGGCCATTTTCGGAACTTTTCAAAGTGAAACAACACAGGGAAAATGTTAAGAACATATTAAAATAAGATAATATAATTTTTCTATTATAAAAGATAAAATATAAAGCTATTAACCCTTAACTGGACGGGTGAATTTTTCTTACGTAACTGGACGGGTTGGGTAGATTCAACCCACTTATGTTACTTTATGAAATAGGCGCTAAATAATGATTGAATTCAATATTAAAAGAAATATATTTAATTAATATATAGTTAATATGCAGATTTTGACTTAAAAAAATTCTGAATAAACCTATTTACAGTTTTCACAAATTTATAAGAAATGTTCTTGCAAATGCCTAGTTGACATACAGAGTGAAAGGTTTTTATTTTTTACTGCGTTTTTTGATGGACATTTGTAGCACTTTTTTGGAGTATCATATTGTTGTGACATCGTAGTGTCAATTTGGTTTACTTGAACCATCATTCTTCTTGAATTGTCGTCTGTAATTCCAGTGGGAGAGAATTGAGATTACGTGTGGCCAAGTGTTCATTAGTCAATGCTCTCCCAAGATCAACAATGAAGTGACTTCTTTCTTTTTTATCCTTTTTATCAATCTGATAACCGATTTTTTTTTTTTTGGGAACAAAGGAGACTAAAGTGGTTGTTCCAGAGAAACCAAAAATAGATGTTCCTGATTCTCTATTAGGGTGTGGTTGAAATTGTGGTGAATCTAAGGTTTGTTCTTTCTAATCTTTTCTAAATATGTAAGGCCATGTTCTTTCAACTTATCAACTAATTCTACTGAAGTGAATCAATTGTGTGCTGGAATATATCTTCCAAAGTGTGGTCGACCAATCTCTAAAAATATATATATTTTGGACTGGCAGGGATAGTTCTCCCTGTTGACTTGATTGATTATTCTACTTATCCAAAGAAAGAAGTGTTATTTTATAAAAAGGAAGCTAAAAATAGCGGAAAATAGAGACTCAAGTATGAGCAACGAGCTAACACTGACACGAAAAATTCTCACGTTTCTGGACGGGCTGGGCGGAATCCGCCCCTACCTGTGAATTTAACCCCCCCTCCCAAAACTGAAATTTATAAACGATGGATGAAAAATGTTTGTATCACTGTGAAATTAGAATACACTAAAGCTGGTAGCTCTAGGTAAACGAAAAATATATATTTTTTCTATATCAAGTTTATGCATGGGCAGAATCTACCCAACCCGTCCAGTTAAGGGTTAAAAATTGTTACAAAGAGGAATCAACCCCAACTTTTACCGCGATCGTATGTTTTAGGGCTTAAAAAAAAAAAAAGTCCAAATAAATGGTCCCGTGATGAAACAAAAATTATTTTTATGCCATTAACTATGGTGATTTTAAAGTCAGCAATGTTTTGCATGACAGGTTAAAAAAAAAAAACAAACTAAATCTAGACCTAGAAGAATATGTGGAAAAATTAAATGGAAGAAAAACACTAACTTTATTTGAATGGTGCAATGCTTGAAGAATGCTTTGAAGCAACAAGGTGTTAGAGCCATTTTTCCAAGGAAACATTGTATTATATAATGTCATAATGATGTTTTAAAATCATTTTATATCTTTGAATATATATTTAATAAAACTTTGCCTAGGATTTGCCTAGAATTTTTAAATTAGACATAGAGGCACATGTATGTTAATGCTAAGAAGAACCTATCATCTAATGATTTCTATTATTATTCAGTATTAATATAAGGAAATCAGTCAATTAAGGAAATTAAAACAAAGTCACCACTATTAAGTGGCTGCCTCTTCCAGTGTGTATGGCTGTCCTTTAATTATACGGTCTAAAAATTTTGAAAAGTAAAAAAAAAAAATAGCCAAACCGTGGCTATAGTGAACCAAAAGCTCTGTCCCATTGAGGTTCACTATAGAGGGGTTTTACTGTATATATTTATTATTATTTTTTTATTTGACTTCCATTCATGGAGCACATCATTCCTTTAACTAACAAAAGAATAACTTGAAGTTTAAACTGTCACAACCTTGTTTCTCTAGTTTGACTGTAGATTCCTACTGAACTGGACTCCAGGTGTATTAAAGAAAAAAAAAAATTGTCTAAAAAGTTGCTGGCTGAAGTAACCAAGTTGGAGCTCCACAGTTTTCATCACCATTCCTTTGGCTGTTAATCTCCATCAATGCCCTCCTACCCAAATTCTTTCAAATATCGATAAGGCACAATTTGGATTATAGATTATAAACACTATTTATTTATTTGGATTTGGTCTTATTACCTTGTCTTTCAAATATCCTTTAACACTTCCTTTTCACTCTTCTGACAGGGTATACTCCTTTTAATAGAGAGTCTGGTTGCTGTCCAGGGTAAGCCCATTGAGCTTGTTAACCAAGATGATCAGAGCAGACGATGGCTGAACGACTTCAGAATCAAAGCCATTGCCATCCCTATCAGCCTACAGACTGTGGACCGTGAGTGCCAACACATATTTGAAAATGTTAAATAAATATTTATTGGAACTCTTATTTTCAAATATATTTATGTAAAGCTTTTTCTCTATATATAACTCTTATGTTGTTGTTGTTGTCGTGTCCAAAGAAGAGTCTTAGATGTCTCCATGCATCTCTATCACAGCAGCAGCAATATCCACTATCTTGCTCTTCATTGGAAAATGGGTGCCGTTGCCACGTTAGTCACCTTGGAAACAAACCAGAATTTGGTCAAATATTCCAAGGGTCCAGGGGGGACCGCAGGGAGGTGTGGTCGGACTTCTTCCCCCCATATAACTCTTATACTGCTTTGAATAAAAAACTGAAAGAGGGAGGGCATAGCATCCATAGTTATGGTTTTACCATTCAAAGAGATTTCTCTGAGTGAAGACAAATCCACCCTTTCCTTCTTGTGGGGAGTGTTTCAGTCTTGGTATGTCACTCAAAACCTTTGGAGAACACTGAAGTCTCCTGTTAATCTTTTGTAGTAACAGAAGACATCTTTCTTGGGAGGATACATCGTGATATAGGTATTTGTAAAATGAAAGGCCATTTTTCTGGTAGTTTTTTTTTGCTTATCCCTAGTACATGTGGTACAGGCCATGATAATCATTGTGGGTAGTTAGCGACTGCTTTTTACTGTAAGCTTTCGACTTTGCACTTACAAATATGCCAGAGCCCTTTTTGTTACTTGCACTCGCTGGTGGGGTTGGACTTTTGCAAGAATCGGGGGCCATTGTAGCATTTTTTTTTTTAAACAGAAAAAAGTGTCCAATGCGGGAATTGAACCCGGGTCGTAGTGGCCGAAAACCAAACGGCTTAACCAGCCTTCCACCGACCCCCTGGCTCCCCGGCGGGGAATCGAACCCTGGTCACCCGCGTGACAGGCGGTAGTCAATTTCTTCAATGGAACATTTCATGTCAGCCTGAAAAAAATCTGAAAATTCATAGTAAACTTATTTTAAGCCCCATTCTTTTCTCTATCTACCTGGACAGTTTGAAAGACTATCATAAAACCAAAATATCCATGTTTGCTGATGACAATACAGCAGAACGTTACCTAAATGAGATAAGGCACAATTTGGATTATAGATTAGAAACACAAGGTAATACGACCAAATAAATAAATAGTGTGTGATGTTTCGGTCACAGCGTTGTTACCGAAACATACTTTACGTACTTTTGTCTGAAGATGGTAACAACGTTGTTACCGAAACGTCACACACTATTTATTTATTTGGATTTGGTCTTATTACCTTGTGTTACCTAAATGATTCTATTAAAAAACTAAAAAATTCACTAATAAGCACAAAATAAAAATAAATCCTAATAAATCTGAAACAAGCGTTTTCTCCATAAATTACCACCTAAGGTCATTTGTTCCAAAAATTAAACTAAATGACAGAGAGATAAAATGTAACAACAACCCCAGATACCTAGGGGTCACTTTAGACCCCTCTCCCACTTTTAACTAACACATAAACAACTAGCCGAATGACCCGGGCAACGCCCGGGTTTTACCCGATTAAATGTTTTTATTCAAATACTATTCGTTACAATTATAAATTGGTGCCGTATTTCAATATATAAATAATCTATATATATAAAAATGAATGTATGTGTGTGTGTGTGTGTGTGTGACAATGACAATTGAAAATAGTTTATTGTCTTCTAGACAATGTTACATCTCAACCAGGAGGGTGAAAAAGAAATATTTACATTGACAGTTGTCAGGAATCAAGGCATCGCCGCCTAAGACTGACCAAATCGGAGCTAACATCGGGATGGTTGCCCCGAGCCGGTTCTATGGCCGCGCTGAGGAACTCAGCGAGGACTCCCCTCATCGCAGGTGTCAGTCTCGCCATGAGGGACTCTCTTTCATCGATGAAGAGAATGGCATCCTTGATGTCATCCGGTTGGATCCCTGATTGATATAAGGGCCTTAGGCAGGTTAAGTGCTTCAGTTTCTTGAAGATTTCAATAACCATGCACTCCTCCCTCATGATCGGCGTCATCTCCTCCTCGTCGGGAGCAGGTGGTATCGGCCCGGCAGGCTGAGGCGCGGGCAGTGGGGGTGTTGGAGGCACTGCGGCTGGCGAGGTCTTGAGCGCCGCCCTAGATGTCGATGTCTCCTCGATTGACATCTCAACGTCCAGTGTAGGGACTGCAGGCCCGTGACTCCCAGGAGCCCGCAGGGACGGAGCAGGGGCGACAGGTGGAGGGGCAGGAGGCGCCATCTCCGTAGGTATGGCCGGGGCCACTGGTGGTGATTGCCGGGGTGCTGCAGGTGGAAGCGCAGCTCGGCTTGTGGAGGGCACTTCGGAGACCTCCATGGCTGGACTGGGGGACGCCGGTGGTGGAGGCTGGGCGGATGGCTGCTGAGGCAGGCCAGGCGCAGACGCTGAAGGGACGCTGGTGGGAGAGGTAGGTGTGGCCGGTCCAGGAGCGTTGGTTCGCCCTGCAAGCAGGGGGCAGTTGGCCCGGCGATGTCCTTGGCCTCGGCACCTGGAGCATCTAATCCCGGAGGATAGATATGCGGGCCAGGCCTCGCCTTTGATGGTGATGTTGAGACGGGTGGGCAGTCCCTCGATGGTCATTCCTTCACGGAGGATGATGAACGCCTCTCGGCGGCCGTCGTTATAGGTGTATGGGCCCGCTTTCATCAGCTTGAGGGCGATGGATGTAACTCGCCCAAGAGGTGTAAGGGCGCTGATGACGGCTGCATCCCCCACGAAGAAGGGGAGGTTGCCCACCGTTATTCGCTCCGCCCTCTTGCGGAACGGGAAGACCCTGTGGAGTGTCCCCTCCACCTCGAGGCCTTCGTTGACGAGGCGCTCGGCCATGCCTCTGTTTGCCAGTCCCACCAGGAAGTGGCCGTTCATCTTGGTCACTTGGAAGACCTCCCTGGTGCTCCCAAACATTCGATCCATGGCCCTCATGTAATGGTAGGGCTCCAGTTCAGGGCTGCGCTCTACGTAGACGCAGTGGTCTTCTGTTGAGGACGCCTGCCGCGCCCTGGCCTCCACGATGTGCGCTCGGGTAGTCCTGACTTCCTGGGCGCGCGGCGCCCATCCTGCCGAAGATTGCGGACGGCGGTTAGTTCTGGCACCTCCTAAATTGGAAGAAGGTGCGGCCGCTGGAGACGAATTCGCCGAGCCGCGACGTCTCTTTCTTTTCTGGACAATGGTGAAGTTGCCCTCATATTCGGAGTTGCTATCCTCCGTTAATTCTGCCCAGTTTCTATGGGCTTGGGCAGCAGCCTCAGAGGAAGAAGCAGCGGCAAAGTCGGTCGGCGCGGCCGGTTTTGCATCCTTGCCGCCGGTAGCCGGATTTGCATATCTTTGATTCTTCGTCGATTTCATTGAAGAATTGAGCTTCAAAGCGTTTCTCGCTGGTAACTCCGCACTGGGCTGTGCTTTTGAGCCGAGCCTTGCAGGCTTTTCCTCGGCTTTTGAAGGGCTTTCAGCCCGTGCCAAACTCGGCGTATTGCCGGAACTCATACATCCGCCAGAGGCAAAATACGCGGAGCTCGCGCGACGCGTGGCCGCACGGCCGAGTGTGTGTGTGTGTGGTCTGTTTGTCCTTTATGCCTGACCAAACCACTCATTGGAACGCCATGAAACTTTGGGAAGTTATTTAGTATAGTACTGGGAAGGTTTCTAGCAAATAAAATTTTTGAAATAACTTTTTGCTTTAAAATAATCAAGATAAATATTCTAATTTATCTGTTATAATTCAACAATCTGCTCTAAATATTATCATGATGATACGATGATTTTGTAATGTAGAAAATTAGGAAAGACAAAATTCAGGATGACACGGCAATTTATTTGAGACAAGAATAATGATACAATTCCAAGGCAAGATACTATTCCATTAACTACCAATTACCGAGGGATCCAATTAATAATGATTTTATTCAACTTATCGAGTATTTTTCAAGGGACCGGGAAAAAATGTTCACTTTATCGAGAGATTCGTTAGACAAACCTTTACTCGGGTAAAACTCGGGCGAAGCCGGGTACGTCCATACAAGAATAATGATACAATTCCAAGGCAAGATACTATTCCTTTAACTTCCAATTACCGAGGGAACCAATTAATATTGAATTTATTCAACTTATCGAGTATTTTTCAAGGGACCGGGAATAAAATGTTCACTTTATCGAGAGATTCGTTAGACAAACCTTTACTCGGGTAAAACCCAGGCGAAGCCGGGTACGTCCGCTAGTATATATATAAATAAGACGAATGACCCGGGCAACGCCCGGGTTTACACGATTAAATGTAATACTCAAACACATAAAACATAGCAAAATATAGCAAGAGCAGTTATTTTAAACGCTGAATTAGATCAGTTATAGCACGGCGGTGGCGGGGCCCGTTGGCTCCCGGCGTTCACATGACTTCCCTGTGCGCGCATGGCTGTCGCGAGGGCCCACGTGACCGCCCGCCATTTCCGGCACACAGGGAGGTCACGTGCACGCCGGCAGCCAATCGTCGCGCGCCGCCGTCGACGCCTGAGTGTTCTAGAGGGCGCTGCTCATGAGCTAAGTTGAATAATTTGAATATATAGTTTTAATAAATGATTTATATATATTTTAAAATAGCCTATCGTCATCCCCGTTATTTTTTACCTATGTATGGAAATTTTGGTTTGAATTAGTGAACTACTGCGAATTTGTATACGGGTCATACAGACAAACAGACAAACAAACATACAAACATTCATTTTTATATATATAGAAGATATTAACCCTTAACTGGACGGGTTGGGTAGATTCTGCCCATGCATAAATTTGATAGGCCACACGTAATGTCAATTCTCTCCCACTGCAATTACAGACAACAATTCAAGAAGAATGATGGTTCAAGTTAACCAAGTGAATCTACGATGCCACAACAATCTGATACTCCAAAAAAGTGCTACAAATGTCCATCAAAAAGCGCAGTAAAAATAAAAACCCTTTGCTCTGTATGTCAACTAAGCGTTTGCAATAACATTTCTTAAGAATTTGTGAAAACTGTAAATAGATTATATTCAGAATTTTTAAAAGTCAAAATCTGTATATTAACTATTTATTAATTAAATATATATTTTAAAATATTGATTTCAATCATTATTTAGCGCTTATTTCATAAAGTTACATAAGTGGGTTGAATCTACCCAACCCGTCCAGTTACGTAAGTAAAATCCACCCGTCCAGTTAAGGGTTAAAATCAGAGCCCAGAAAAGGATAAACTACTTAAAATCATCTCTGGGAAAGTCTGGGGTGCTGATGCCAAACCACCTATACATCACTGATCCAGCCAATATTAGAATATGCTTTTCCAATCTGGATGCAAGCCTCCCAAACCAACCTAAACAAATTGAAAATAATCCAACAAAATACAGCCAAAATTATTTGTGGACTATGAAACACTATCCGTGGAAATATTTCAGAACATGAAGCTGATCTAGCACCTTTGGAAAACTAATGGCAAGTATCCCTGACAAAAATGATAGAAAAAAAGAACAAATCTCAAACATCATAGAACAAGTAATCCCTATATATATAAAAGTCAGTGTATGTATGTATGTATGTATGTGAGTATCTATGTCGGCTATACATGTCCACAATACGTAACTAATCTGACTGAAATTTTAACAGTATATAGAGTAGAATCTGGAAAAACTTATAGTGAAAATTTCAGGTCTCTATCCCGAATATTCTTTGAGTTATTTGCAAATTGCGTTGCAAATTTGCCTTTTCGCTCGCAAGCAGCGCCTCTAGCGGTGAAGATGGGAGGCAATATCAGCTGACCTAATGTACATGTAAAACATGTTTTGACAGGACATAGAAAAAATCTGGAAAAGATATTTATCGGATTTTTAGCCAATAAAAAATAAAATGACAGGTTCTGGGCAATAATAGTTGTATTTTTAGTCAGAAAATGATGATGACGATATTGCTGTATCATGTTTGATTATCAGATACAAAATTATATCGGGAAAAATTCCAAAAAGCAGAGACCACGGGTGAAACCAGTTCATTATTTTGTACGCAGGAACAAAATTCTAACAGAAAAACATTCATTCGAGCAGAAAACAAAAGCCAGATCATCTTTCTATAAAAATATCGCTTCACAGACACAAAGTTTGGAGCGGGACGTTTCACAAGAGTGACATCCACGGCGCCAATTTATAATTGTAACAAATAATATTTGAAAATCAAAATAATATAATTTGGAAATATCGTTGTGAAAATTTACATATTTATTTTTATATTTTAAAAACACACAAAGTTTGGAGCGGGACGTTTCACAAAAGTGACATCCACGGTGCCAATTTATAATTGTAACGAATAGTATTTGAATAAAAACATTTAATCAGGTAAAACCCGGGCATTGCCCGAGTCATTCGGCTAGTTTAATTAATAAATGGCAGTCCTACAGAATTAAGAAAAAAATCCACAATCCTGGAAAACAAAATCCCAATATATATATATATATAAATCTACTAAACAAAACTACAAATCATCCGCCCTTCCCACCAAATCATAAAAGCACAAAGAAATAATCTTTAATCTAGAGCTAGGAAATCAACTCAACAAGAAAAATGAAAACCCACATATACTCAAGTCCCTAGCATTTGAAAGGGTAAATCAATATGGAACACACTATATAAAATTTACACTGATGGATCTAGAAGGTTAGATGGGAGTGCAGGGAGTGGTGCGCTCATACAAGACAGAAACCAAAATCAGGTACTCAAGGTCACCAACAAATTTGGGAGCTCTGTGTTCAATGCTGAAATGGAAGCTATCAACCCTACATAAACTTATTTTCTTCACAGACTTGCTGTCAGCAGCCATTGTTACACCAGCTCTAAAATGTCCCTGAAGAAAATTGCTCTGATTTTAACAAGCTTCACGGGAATACACAAATCACCTTTCAGTGGATCCCATACCACATAGGACTGAAGGGCAATGACACAGCAGATTCAATTGAAAAATCAGCAGCAATACCCAACCTACACCTTGATTTTGACTTTTTCAAAGGCATACATAAAATATAAACCTCCAAACAAAAATACAGGAATCAACATCCCATCATTGGTATCTCAACCAAAAGCCTGGAGTTATCCTAGAATGTGGGATGAACTGACAAGCGGCAACCTATATTTACAGGCTTAAAACCTGCCATACAAGACTGCTCCTCTTCCAGGATGGTGTAAAGTCCTTCCCACAATGCACCATCAGCAGGACCAAAGAGGCCACACCAATTATTTTCGGCAATGTTTTTCTTTTTACATACAGTCGAACCTCATTAATTCAACACCCCTAGGGATCAGAGGTTTCAGTTGAATTAAAGGAAGTGTTGAATTAAAGTTAGATGATTAGCTAATCATCTAACTCACTAAAATAATATTTTTTTTAAAATTGCTTTGTAATATAAATTAATGATATTAATTAAAACCATTGTGTGTGTACTTTTTCGTATTTTTTTATTTTCATGATTAACTTTTAGTATCAGGGACAAAATAGCATTAATACATATTTTCGAAACATAAATAATTGCAAATAATATTTTATTCTAATTGAAGAATATAACAGTTGAAAGGAAATAAATGTGGAAAATAAAAAGAAAATTTAAAAATATTATTTAAAAAGAATAATGATCTTTTAAAAAATCCTTTATAGATATCAGTTTTTGTACTGAAATCCTATTCAGGATGTATTCCAGATGGTCTATTTAAAAAAAAAAAAACATGCATGTCTTTCTTCCTCTAAAATGTCTTTTAAATAACAAAGAGATTTTATTGTATTAAAGCCATCTACTGCTGATGCAGGTGTTATTGATTTTGTGTTTAAATCTTTTATAATAACACGGAAATGGAATATTGAAATAAAATGTTATCATAATCATTGTGGCTAAATTTTATGAAGATTTATTTATTTAAAAGGAAATTATTGGTAAATTTTAAAATAGCTAAAATATTTCAATGCTGAAAATTAAAAAGAAAATAATATTATTAATTAGCGCACAAAACCTAAATTCCCGCATAAAAAAACAAAAACAATAACACTCACGACATTGCGCAGCGCAATTTTATCGCAGCCCGCCGATCGTCGCCGCTTGCCACCGCCGTAATACCTTTTTAGCGGTAAAGTTTTATGTAAAAAACATTCATCTGTTGAAATTCGAATTTTACAATGGTCGAACTATCAGAACTGTCGTATTATCGATATTGTCGAATTACGGTTGTTATTTGATAGTCCGGAGGTTGGGACATCAGAAAATGGTTGAATTAAGGTAGAGTGTCGAATTTGAGTGTGTCGAATTAACGAGGTTATACTGTATATATATATATATTAGATAATAAAAGGCATATATTGGATTTGAAAAAATATTTATTATGCCAAAATTTCGGCTGGCTGAACGCCAACCTTTATCGAGGCATTACATTTTTGTATACACAAACATAAAGGTTGGCGTTCAGCCAGCCGAAATTTTGGCATAATAAATATTTTTTCAAATCCAATATATGCCTTTTATTATCTAATGAATTAAGTATGGATTGCTCTATTTTCAAAAAAAAAAAATATATATATATATAATTATCTTTTTTTAATAGTGCAGACTGTGCACTTTGCATGTATTGACAAGATGTCAATGAAATTATTTTAATTGTCAAAAAAAAAAAAATTGTCTAGTGTTGTAATTGTGGTCATCCTGGTGTTTTAATACCTGTGTGGCGACATTGTGTGCTCCCAGCCAACAGGTACTCCTGCCTAGTGCTTCCCCACTGCCCCGGAGCCAACGTAGACCTGGTGCTTGACCGGGACTTGGGGGCCATCTTGAAACACTTCCTGCAGGAGAGGAGTGAGTGCTGTTGATTCATACAACTTCTTGCACCTAGCTCTCTGCCTTTCACACGTGTGTGTGAGGAACTTCACTAGAGATCCCATCTACTTAAAAAGAAAGTAGCAATTTTGAAATGCTATTTTATGAATATATGTTACAATTTATTTGGCACTAATTCCTCTTTCTCGAATAAATAATCAAAAATTACTTCTGACAACCTTACTGTGATGAAAGGGAAATGAATGGCCCAAAAATTGTTGAACCCTCTCTTCTTCTTCTTCTTTCTTATCTCCACTCAATCATACTAGGGTATCAAGTTGTGACCCTTGATGGTAATTGACAACCATCATGACTGGGTGAAGTAGAATGCGTCTGCCTTTGTCATTAAGACTGGGAGCACTACTCAGTGGCAGGCCGACTTAGCTCCAAAAGAAATGGCCGCCTCTGACATGAGGAACAGACGCCATGTGCAGCCGCTCCTAACATGGAATTGAACCCTCTGATATCGCCAAATTGATCTCCATACTGACTGCTCTACTAGTGCATATTTAGGACTTTCTTAGCAAAGAAAGGCAGGTTAAGGGTGTTTTTAGGATATCTATGGACATAAGATTAATAATCTAAATACCATATTATGTGGATGCAGACTATATTAGAAAATCATTTCAATACAATAGTAGAACAGATTTTATTTTTTTTTGCTTATCCCTAGTACATGTGGTACAGGCCATGATAATCATGGTGGGTAGTTAGTGACTGCTTTTATTGTAAGCGCACCACATGTCTACACATGTGAAAAGCAGTTCGACTTTGCACTTACAAATGTGCCAGAGCCCCGTTTGGTTACTTGCACTCGCTGGTGGGGTTGGACTTTTGCAAGAATCGGGGGCCATTGGAGCATTTTTTTTTTTTTAACAGAAAAAAGTGTCCAATGCGGGAATCGAACCCGGGTTGTAGTGGTCGAAAACCAAAAGGTTTAACCAGCCTTCCACCGACCCCCCGTAGAACAGATTGATATGACAAAACCACTGAGAAAGTTCACCACTGATGAGCCAAACTCTCTCATTCCCCATCATTGCAGTAAGGTTTGAAGTAGTTTTTGATAATATATTTGTAAAGAAACAAAAAAAAAGTACAAAATTTATAAGAATATATCTGAATTTAAAATAGATTATAATTTCCTACTGACTCCAATCTTGTTGTTGCTGATGTCTCTAATTTTGTAGAATTTGTACAGAGATCTTCCAGCAGCTCCAGTTTATTGATACAACTGTTGTGTGCCTGTGGAGTAAATTTTCTTGTTGGTTCCTTCTCTATCTCCACTGGTTTGGGATGTGCCCTCTTCTAAATATACAACAACAACAAAAAGCCTTTATTTAGGGTCACTGACCCTATACAGGATTCACCAGAGGTATGCATAAAAACAAAGCAGTGAGACAAAGGAAACAACAATATAACCAGAAGAAAAAAAAAGAAAGAGAAAGAGGGAAGCAAGAAAAACAACATAAAAAGACCCTCTTCTAAAGATAACAATAATCATTTGGCATCTATTTTGAAGGTTTAGCATTTACCTTTCCTTCTCGCTTCGGTTGAAAGATTCGCTAAGTCTTGGCATACTTTCAGATTTGTTTGATTATCTGGTCTTAGGACAAGTCCTGTAACCATTTGTTGGAAACATGTCTTCTAGAGATGAGCCAGCCATTGATCATTAAACCCAGAGAGAGAATGGTTGTATATAAGATCTGGAAAAATAATTGAAACCCTCTAAAGAGAACAAAGTTATTTCACTTATAACAACAACAAAACAAACAACAAAAAAGCCTTTATTTAGGGCCTCTCGCCCTATACAGGATTCGCCAGTTCACAATGGATGGGGAGAACACTGTGTGGCCTTTTTCTGGGATATAGTCTTGTGGAATCCAAATATCGCCATCGCTATATACCTATTCTTTGATATTTCATTAATCAGTGCCGGAAATGAAGGACAAAGTTGCCCCGTTTTATCATTTAGTTTTCGTCTTTCCTCAGACAGAGCAGCACAGTCAAATAAGTAGTGCAACATCTCCGTTGTTATTCCTGATCCACAGAAAGTGCATTATTTCACTTATATAATAACTAGAAGAATGACCCGGCTTCCCCCGAGTGAAGTATCCTTCATACTGAAAGTACATCAATAATAAATAGTAGAAGTGCCATAGAATAGCAATACAGAAGAAACACATAAACTACAGGAAAAAAAGTGTGTAATGGCAAAAATTGTATTATATTAGTGTTTAGGTATTTGATTTAATTATTTTTTTGCAATCCATTTAGTTGTTTCAAAATTAATATAGTTTAAATAAATGAGTTTTAAAAATTGTAAAAAAAAAAAATGCATCGGCCGGGAATCGAACCTGGGCCGCCCGCGTGGCAGGCGAGCATTCTCGCCATTGAACTACCGATGCTTATAAGAAATGGCCATATTTGGGTATTTATTCCATTCACAAAAGCAAACGGTGACAGAATTATGAATTGATTGATGACTCTGATACTTGTATATTTTAATACTAATGAGGGAAAGTTTCTATTAAAACCTACCAATGATATCTAATTATTCCATTTCTTATCCTGACTGTGTCTCCAGAGCCCATTTGTGCGATTGGGATGGGAGTGGCAGGCTTGCTCTCCGCCATGGAGGACAGCTCCACCTGGTGCTTCCGCAAATTCTCGCTTACTTCTGTAAGTACATAGTATTCATCTCTTTCCTTCATACTAAGACTAGTACACGTGGTACAGGCCATGATAATCATGGTGGGTAGTTAGCGACTGCTTTTACTGTAAGCGCACCACATGTCTACACATGTGAAAAGCAGTTCGATTTTGCACTTACAAATGTGCCAGAGCTCCGTTTGGTTACTTGCACTCGCTGGTGGGGTTAGACTTTTGCAAGAATCGGGGGCCATTGGAACATTTAGGGGTATCGGGGATACCCCTAGGATATTAGGGGTATTCCTAAAACAATAGAGAGATTCACATATTACTTTGCTCTAATGCTCCCACATTGTGATGATTCTCTGCTTTTTTTTCTGGCCCCAAACATTGTTTTCATAATTCCTAACATCTTGCTTCTTTTCTGTGTGTGGGAGTAAATAAATTATTATAACAGATGCCAAGGCTACAATATGATTCTATTATAACAAAGATTTACTTTGATGACATATACAATGTGTGATTAATAATTTCCAGGAATGAGACTGGATTACGTAACATTTTCAAAATAATGAAATAATTTTATAAGGACCTTATAGATAAAACATTTATCAACACGTAGAAAAAAATGACCACACAGACGCACATGCTCACGTTTTTTTTAAATTTATAAGCTCAAGTATATCAGAACATTTTCTAACTTCAGAATGGACTGTATTGAAAAACAGCGAGTCTGCATAGATTTTTGCTTTAAATTAGGGAAAACAGCTTCCGAATTATTTCAAATGTTGAAGCAGGCTTTTAAAGAAGATGCCCTATCACAATCTAGGATATTTGAATGGTTTGCATGATTTAAAGCTGGTCGAACATGCGTAAAGGATGATCTACACACTGGCAGACCTTTATCGATAAGAAACCCCGAAAATGCACTCAAAATCGGGTCATCGATCAAAGAAAACCCAAGAATAACTATCAGAGAGCTATCAGAAGACTTTGATATCTCTTTTGGAACATGCCAAACCATCATAAAGAATGATCTGCATCTTAAAAGAAACATGCAAAAACATGGTCGAAATGTTTAATTCAGATCCCCATTGGCTCAAAAATGTTATCACAGGAGATGAAGCATGGGTGTACGGATATGATCCCGAGACTAAGAGGCAATTAAGCCAGTGGCTAGAGCCTGGAGAACCAAGATTCAAAGAAAGCAAGGATGATCAAATCGAATCGCGAAAAGTCTTTAAAGGACGTAGATTTGACTCAATACCTGAAATAAGGAGAATACCAAGAATATTTTGAAAAGCCTGAAAGATGAGGATTTTCAGAGGTGTTTTGATATCTGGAAAAAAAAGATGGAACAAATGTATAGAGAATGATGGAGATTATTCTGAGAAATTTCAAATAAAATTTTATTATACTTTTGTATTTCTTTAAATATTTAGCATTCCTGGAAATTATTTATCACACTATGTATAATATATACAGTAAAATCCCTCTATAGTGAACCCCAAAGGGACTGAACTTTTAGTTCACTATAGCCACGGTTTGGCTTTTTTTTTTTTACTTTTCCAAATTTTTATATGGTATAATTAATGGACAGTCATACGCAAAAGAAAAGGCTACCTCTTAATACTGGTGATTTCATTTTAATTCCCTAAATTGACCTATTTCCTTGTTGTTGTTGTTGTTTCTTATCCCTTTGTGTAAAGAACCTATTTCCTTACATTAATAATAAGTTCTTCTTATCATTAACATACATGTACCTCTATGTCTAATTTATAAATCAAGACAAATCCTAGGCAAAGCTTTATTAATTATAAAAACAAGGTAATAAGATCAAATCCAAACAAATAAATAGTTTGTGACGTTTCGGTAACAGTGTTGTTACCATCTTCAGACAAAAGTACTGAATGAGAAATTTTACCACAACCTGGTTTAAATAGTTACTGTTATCAAGTGTGTAAACAAGATAGCAGATAAGAAGGAGATAATTTTCTGAGAAACACAGATAATTATTCTTAGAATTAAAAGTAGAAAAAAACCCTTCTTTTTTTAAAAATACGAGGGCCATCCAATAAATAAGTTTCCCTATTTTTTTTTCTGCAAACGAAACGTTGTAAAAATTAGTTAGTATGGAATAAATGGTCACTAGGATGCGTTGGAGGCTGGTGACCTTCGAAATCACGCTATTCGTACGCGCAAGTCCGTAGCGCTTCAGTTTCCATGGAGCTACCACTGGTGAACGTGTCCACTTGCGAACTCCGTTCTGTAATTCGTTTTTTCACTGCGAAAAATGAAACTGCGGTCAATATTCATCGCAATTTAGTGTCAGTGTATGGTGAAGAATGTATGAGCATCCAAATGGTTCGT
Organism: Cordylochernes scorpioides; assembly: GCA_030710605.1. NCBI lineage: Eukaryota > Metazoa > Arthropoda > Arachnida > Pseudoscorpiones > Chernetidae > Cordylochernes > Cordylochernes scorpioides. Next base: position 4,873,262 of record CP092879.1, read on the forward strand.
CGATGGCGTTCATGGTTCTTAGAAGGACGGCAAAACGTGCATGATGACGAGCGAAGCGGCAGGCCCGTTACTGCTACGGACAATGCAGCCGTTGCTGCTGTTCGGAATGTGGTGGAAGCAGATCGCCGCGTCACCATTGACGAAATAATGATTCGACTGCCTCCTGGAATCGAAATTGGACGCTCTTCGATTGGAAAAATCATGTCAGATATTTTGAATTTTCGCAAAGTCTGCGCAAGATGGGTCCCGCGTTTGCTCTTGGAAAATCACAAGCAACAACGGATGGAGGCAGCCCGAGCTTTCCTGGAAATGCATCAAAGAGATGGAGATCAACTGTTTTCCCGTATTGTCACTGGAGATGAAAGCTGGGTGCATCATTCAACTCCAGAAACAAAACGACAAAGCATGGTGTGGAAGAAGCCTGAGGAAAGTGCACCAAAAAAGGCGAAGGTCACAATCTCTGCAGGCAAAGTTATGGCTATGGAAAACTTCAAATGGGAAATTTTCACACATCCACCTTATTCTCCGGAACTTGCCCCAAGCGACTTTCATCTTTTTCCAGCACTCAAGTGGCACCTTGGAGGCAAGCACTTTGCGAATGATGACGAAGTGCAGGCGGAGGAGAACCACTGGCTACGAAGACAGGACACGGCTTGGTACAACAGTGGTATCAAAAAACTGCTACAACGGTACCAAATATGTTTGGACAGAAATGGTGATTATTTAGAGAAGTAGTCTATGAGTTGTATAATGAAAATAAAATAACTGCATAAAATAACATCTTCGTACACATTTATTTTTAGCAAATCTTTATTGTCTTAATAAAGTCTGATACAGCCTTTTATTGTTTATTTTCGGAACGCCAAAAATCGTGACAAAAACAAATCAAAAAGGGATGATGATAACCTGCGTCTTGCAGATTAACATTTTCATAGAAACATATATATATACATATTTATTGCTAGCTATATATCACCATCTTCTCTCTTCAAACACGAAATCTCACAGGCGGTCTCCTCGCTCGAGGTGGGTTCCGCCTTAGGACAGGACCCTCCTCTTTCAAGGCCTCGGGGTCCAGCGAGCGAAGAGGCTCCAATGACTTTCCATCGTCTGTATCACTCTGAACCTCTGAATCTTGATCCGACCGCTGGCTAGTTAGTCCTGGCGACAGCGACTCCATATAACCTCTGTCTCGTACAACCTCCGAGATTATGGCACTGGGACCTGCTCCTCTTGAGTGCTCGGGTTGACGCTCTCCATCTCCACTCTCATCTTCCTCACCATTCCTCCACCTTTTTCTAATTTGATCCCTGTGATAGGCCTTTACCTGTCCGTGGATCAAAATGGTGTAGACTCTAGTTCCCTTCTTGCCCACAATTTTTCCTGGGATCCATTTATCACCACCTCTAAAGTTTTTACACCACACTAAATCATCTATCTGGAATTCTTCCAAATGGGTTCGCCGATCATACTTCATTTGCCTGGCTTGCTGGTCCCTAACTCTAGATGCCAAGCTGGGATGTATCAACGATACTCTGGTTCGAAGCGCACGCCCAATAAAGAGCTCTGATGGAGTCTTTCCCGTTGTCACATGCGGGGTGCTTCGATATGCCAGAAGAACTTTTGATAAGGTGTCTTGAATGGTATCCCCAATTTTCCTTTTATTTTTATCCAGGGCAGTCTTAATTGTTCTAACCGCTCTTTCAGCCAAGCCATTACTTTGCGGGTGGTACGCCGGGATCAATGTTTGTTTAATTCCATTTCCTTCCAGAAAACCTTTCATTTCACTACCAGTAAACTGAGGTCCATTATCAGATACAAGTTCCTCCGGTAGACCATAGGAAGAAAAAAGTCGCCGTAGTTGCTCAATGGTTTTGCGTGTGGTGGTCTCTCTCATTGGGATGGCTTCGATCCACTTTGAATGACTATCTACTACTATTAATAAATTAATGTTTTCCTTATTTGCAAAATCAATGTGAATTCTTTGCCAAGGTCTGGTTGACCATTTCCAGGGTTGCCATTTTCCTTTATTTGGCCCATCCTGGGATTGCTGACAGCTTCTGCACTTATTTACCAGAAACTCGATTTGGGTATCTAGATTTGGCCACCAAAAATGTGATCTTGCTACAGCCTTCATTTTGTTCATACCGGAATGAGTCTCATGAAGACAGTTCAACATTTTTATTCTGAGAGATGGTGGAATGACAACTCTCATTCCCCAAACCAAACACTCCCCATCTACAGTTAGCTCAAGTTTCCTTTGAAAATAAGGTCTGAGGTGATCAGCCACCTTTTCAGGCCAGCCTTGCTGAGTATAAAATTTGGCCAATGAGAGCACTTCGTCTTTTTCAGTTTCCGTGGCAATTTCCTCTGCTGTGATCGGCAATTCTTCCACATAGGATAAAGCATAGACATTATTTAATCTTGGAATTTCTTCACAGCCCACAGGAAAACGTGACAGAAGATCTGCATTCCCATGGTCTTGAGTTCTTCGAAATTTAATATCGTAAGTATAAGCTGACAAAATAAGCGCCCAACGCTGCAATCTTGAAGTAGATAAGGTGGGGATTCCTGATCTTGAGCCCAAAATGGTCACCAATGGCTTATGGTCTGTAATAAGAATAAATTTTCTTCCATAAATAAATTGATGAAACTTGGTAACTCCATAAATAATGGCTAGAGCCTCCTTCTCAATCTGAGAATAATTTTGTTCTGCTACCGATAAAGTCCGTGAGGCAAACATAATCGGTCTCTCCTGGCCTTCTATAATATGTGACAACACAGCGCCCACTCCAATCTGTGATGCATCAGTGGCCAAACACAATGGCAAAGTCGCATCATAAGGGACTAGCACCCTCTCAGAGGTAATGCTGTTCTTGCACTTGTCAATGGCCTCTCCACATTCCTTTGTCCAAACCCAAGGACGTTTTTTGTGAAGAAGCTCATGAAGAGGCTTTAAAAGCTCTGGCAAATTGGGTATGAACTTCCCATAAAAGTTTACCAAACCAAGAAATGACCTTAATTCAGAGATATTCGTAGGCGTTTTGGCCTTCTGTATTGCTTGTACCTTATGATCTAAAGGTCTGATGCCCTCTTCCGTGACAAGATGTCCTAAATATTCAATTTCTTTTTGCAAAAATAGGCATTTTTCTTTCTTTAGTTTGATATTATACTTCGCCAAGCGAGCAAATATAGTCTTCAACAACGCCAAATGTTCTTCAATTGATGCTGTGGCTATAAGGACATCATCAATATAACAAATTACGCCTCCTATACCTGACAAAACCCTATCCATTACAGATTGAAAATAACTGGGCGCATTTGCCAATCCAAATGGCATTCTCTTAAACCTGAAAAGCCCTTTATGAGTATTTATCGTTAGTAACGGACGGGTGCCTGGGTCCACCTCTAATTGCAGATAAGCGTTCCTCAAGTCCAATTTAGAAAAGTATTTTCCCTAGGCCAATGTGGAGAATAAATCTTGCTGTGTGGGAAGGGGATAGGCCGCAGTGTCCAAATATTTATTTAGAGTTACCTTGAAGTCGCAGCAAATTCTGATCTCTTTATTTTTAGCAAATCTTTATTGTCTTAATAAAGTCTGATACAGCCTTTTATTGTTTATTTTCGGAACGCCAAAAATCGTGACAAAAACAAATCAAAAAGGGATGATGATAACCTGCGTCTTGCAGATTAACATTTTCATAGAAACATATATATATACATATTTATTGCTAGCTATATATCAGTTTATTTGTTAAAAAATAGGGAAACTTATTTATTGGATGGCCCTCGTATAATTAAAAGCATATCTATAAATATCATTGATATTTCCTCTTTCTTCCTTTCTGTTAATTTTAGCACATTTCTTTTGAATGAGAAATGCTTCTTTAAATTGTCTCCATTGTTATAACGAACCTATTTTCGGTGCCAAAATGATAAAAAATATCAAAAATACTAGGCTTATAACGAACTCAAAATTATGATTTAAAAAAAAAATTTAAAACAACAAAATTTTTAGCATGTTTCAGCTCACGGATTGCGATTTCAAACCAAAAAAATTGTGACTTTGTTTGTTTTCATTTCCATTCTATTTTTGCTGTATGTTGTATAAATTTTTACATATTATTCTTTTATTTAATAGAATATCTTTGCATTCGACAATTTTGAAATAGAAAAAATACAAATGGCTTCCAAAATAAAGAAAAGAAACAAAGAATGGTGTTCTAAAAAAAAATAGTGGCAGCATGCCCTTTTAGAAATGTTCTATTTCAAGTTTAACCTAGGCTAAAAAATAATTCCAAATTATTTTAAAGCCAGGAATGGTTTGAATAACAGGTTAAAAACAAAACTTAATCTATACTTCAGAAGAATATGTGGAAACTGGAATTGGAAAAAAAAAAAAAAACAGTTCCCCGTGTCTCATGAGCCACAAACAAATCGACTTATAAATTCTCAAAAACTACCACTACAGTTCTATTTTTAGAATGGAATTCTTGTTAGGTATATTACTCATTCAGGGTTCGTGGATATTCCCCCTGGCCGGCCGTTTTATTACCGATTTTGTGTTTGCAAATTGGCCTTTTTTATTCGCAATTTTACCGATCGCCTTTCGTATCAACATGTTTCGAGTCTGATTTTTCTGAATTGGGTACTTTTGATTCATCTTCAATTGATTCAGAATACACGGAGCTTCATTCCTTTGATGGAAATAGCGATATTTTGAGACAATTCTGATTTTCAAATTTTACTTTTCACTTTCAAACAAGGTATTAGAGGCATATTTTTTCAAATAAATTTAGTATTATATTATTTGAGAAAGATGTTCTAAAATAATCTTATACCTTTTAAATATATAATTAATAAAGTTTTGCCTAGGGGATTTGGCTTAATTTTTAAATTATACATAGAGGTTTATATATAAACATGTATGCTAATGATAAGAAAAACCTATTATCAAATGACTTCTTCTGATATTCTGCATTACTGTGAAGAAATAGGTCAATTTAGGGAATTAAAACAAAGTGACCATTATTAAGTGGCTGCCTTTTCCTGTTTGTATGGCTGTTTTTTAATTATACGGTCTAAAAATTTAGAAAAGTAAAAAAAAAAAAAATTATAAAATAAAAGGATTTAAAAGCGCGAATGTTTCTTTTATACATAAAACAAACTTCTACTGTCCTTACTGCGATGAAAAAATATATTGGGAGGGCTTGGCTCATCAGTGGTGAACCCTCCCAGCGGTTTCGCCAATTTAATCCACCAGACCGCTTCTCAGAGCTCTAATACTGTATTGGATCATTCTGCTTTTATATGCTACACTGAAGGATGGAATCTTAGAAATGGTTTTCAAGTAAACTATGGACATAAGCTTATAGGACAGTAGAATAACATTCAAATATTTGCTTCGAGCAATGCTCTTTAGCAAACTATAAAGACAAGGCCAGTTAAAAAGAAACATTCGCGCTTTTAAATCCTTTTATTTTATATGTATAGATGGCGCGTTGTTGCTTTGTGTTTAAAAAAAAAATTGCCAAACCGTGGCTATAGTGAACCAAAAGCTCTGTCCCATTGGGGTTCACTATAGAGGCTTTACTGTATACGTGAGTTTGTATAAAAAATTCTAATACTATTCTTATAAAAAAAGAGCTAGATTTCAAAGAACATGTTCTGGCAAGAGGTAGGTATAAACTCCATAAAGCTGCTGGTCAAACATGCCTAACCAGACTATTCTGATTATATTTTTATTAATCCCAGATGCTGGTTAACCTGATGAGGAATGTTTCCATGTCTTGTCAGATGTCAGTGTTTGAGCTGGCCAAGGGTCCAGACTTCCTCAACCTCTCCGTTATCCCAGAGGATGTCATCAAGGACTTCGGTGGCAGCTACACATGTGAGTAGACAAACTCTGACACCAGCAGCCCACATCTCACTCCACTGTGGCAGGCAGCGAGCCCGACGCAGTCTGTGTGGTTGTCGACCGCAACTTAGTTACAGGCCAGAATGAACATTCCACCCTCACTGCAGTGCAGAATGCTGTCCTTTTGTGCAACCACAAGTCCAATAAAAAACACTGAAGAGATTTGCCATAAAAAAAAAATTTATTAAGTAGGGGACCAACACTATGTACACTAGGTGGAGTCTACTTCTCATGATGTGGCCTGCTTCTGGAACATACAGTTTGCCTCGTGGATGACATCAATACTGCTCATTTTGGAATATCAATTTGTTGTACTTAAAAGGTGATCAGAACCAAATAAAAAATAAATCGTGATCATTATTTTTATAGTGGATTGCTCCTTATTTTATTGCTTTTTTACCGTTTCTGAAAGCACTCTCAAGTCTCAGGGTAGGTGAGGACATGGTATAATTCAACACCTCCTTTAGAGACTGTTGCAACAACAAGCAGGAAGCGACTTCAGATTAAAGAAAACATTGCTCCACCAATTCTATCTTAGTGCTGTCATCACAAGGGAGAAAGTTGTTATGGTGAGAGGGGTGTTAATGTACCTGTCCATTAGTTTGACTAGGTTGGGATTTGGGAGCCACCTGGACACACCTGGTCAGCAGGATACCATTAGTCAAGGCCATCAGGTACCTGTTCGGCTGCGGGATGACTGGGTTCCTCCACTAGCTGGTAGACCTAGTAAGGCCTAGTAGGTCAATACTACAACATGGAGGATAGTGACACTCACCTCGCTGTTTTTGTGACTGGCCTCCTTTGCCTTCACATACTCCTTAAACTCCTTCTCCGAGAAAACTGGCTGTTCATCCAGGTCCTTCCAACCCTCGTCCCTGGTGAATTCATCCCTCTTGGTCATGTCAACAAACTCCTCCTTGCTGATGAGTCTGTCTTTGTTCTTGTCAGCCTGAACAACATGGAACAAATATAAACAGGGCCTCACAAAAGGTTTTAAGTATAAAACATGCTCTAGCTCACTTTCTTATATCTACCTCTTATATACATAGGAACCTATTTCTAACAGCAACCTGGTTATAACATCATAATTCTCTGGTCTCAAGTTCTAATTTAAGTATAATAAAAGCTCTGTATCACTTTCTTATATCTACCTCTTATATACATAGGAACCTATTTCTAACAGCAACCTGGTTAGAACATCATAATTCTCTGGTCTCAAGTTCTAATTTAAGTATAAAACATGCTCTAGCTCACTTTCTTATATCTACCTCTTATATACATAGGAACCTATTTCTAACAGCAACCTGGTTATAACATCATAATTCTCTGGTCTCAAGTTCTAATTTAAGTATAAAACATGCTCTAGCTCTGTATCACTTTCTTATATCTACCTCTTATATACATAGGAACCTATTTCTAACAGCAACCTGGTTATAACATCATAATTCTCTGGTCTCAAGTTCTAATTTAAGTATAAAACATGCTCTAGCTCTGTATCACTTTCTTATATCTACCTCTTATATACATAGGAACCTATTTCTAACAGCAACCTGGTTATAACATCATAATTCTCTGGTCTCAAGTTCTAATTTAAGTATAAAACATGCTCTAGCTCTGTATCACTTTCTTATATCTACCTCTTATATACATAGGAACCTATTTCTAACAGCAACCTGGTTAGAACATCATAATTCTCTGGTCTCAAGTTCTAATTTAAGTATAAAACATGCTCTAGCTCTGTATCACTTTCTTATATCTACCTCTTATATACATAGGAACCTATTTCTAACAGCAACCTGGTTATAACATCATAATTCTCTGGTCTCAAGTTCTAATTTAAGTATAAAACATGCTCTAGCTCTGTATCACTTTCTTATATCTACCTCTTATATACATAGGAACCTATTTCTAACAGCAACCTGGTTATAACATCATAATTCTCTGGTCTCAAGTTCTAATTTAAGTATAAAACATGCTCTAGCTCTGTATCACTTTCTTATATCTACCTCTTATATACATAGGAACCTATTTCTAACAGCAACCTGGTTATAACATCATAATTCTCTGGTCTCAAGTTCTAATTTAAGTATAAAACATGCTCTAGCTCTGTATCACTTTCTTATATCTACCTCTTATATACATAGGAACCTATTTCTAACAGCAACCTGGTTATAACATCATAATTCTCTGGTCTCAAGTTCTAATTTAAGTATAAAACATGCTCTAGCTCTGTATCACTTTCTTATATCTACCTCTTATATACATAGGAACCTATTTCTAACAGCAACCTGGTTATAACATCATAATTCTCTGGTCTCAAGTTCTAATTTAAGTATAAAACATGCTCTAGCTCTGTATCACTTTCTTATATCTACCTCTTATATACATAGGAACCTATTTCTAACAGCAACCTGGTTAGAACATCATAATTCTCTGGTCTCAAGTTCTAATTTAAGTATAAAACATGCTCTAGCTCTGTATCACTTTCTTATATCTACCTCTTATATACATAGGAACCTATTTCTAACAGCAACCTGGTTATAACATCATAATTCTCTGGTCTCAAGTTCTAATTTAAGTATAAAACATGCTCTAGCTCTGTATCACTTTCTTATATCTACCTCTTATATACATAGGAACCTATTTCTAACAGCAACCTGGTTAGAACATCATAATTCTCTGGTTCTAATTGTTTTTACTGTAGTTACAACAGTCCTAAGCGCCATATTGCTATAAAAAGGTTCAACTGTAATTGGCTATTTCTTGTATACTATTCAGCCCATATTTTTACCTTTGATATACACCTATCCCCCGATTTACATGGTAGATACGTTCCTGAGAAAAACGTGTAAATCGGGGGATAGGTGTACACAAAAATGCATTGACAGGTTAAAATATGTAGTCAGCACATAAGCTCGGGATTCCTCGTGAGATGTGTACACAGCGCATGTGTTCTATCACAGTAGCATTTAGTATAGTGCGATAAAAACAAAAAAAAAACTTATTTGGAAAACCATGTAAAAGCGAAAACGTGTAAAACAAGTACTGTGTAAATCGGGGGATAGGTGTATATAAATATATGCTGAAGTTTTTTCTTTTTTTAAAAATGTTATCTGCAGTAGAATTAATAAGAGGACACTCCCAAAGGACATTTTTTTTTTATCAAAATGACTATCTTTTATTAATTAGAAACTCTCTAGTTAGAGAACATCTATCTCTCTCTCTCTAGATAACACTTTGTCTCTGCAACTAGGTGTTGTCCTTTAGAGAGTATTTTATTGGAAGTTCTATTATGGATCACAAAATTCAAGGTTCAAATCCTGGCAGGCCAGTTTTTTTTTTTTTTTCAAGAGTGGTTATTGTTACAAAAAGCACGAAGTCCAAAGGACTATTGTGCTGTGCTAGTATTATTTACATATATATGATTAAATATTTACACGATGGATTACTATGTTTCCAAACACATAATTTTATCATGTAGTATTTTTTCAGCTAGTAAGAGCCTCTGCTACAATAAAATGGCAGTCAGTCTTCCAAATTCTAGAACAACCAAGACTTTTGTAAGGAAAAATGCCTACTACCAAGGGGGGATTCTGTTGATTCCAAATCAGTGTTGCCTGTTCCATTTTACATATTTTCTGCGGGGGGGTTGGTGGAAGGCTGGTTAAACCGTTTGGTTTTCGACCACTACGACCCGGGTTCGATCCCCGCATTGCACACTTTTTTCTGTTTAAAAAAAAAAAAAATTAAAATGCTCCAATGGCCCCCCGATTCTTGCAAAAGTCCAACCCCACCAGCGAGTGCAAGTAACCAAACAGGGCTCTGGCACATTTGTAAGTGCAAAGTCGAACTGCTTTCACATGTGTAGACATGTGGTGCGCTTACAGTAAAAAAAGCAGTCGCTAACTACCCACCATGATTATCATGGCCTGTACCACGTGTACTAGGGATAAGCAAAAAAAAAAAAAAAAAAAAAAAAAAACATATTTTCTGCAATTTTTTTTTTTTCAAATGAAACTGAAATTAATTAGGCTTTTGAGGAAGCTGGTAAATATCTGGATCTTAATATTTTCCTCTGATCATATTTAGATATCTTCATATCTAAAGGAAATGGAAACAAAAAAAAAAAAAGGCTGAAATGTGAGAGCAATTGTCTTTGTGATATTTCTTGTAAAAGACCTTAGGGCTTAATCGGCATGGCAGGAGAACTTGCAGTGAGTGCCAAGGCCAGTGCTATTGCCCTGCTCCATTGGCCAATGTCATGTCATGGTCTAGGAGTGGGCTGCAGTGTCAGGCTATTTAGGTATATATAGGGCTTAGGTTGATAAAATTGAAGTTAGACGATAAAAACATGGCGAAGGAAGATGAGTTTCTTTTATTGATGCATTAAAGCAAGCTTTCGGGCAAAAGCCCTTCAACAGGCAAGATAAAAACGACACTATGAACGATACCGATGGCTGTAGTGAATATATACATACACATATATATATACATACACATAATTTACGTTCATAGTGTCGTTTTTATTTTGCCTGTTGAAGGGCTTTTGCCCGAAAGCTTGCTCTAATGCATCAATAAAAGAAACTCATCTTCCTTCGCCATGTTTTTATCGTCTAACTTCAATCCAGGAAGAATTCTTTATCTATATTTGAAAATTGAAGTTATCAATGCCATTTTTTATTTATCCATTAAAACATAGATTAGAAGAAGAAACACAAGTTGGGGAAAGAGCTTCTTTATTAAGATGATGATCGTGCAAGATGCCCTTTTATGGGTACAAAATGACATGAGTGGTTTATATACACTTTAAAAAAATGTTTTTTTTTTTTACATAAATTCTAAATTTTTCATAAACTTAACATAGTATGAAAGGATTGAAAAAAATAGTAGAACAAATGAATATATGCAAATACAGCTATATGCTATGGAAGGAAGGAAACAAGTGCAAAAGAAGCAAGAAATTCTAAATGGTGGCATTATCAACCCCATTGATAATTTAAACATTTCATAAATAAAATTTTGACAAAAAACTAGTTCATTGTTGTTTAAATTCAAATTTATCACTAAAAATACATCACCACAACAGGCGGCGACACTGCAACCATAGTGCATGTCCACCATTAAAGTGTTGCATAGGCAGAGCAAATGCCGGACATCACCTATATGTCACATGGGATTTTCTATTCAATTTAGGTATCATTGGTTCAATAACCTAAGCAACCAGTGTAAATAACGATGTGCCTTGGTGAGTAATTTTCTGCTACTTGAAAGAACTTAAAGAGAAGGAAAGGCATGCATGCTTTTTGAATATTGAATGGGTAGAATGCCCTCTTGTTCTAGCCCAAAAGCAAACAACCATGAAGGATTTATTTAAAGATCTTGATGATTTTAAAAAAATTGATTACATTTATTCCCAATTTTTTTCCTTACTGCAATTATTCACTTGTATAAAAATAGTATTTGTAATTTTTCATATGTATGTTCAAAGTCAAAAGTTTCTAAAATGATATGGTACAATGTGTATTATAGATCAGAAACACAATAAGACCAAATCCAAATATATGTCACACCTTTGCCAACCATAGAAGGAAGAATAAATTAAATTTTAATCCTCATTTGAACAATATACTAAATAAAATTGATAAGGCACAATTTGGATTATAGATTATAAACACAAGGTAATAAGACCAAATCCAAATAAATAGATAGTGTGTGACGTCTCAGTAACTACTTTTGTCTGAAGATGGTAACAATGCTGTTACCGAGATGTCACACACTATTTATTTATTTATTTGGTCTTATTACCTTGTGTTTAATATACTAAATAGAACTCAAAGACTAAAAAATTTACTTTTTTCGATATGTGGCAAATCTTGGTAACTAAGCACCAAGAAATGACTCATTTTATACAAAACAATCTTTAGACCGATACTCACTTATGGAACTGAGGTCTGGTATAAATATATAAGTAAAAAGTATATGCACAAATTTAACTCACTTCAATATCAAATATTATTATGGTGTACACAAACTTATAAAACAACTAGCTATAGTTGTGTGCATACCCTTGCAAATATTCCTTTGATTACGGATTATATGGAATCCAGAAATATAAAATATGATCTGAATAATTTATCGATTGAAGACCAACAGCGATATGACTTGGATATTCCAGACATAAATGAAAATTTTATAAAATATAAAATGACACTATTGAAGAAAAATACTAACCAAACATTTCAAAGTTTCTTTCCCGCTAATATTCCGAAATATTTTCGGGCAAATTTCCACAACTCTCAATTTATTACAAATCACGGAAATTTTAGAAGCTTTTTAAAATTCATCAAAGCAGCGCAAGATTCAAGATGCTTCTGTGGATGTGAGGAACAGACTTCTATTCATCCGCTGCTAAATTGCCCCGTCTTCCAAGAGTATAGAATAAACAATGGACTAAATGTATCAAACCCGTTTGATCTAATTTCAACAAAAGATAAATATATAAAATTCAACTCATTTTTCAGATTTATTTTGAATTTTATAAAAAACTACTAAATTCTATTGGAATGCTTTTATTTAGAAATTAATTCTTTTAGTATTGTTTTAATTGAATAATTTTCTAATATCTAGCATATTTTCATTCATAAATATTCCTTAAAACTTTTTTTTTTTTAAATCTGTAAATTGCTTTTCTCGAATACACACAATACTTTACAATTTGATTTAATTTAACTAAATTTGCATACCAACCCTTTGTACATATATCAAAATTGTGTTGATATATATATTTTTTAATCTTTTCATCTAACTAAATTGCATACTAATTCTGTACATATTTAAATATCTTTCTTTCTTTTCTTTCAAAATTTTTGTTTGTGTTTAAAGTGCAAGTGTCCCTAGGGGGACATAGCACTTTAAGTCGAAATAAAGAAATAAATGTCACACACTATTGATTTGGCCTTATTACTTTGTGTATTTTCTAAAAAAATTATTTTAGGGTTAGATGATATAATCATCTACATATGATTCAACCAGAAGCTCTGATCCTTTGGGGTGTTGAATTAAGTATATATATATATAATAATACACTAAACAATATCATACAGCCAGATGAAACAGGATGCATTACATGCTGTTAATTACCCACTTGATGAGCCTGAGTTCCTGCAGGTACTACTGTCCACCCCTCACCTCACTGTAGATGTGCTCCCTCATGCGGTTGTATTCTTCCATCATCTCCACTGGGTCGTCCTCTTCTGGGTTGTGGGCCGGGTCATAGAGCTTCTTCACCTGCCCACACACATCTCTGGTCGGGTGAACCTTCATGTTCACCACTGCCCTCTCATTCAAATCATTGCACAGTAATATTTGATGAGATATGTTAACTCATTGCCAAAAATTGTATTAAATATTTTATTGATAAACGACAATTTATTTTGTAAATGAAATTTGGATTAAATTGCAAGGTGTAAATCACATTGGGGGATAAAGTGAAATAATTAAATTAATTTCAAATAGGTGATTTATGCCATTTCAGGTTCTTGTTACCAAAACATACTGTGTATAAATTACTAAAGGAATTTTGCCCTGTGAAAGTTAATTTAGAACTAACTTAATACTTTTTCTGGTGGGTGCACTAGCACTTGTAATTAGGTAGTGCAGGAGTAAACTTGTCTCAGATGCTGATATTGTTTTTCAACACAGTTAACCCTTACGACCCGAGGGATGCGAATTCGAGTCCTTTCCGATTTTGCATCAAGCCTGAAGGACGCGAATTTGCGTCCTCATTTTTCAAAATTAAATATAATATTAAATACCAAATTCGCTTCAACCGGAATCTTGTCCCATACCTTCTTGTCTATCTATCAGTGGGTTGGGGGGATGTCAGCTGACCTAATGTACATGTGAGATGTTGGCAAGGACGCGAATTCGCGTCTCTCGGCTCGAAAGTGTTAATCCAATTAATATTGAACACAAGGTAATAAGACCAAATCCAAATAAATAAAATTTGGTCTTATTACCTTGTGTTTATAATCCAAAAATTGTGTCTTATTCAATAAATATTGTATAGTTTAAAAAGTCAAATCTCATTCACAAAGTGGGAACAATGTTTGCTACCCCAGATAACATCAAATCCATTGCTTTTTGTAGATATGGATCTCACACCTGAGTAAAAGCTCAACTTAATAACTTGAATAGGTTTGGGATTGGTAGAAGAAAATTGTTATGGAAATCATATTTGTAAACCCCTTGGCAGAGCTGACTGCTATAGGGCGCGTCCCCAGGTGGCGGATAGGGGAACAACCTTCAGATATGAAGGCCAGCTGTGAAACAAGCAGAATAACTCTGACGAATAAGCAGTCGCGGACCAACAGCAGCATTGTTAGAAGAGGAGTAGACCTCTTTAAAAATCCTGACTTCAACTGACCCAGTTGATAGACATCAGCAAGGGTCCCACTCCAGGGATACGGAAAAGCTGCATCTGTACTCATGTTAGAGTCGGCAGCAAAGGCATCTGCTTCCATGTTAGGAACGGCCTCAAACTACAGGCAAAGTCAGACTTTCACCAAAGTGTGTCTGGATCATGGTGCCATGATCAACGAAAGCTGCACCCCTACACCCTATTCCAGCTCGAGGAGCATGAACTCATGGAATTCGTGTAATCTTTACACAAGGGGATAAGAAACAACAACATATTTGTAAACAAACCAGTAGAGCCAATCTCCTAGGAGAGACTACAGATACTTCTGGAAGCTGGGTGTTGCAGTTATTGTTGGTCACTGAGGGAGGGAGATGGATCACCCATGTGGTAGTAAACACTAGAGTACACTATATTTAACACAAAGCAATAACGCGCCATCTATACATATAAAATAAAAGGACTTAAAAGCGCGGATGTTTCTTTTATACATAAAACGAACTTCTACTGTCCTTACTGCGATGAAAATATATATTGGGAGGGTTTGGCTCATCAGTGGTGAACCCTCCCAGCGGTTTCGCCAATTTTAATCCACCAGACCGCTTCTCGGAGCTCTAATATTAGAGCTCCGAGAAGCGGTCTGGTGGATTAAAATTGGCGAAACCGCTGGGAGGGTTCACCACTGATGAGCCAAACCCTCCCAATATATATTTTCATTGCAGTAAGGACAGTAGAAGTTCGTTTTATGTATAAAAGAAACATCCGCGCTTTTAAGTCCTTTTATTTTATACACTATATTTAGCTGTAGTAATTTAAGTCAGAAAGGACAAATATATAAGATAATAGACGGTGACCCGGGCTTCGCCCCGGGATTGACCCGTGTGCATATCTACCCGAGTGATATATATTTAGATAAGATTTTTTTTTATAATTGTTTCTTATTAACATTATCTATTTGTTTGCATCAGCATAGTTTAATCTAATCTTTGATAGAGGGCGCTGTTCGTGAGCAAAGTAGAATAATTTGAATAAATAGTTTTAATAATTGATTTATATATTTTTTAAAATAGCCTATCGTCTTCCCCGTATTTTTTTACCTATGTATGGAAATTTTGGTTTGAATTAGTGAACTACTGCGAATTTGTATACCGGACATACAAACAAACAAACATACATTCATTTTTATATATATACTAGCGGACGTACCCGGCTTCGCCCGGGTGTTACCCGAGTAAAGGTTTGTCTAACGAATCTCTCGATAAAGTGAACATTTTTTCCCGGTCCCTTGAAAAATACTCGATAAGTTGAATAAAATCAACATTAATTGGTTCCCTCGGTAATTGGAAGTTAAAGGAATAGTATCTTGCCTTGGAATTGTATCATTATTCTTGTCTCAAATAAATTGTCGTGTCATCCTGAATTTTGTCTTTCCTAATTTTATACATTACAAAATCATCGTATCATCATGATAATATTTAGAGCAGATTGTTGAATTATAACAGATAAATTAGAATATTTATCTTGATTACTTTTAGGCGAAAAGTTATTTCAAAAATTTTATTTGCTAGGAACCTTCCCAGTACTATACTAAATAACTTCCCAAAGTTTCATGGCGTTCCAATGAGTGGTTTGGTCAGGCATAAAGGACAAACAGACACACATACATTCATTTTTATATATATAGATAGATGTGACATTTTGGTAACAGGGTTGTTACCACCATCTCAGTACTTTTGTCTGAGGGTGGTAACAATGCTGTGGTAGAAACATCACATATAATTTAGAATGAGTCAATATCTTGAAGATTTCTCTGGTGGCAAAACTTCCAACTAGACTAGAGGACCAACCTCCAGTGTGAGTAGAGCCTCCACCTCTTGTTCATCCAGGAAGCCATCCTGGTTGGTGTCTGCACCACAAACACCTTCACCACAAGTAGATTTGAAAGGCTACAATAATATCAGAACCGCTGTCGGTCTAGATTACTAAACTTTGACAGTGCATCTTTAAAATGTAGCTTGGCCCCTGCAGCTCCAGAACACATTTTGGCTTGCATTAGATGAGCTAAACAAGACCTTTGGGAGAGGCCGCTGCTCATCATAAAACAGCTCGAGGAGCATGAACTCATGGAATTCGTGTAATCTTTACACAAGGGGATAAGAAACAACAACAACAACAAAGTTGTTAATTTGGAGAGCAGTCACTTCTCAAATCCTGGGACTGACTGTGCCAATTATACCATGTCTAATGAAGAAATAATCTCCTCATCATGCATGTTGTTGAGTGTCATTTATTGGCATAAATATTAACATTGATTCTTTCACTTGGAAGTATTGGCTAAATAACCAGTAGAAGGTTTGGTGTGAAATTTCTGTTCATTAAGAATGTGTGGCTATTTTAACGGGCTGTACAGTCTGTCCCACATTGATGAGTAGTGTCTGGAAAAAAAGTCTGACTTCTATTGATTTTATCAATCTTATCAATTTTATCTTGGCCAATATTTGGGAATGTTAAAAATTAACATTTAGTTGATGTATACACAGTAGAACCTCCATGAGAGGACACTTGCTAGAAGACACCTCTCTTACAAAGGACAGTTAAAATGACCAAAATTACCATTTTTACTATTTAGAAACTCTCTGGTAAGAGAACACCTCTCCCTAAAGGTTTTGCAACTAGGTGTTGGCTCGAGAGGTATTTCTACTGTATTCTGATACCATACTCTCAACCATCAGTTCATGATCAGGAGATGCTGTTCCATTGAATCATCATACCAATATTCTTCTCTACCTTTTCCTCCTTCTTCTTCTTCTTTCTTATCTCCACTCAATCACACTAAGGTATCAAGCTTGTAAAGCTTGAGATTTTTGATGGTGTCTGCCGGGGAAGAGTAGAGCTCATCAATGGATGAGTCAATACAGTCCATAATATGTCTTGGGGTTGCAGGCTGAACAGACTTTTACAAATTCAAGGTAATAAGACCAAATCCAAATAAATAAATAGTGTGTGACGTTTCGGTAACAGCGTTGTTACCATCTTCAGACAACTTTCAGAGTACTTTCAGTACTTTTGTCTGAAGATGGTAACAACGCTGTTACCGAAACGTCACACATTATTTATTTATTTGGATTTGGTCTTATTACCTTGTGTTTATAATCTATAATCCAAATTGTGCCTTATCAACTCTTACAAATTGTTTGAGAAATATAAGAGAAATATAATAAGAAATATTTAGCAGGAAATTTTTTTTTCCTCAAATAGCTGATTAAATAATGAATGTACATTCATCTACAGAATGAACTGTGCACTTTGAGAACCTGTAAGGTACTGTAAAGAACCAATAAGGTATTTTATTA